>VZRF01005657.1:66415-304582 GCA_013396875.1 Vireo altiloquus | reverse complement strand
CCCGGGCTCACCGGGCCCCCGGCCCGCGGTCCGCGCCCTGCTGCCCTCCGCCAGCGCCCTCCGCCAGCGCCTGCGCCAGGTGAGCATCGCGGGCGCGGGGCCGACGTGCGGCTCTTCAGCGCCCTAGGACGGGCGGGTGTCGAGGGGACGAGGAGTAATCGTTTCAAACCAGGGGAGGACAGATTCTGACCAGATGTGAGGAAGTTTTTATGATGAGGGTGGCTAAAGCCTGGCACAGGTTGCCCGGAGAGGTGATGGATGTCCCATCTCTTGAAACATTCCAGGTGAGGTTGGACAGGGCTCTGAGAGACCTGATTTAGTTTAGGCTGTGCCACTGCACTGCATGGGGGTTGGACTAGATGGTCTTTAAAAGTTCCTTCCGACCCAACGCATTCTATGATTCCATGATCTCTCCTTGCAGTGTGCAGAACGGATCCCAGAGGCTGAAGCAGTTCTCGACCTGCTGGAGAAATGTCCAGAGCACCCAAAAAAAGGAGGTTATCCCGTCATAGTTTTTGAGGGGCTGGATGCCACAGGTAAGAGCAATGTATGGTTGAAGAACCACAGATGAGAAATTGTTGAAAAGAGCAACTGCTATGGTTTTTATTCAGGAATAAGGCTTAAAAATAATAATAATAATTAAAAAAAACCCAGCCTGGAATCCTTTGACAGATAAGGAGTTAGTAATTATAAATGCCAATAAGTCTTCCTTACTTGTAAAAGATTAGTGCATGCTAATTTGCATTCAGTGGTTTGATTCCTCACCTATGTAAATGAAAGAATACAGAGTGGAGTACTGAAAATTAAATTTCTTGTTCAGATGATGAAACATACCTTTACTGGACAGTTTAGTCTGGGAAACTGCCAGCAGTTTGTCTCAGGGAGAAATATTACTTACCTCTGAATAGCTTTGTTTTCTGACTTGACAGTTAAAGAGAACTGAAAATCTCCATAAAAAGAAAGAATTGGATGACCAGCATGGCAACATTCACATAAACTGTGACCTAGAAAAGTATTATAAATGAATATATACGGAAATTGCCATGCACTTAATACACTTAAGGGAGTGAAGACTGAGAGTTGATAAAAGGAAGGGCTGGAAGGCCCAGAGAGCAGGAAGGGGAATAATAATTCCTGCAACCAGACTCAGAATCATTTCCTGCTGGAAACCTTATGGCAAGATGTATATTCAGGTGTCAGAGCCTGTGCTCCACATGAACAGACAGGAGCGTTTTTCAGTTTTTTAAACTCAGGTGTATCTGGTAAATAATATAACAAATGTTTCTTTCTGTAAATGAAATGTAGGCAAAACCACAGTGACCCAGGCTGTCAAGGACACCCTGAATGGCATTCTGCTGCGGTCCCCACCAGCTTGCATCAGCCAGTGGAGGACCCTATTTGATGATGAGCCAACACCCATTAAAAGAGCATTTTATGCTGCGGGCAACTACATTCTGGCTTCAGAGATAGCAAAAGCGTCCACTCAGGCACCTGTGATCATAGACAGGTTTGTGTATTTAAGAAGCCCTCTTATATCAGTGCCATTCAGTTGTTCAGTGTCACAAGCAGTCAGTGATTGTCTCTGTTTCTTCAGGGGTTTTGGTTTTTTTGTAGTTTGTTTTGGGTTTTTTTTGAAGCACTCTGCAGAGAGTCAGATAAATGTTATATATTCTAAAGAATAACACTTATGATAACAGAAAAATAGGGAACTTCAGTCAGTGTAATACTTATAACTAGCTTTAGGACACAAGAAAATTGTTACATCTTCAGGAGGCACAGATTATGCGTCCTGAGCTAAGCCAGTGTTTTGTGACAAACCAGAGGAGACTGTGGGCTGCTGATCGTAGCTGTCTCTAAGATGTGTCTGAGATATGGGTGGATTGGAATGACTCAGTTTTAGGTAGACTTACTCTTTGTGAATGTAAAGCCAGAGATATGCTTCCCACTTTTTTGGGTTTGTTTGCGTTATTTCTGGTTTTCACTAACTGTATAGGCAGCTTACAGTATTACTGTCAATAAAAAAGTCTACATGCACTTTGAACCCTCTGGCTTATTTCAGAAAGTGTACTGTAACCTTCTGCTACAACACACACACACACACATACACAGAGAAATTGTTTGCATGTGAGTGCTATTTTCAACGAGCCTCAAATCCACTGAAATCTATCTAACACAGTGCCTTGTAGTGGGGAGAATGCTAAACTCAAGTGAAATATGTAACCATTAGTAATGCCAGTGTTCATTCACATGTTAGTGAAGACTGCATATTCTCTACCAAATCTCTTTCATGAAGTAGGATGGGAACCACAAAAAAAGGGGACTCAGAGTCAAGGATTTTGAGATATAGTGTAACTCTTCTTTGACCTGTCTCAATATGTGAGGAGACTTTCTTTTGACAGGAGTATCTGGAACAGTCTTTGCATAATGTTTTAATTAACAATTCACATTAACTCTGAATAGTGCACAGAGTATTATCATTGTTAAGAAATAATGGATAGCACGGAACTGTTACTTGGTTTTCCCTTCAAAGCCATGGTGTCACCCATCTCATCGTTACTGACTTCTTGTTATAGAGGCAACTGTGTCCCATAGTACTGAAGAATTAGAGTCCTCTTTAAAACTTGTCTCCCTCTATTTTGTATTTTCCTGACAGATACTGGCACAGCACAGCTGCCTACACAATTGCCACTGAAACAAAAGGGAAAGTCCAAGATCTTCCACCAGCTCAAGATGAGGTGTATCAGTGGCCTGAAGATCTGCTGAAACCTGATCTTGTTCTTCTTCTGACTGTTGACCCTGATGAACGAGTCCGGAGACTTCAGCATCGGGGGCTGCAGAAAACAAAGGAGGAAGCTGAGCTGGAAGCTAACAGCTTGTTTCGCCAAAGGTACCCTTTAATGGGGCAAAAGAGGCTGGAGGCAATCTTGGCTCCTGTGGGATCAATAACAAATGTGCCTCTCACATTACTGGAACAAGAATTTCCTTTGTAACAGCTTTTGGTTTGTTGGTTTGTTGGTTTTTTTTTTGGAAACAATTCATGGCTGACAGGGAGGGTAAATTCTGTGACTTCTAATTCAAAGCATTTGAATTAGGCAGATGTAGAATTGGATTCTCCTGTAAAGGAGCTTTGAGTTAAAATATTTCTATTTTTCTTTGCTGCTTTTATTTTAGCACCTTTTTTAGTGAAGTCACAAAGGAGATGGACCTAAAAGTTCCAGGACTCAGAGGCAGGAAGTTGAATCACACAGCTTCCCCAGGAAATTCTCAAATTGAGGTCCAGAATGAGAGAATAAAATTTAAATATCTTCTTGTAGATATCTTTAGTTGTTCAAAGTGTCTCCGGTACCAATATAGTCAATACATTCAATGGAGCCTTCAAAGTGATTCATCTCACCACTCATTTGGAGCTCAGTGATCTAAACTTCAGTATCTAAAGCCTTTTGATATGAGTGTGACAGATGTGATGCAGAACCTGTGGAGACTCTCTGGGCTAGGAACTGGAAGCTAAATGAGATAGTCCAGAGCATCTCAAGCAGTACTAGGTACATTAACTCAGGCAACTGAATGTCACCCTCGGTATCCTACTTCAGGATGTGCTGAATTGCTGTCTAGGCTCTGCCAAATGTATTGATTAGATAATCTTTGTCTAAGGTGGAAACTTAAATACCCAGTGTTCGTGTAGATGCCTCAGCAGAGACACCTGAATATTGGTTTACATATCTACAAGCAAGACTGAAATCTACCTCTGGTGATGATACACCTTAAAAATAGTCACTGGCAACAGCCAACATGGCTTTACAAAGGGGAGATTTTGCCTGACAAATTCAATTGGTGGATGGGGCAGAGCAACTGAGAAAGTCTACCTGGATTTCTGCAAAGTGTTTGACAGTGTCCCACATGACATCTTCGTCTTCAAATTGGAGAGACGTGGATTTGATGATGGACCATTCAGTGGATGAAGAACTGGCTGGATGGCAGCACACAAAGAGTTGTGGTCAATGGCTTATTGTCCACATGGGAAACAGTAACACGTGGTGTCCCCTGGGGTCGCTACTGGGGCTGATACTATTCGTCATCTTTTCGGTGACATGGACAGTGGAAGCAGGTGCACCCTCAGCAGATTTACTGACAACAGCAAGCTGTGTGGTGCAGTGGACATGCTGGAGGGAAGGGATGCCATCCAGAGGAACACGTACAGGCTAGAGAGGTGGGCCTGTGCAAACCTTGAGAAGTTCATCAAAAAGAAGTACAATGTCCTACATCTGGGTCGTGGAAATTCCAAACACATTTACAGGTTGGACAGAGAAGTGACTGAGAGCACCCTGCAGAGAAAGATTTGTTGATGAAAAACTCAACATGAGCTGGCAATGTGCATTCACAGCCCAGAAGGCCAACTGTGCCCTGTACTGCATCAAAAGCACCATGGCCAGCAGGTTGAAGGACAGGATTCTCCTCCTATACGTTGTTCTTGTGACACCCCACCTGGACTGCTGAGTCCAGTTTTGGTGTCCCCAACATAAGAAGGACATGGAACTGTTGGAGCAAGCTCAGATGAGGGTCACAAAGTTGATAAGAGAACTGAAGCACCTCCTCTACGAAGACAAAGTTGGCGCTGTTCAGCCTGGAAAAGATAAGGTTGAATGGACACCCCACAGCAACCTTCCAGTATCTGAAGGGGGCCTACAGGGAAGCCAGAGAGGGACTCTTAATCAGGAACTGTAGAGATAGAACAAGGAGTAATGGATGCAAATGGAAAGAGGGGAAATTTAGGTTAGCTTTTAGGAATAAATCATTAACTGTGAGAGTTACTGAATACTGAAACAGGTTGCCCAGAGATGCTGTGGATGCCCCAACCCTGGCAGTGTTCAAAGTCAGGCTGGATAAGGCCTTGAGCAACCTAGTCTGGTGGGAGGTGTCCCTGCCCTAGGTAGGGAGCTTGGGACTAGATGATCTTTAAGGTGCATTCCAGCCCCTTAACATTCTATGATTCTATGATTCTGTGATTGCTTAATTTTGACAGAAACTCTGTGTGGACACAGAACTTATGTAGTGGGACCTGGAGAGGGATGAGTTAGCTAGGGAACACATTGCCATTTAAGAATCTTTTGTTTTAATTCTGTTAATTCTTATTCTTGTCAGAAAGCCTTTCATTATTTCTACCTGTTATGTCAATCTGAATATGAGAACATCCAGAATCTTCCTTGATTTGTCTTGTGACTTCCATCCTGAATGGCATTATGGGAACATAGAAAATAATAGTCACATCCTCATTCACACCCTCAAAGACTGCATTATGGAGTATTTGTGCAGGTGTTTATGTTGGGAGAGTTCTGCATTATGCTTATAGCCTAAGTGAGGAGTTTTTCACCCTGTATTACATCCTGTTATTCATCCAGTGAGTTGATCAGGGGAAGAGGTTGAATTATGTCAGCTCTGTGGTCCAGTGAGTCAAAGCTGAGATCAGTCAGTGAGCACACCTACACAATGCAATGCCATGTAGTTCAGAGACACCTTAGCAGAAACCAAAAAAAGTTAATTCAGGTACTAGATGCAGACTGTCCACTCTACTGCTATACCAGACTGTATCCAGTGATAAGCCTTTATGCCATGCCTTGTTAATATGGCTGGAGCTCTGGGAATCAATGTCAAGGCAACTATGTGCTTGGAGATTGAAGATTTACATTGTAGATGCTACTAATGGTTTATTGCTCTTTGGAGTAGATTTCGTTCTTAGCTTCATATTAGATTTTCTATCCTCTGTCTCTACAGTGCAAGCACTGTCTTCTGAGACTGCTGGCTAATGCCATTTTGTATTCCTGCATTTTGAAGTTTAATTTCTCTTGTTTTGTTTCTAAATAGAGTTGAAGAGTCATACAGGAGGATGGTGAATCCTGCATGCCAAGAGGTTGATGCCACTCCCTCCAAAGAAGAGGTTCTCAAGACAGTGCTACAACTAATTAAGAAACACTGTGCTTTTTGAAAGCAACTTTTGTGTAGCAGCACCTAAAAGAAACTTTTTATTGCCCCACTGGTTTTGGTACCTGAAAATGCCCAGTGATGTGTTTTGTCTCACAGAAATACTGAATACTTTTCTATTCTGTCAACAGTAATCTGTGCAGGTTATCTGTTTTGTGGTTGCTACCATACTTTTCTGTATAAGGCAAAATGCTACTCACATCATTCAGCATTCTTAGTAAAGAAACAAACATACTACAGTCATGTATGGAGTACCTCAGAGTGCTCTCTGACACCAAAACTTTTGGAGATGCTATCATGATGCATCTTCATCACCAGGAGAACCTATTCCTGAATCTATTGTGTAGCAAAATTTGGTGGACTGCATCAGGGGCATTAGATGGAGAGGCTAATGAAGGCATTAGAAGGAGAGGCTGAAATATCATCAGCACAAAACAATAAAATGACATTTTATTGTCATTAAATGTCATAACATTTAGGAACAGAAAACCCAGTGGCCCAGTGTTTTTTTTGGAATAGAGGATGAGCAGTTGTTGCTGTGATAGGCATCCTGGAAAAAAAACATGTTGTAAATGAGTGCCAGTAAACACCAAGGGCTCTAAGTAATAAAGTCGAAGCCTGTTTATATATGCAACTGAAATATCAATTATTTTCAGAGGGAAACCAAACAATGCCAGCAAATGAGAAACAGAGACTTGAGGGGAACCCAAAATTAAAAACCTATAAATGATCACTAAAATATTTTTTACAAAATATTTTTCTCTATCCTATTAATATTTTTTAATGTGAACTAGTGGGTTTTTTTGAGAGAATGTGAAATGAAAAACGGCAGAGATTTTGAGCAATGACAATGATTGCACCTTTTCACTTCATATTTTCTTTCTTGTGTGGGTGCTTCCACAGTTTGAATGTGAAAGCAGGCTATATCAAGACTTCAGGTCTGCAAAGGCTTATTTTTATGTACATTAGTTTCACTATTGTTACTTCTAAGTGTAAAACTAAACATATGGATAAGCCTTTGTGTGGTCAGAAATGAAGCCATAGTTACACAAAAAAAATCCTAAAATGTAAATTTGATTTAAAGCACTTTTACTTACTTTCCTGTTTTGACCAAGTGCAATTATCAATAAATCTGTTCTCTAAATAAAACCCAGTACAGTAGTTCTTATATCCAGTCTGTATATACAAGATGATAGAAAGAAAAACTTCTCAAAATACGTTTTATTCATACACTGTTTAATGGTTTTGAGTATATGTTATTAATATATTATATTGTTTATACATTCCATAAATTTATAAATTCTGGAAACAGATGCTGTTGTGTTTGATATATTATTTGTACTTCAGCAGCCTTTGGAATTGTCATATATGCAGACTGAAAATGCATGCTTGTAGGTGCTCCAATTATTTTAGAAATTATAAAGCAGTCATGTACTCAGTCCTGGATAGAGGACATTCTCATATAGAAGACCCCACTGCAAATGAATGTTCCAGGTGCAAATATGTGCCTGCCCTAAACATTGTGTAGCCTTAGCTTGTCCAGGTAAAAGATAACTGGGCCTGAGAAACTCCACTGGCCTTTTCTCCTTACTCAAACTTGCACATGAAGCCAGACTTTCTGGGTTTTGATGCTGAGTTCTTAGAAGTGTAGGTTTATATTTTAAATGGTGCTGATAATATATATATTTGCAAAAATTGACATCAGATATTATTAATTACACACATGCAGAATATATTCATAGTCTTAAGTTTTTCTATAATCCAAAGCTACTGATGCAGACTAGGAGAACAGAAAAGCAAGGCAGACAAAACCAACATTCTCCTTCTCATATCTTTGTTAGAATTAAAGGTCTGCAAGAAGTTGTGTGCCACGTGCAGGATGTTAATGTGCAGAATCACTCCCATACTTCCCATTTCTGTGGCATTTCTGCAAGATTTTTGTCCACAGTGTCTAAAAGGACTGCACTTTTACATTTAGAACAAATCACAGAGTCATAGAAGTCTCAGGTTGGAAGGGACCTTAGGGATCATCTAGTTCCAAACCCCCTGCTGTGGGCTGGGACACCACCCACTAGATCAGGTTTCTCAGGAGCCTATTCAATCTGGACTTGAACACTTCCAAGGATGAGGCATCCACAACTTCTCTGGGCAACCTGTTCCAGTGCCCCAACACCCTCACAGTAAAGAATTTCTTCCTAATATCTAATCTAAATCTCCTTGGTTTTAGTTTAAAACTATTTTCCCTTGTCCTGTCACTATCTGCCCTCTTCTTTATAAGACCCTTTTAGGTATTGGAAGGCTGCTTTAAGGTCTCCCCAAAGCATTCACTTCCCCAGGATAAACAGCCCCAACTCTCTCAGCCTGCCTTTGTCGGAGAGCTGCTCCAGCCCTCTGGTCACATTTGTGGCTTCCTCTGGACCCAAAGAGATGTTCAAATGTGAGGCTTGTCTATGACTCCTGGTACGCACAGGCAGGTCTGGGAGAGGAGGAGCAGGAATACACAAAGGGCCATCCTAGGCCCAGCAGGAGTATCACCAGGGCTAGAAACTCACAGAAACTTTTGCTGGACAGTTTGGTGGCCACAAGAGGTCAGGAATTTTGTTTAAGTGTTTGAAAGGTTTGTAATCTCCAAGTATTTCTGTGCAGATTCAGAAACTTAGGCTGTTCCTTGGCAGCTAAAAGTGCTTTTCTGCAGCTTTGGAGTATGCTTTGGAGTGTGCTTGCTCCCAGTGTAAGACTGGGAGGTTAAGCCATGACACAGTGCTGGCCCGTGGCCACCAGCCTCTGCCGGGCAGTCCTGAGTGTGGTCAGCCCAGGGAGCATCCCTGCAGCCAGGGATCCAACCCATGCTGGATGCCAGGAGTTTGCTAGTACAGAGAAGGGCTGCTCTCTGTCAGCCACCCTCAGGACAGGAAATATGCCAAAGCTTGTTTCTTTTATTACCATTCTGA
The DNA here is from genome assembly GCA_013396875.1 of Vireo altiloquus. Taxonomy (NCBI): domain Eukaryota; kingdom Metazoa; phylum Chordata; class Aves; order Passeriformes; family Vireonidae; genus Vireo; species Vireo altiloquus. Next base: position 295,655 of record VZRF01005657.1, on the reverse strand, counting down.
CAAAATTAGTAATTTGATAATTTATTGATTTATTAGCTTTAGGACATGGTCCTGCAAAAGACTCGGATGCTATAGTCCTCAGAGCATCTGGAGCATTAGGCCAGTAAATTACACAAACAGAAACTGAATTTTAAGCTTTGCAATTATTCTGTTAAAGCCAGTGAATTCAGCCCTTGCTGAACAATAAATGCAATTTGTAAAATTCAGCTGTTTCTTGAAGAACAAAGCAATACTTTTGTTGTTAGATTAAGCTTTGTATACTTTTTAGTTTATTAAAAAAAAGTTTTAAATGAGAGAATTTTTTAAAATATGCTATTTTTATTATTTTGTTTATTCTATACGGTGTATTTTATTTCATAGAACACACCACAGTATTTCAAGCATCTTCTGTCTCCTTTTTAATCTCATTGCCTTCTATTTTTTTGGTCTAGAGGGGAATAGATGCTAAAATAAAATGGTATTCAGTTGTCTAAACATAGACATCCACCGCAGTTAGTCTCCCTAAGGTATCTGCGATGTCTGCGTGGGGCTGCCAGATATGACACGAGACATTTGGCTGAGCTGTTGATCTGCAGAGTGGCAGCTGGAGGCCTGCAGGGATACCATATGGTGCCTAAAATGGCACTATTCACCCATTTAAGCAGTGAGAGGCTTAGAAAGCAGCAGTGCAGCCTCTTTGGGTTGTGTCTACATTAGCAGGTGGCCTGGAACAAGTAGGGACGATCAGTGGCACAGAGGAGCTGGCACAGGGGACCCAGTGTGTGACCTCTGTGTATTTCAGAGATTTATTTTAGACCAGCTCTAATCTGGTCACATCGGCTGGCCTCATGTCAGCAGCTGTAGTGCAGTAAGTGTGCTCCTACACCAGATCTTTTTTGTTTGGCTTTGTCTGGATGGAGTCCAGTTGATAGATGTCGGGACTGTTCCAGCACGCGAAGCAAAGCATGGTAAGGATGAGTGGTCAGGAGGAACGCTGCCACAGCACTCTCCCTATCCAAGCTGTAGTGCTAATGTGGATGCTAAGAGATGTGGAAGCAACATAGATCTCTTGGAAAGGTTTCCTTGGAGTCTAAACAGATTTTGGGGCCAGTTTCATCAGTGTGCTAATTGCGGGCTAAGCTGGAACATGCAACACCTCCTTCTGGTCCATGTTCCTGGGCTGCCTGCCAGATACAACCTCAGGACAGGTGCAAAGAGTAGATTTTGGTGCATTTGACCCCATCCTGCCATGGGATGAGGTGTAGCCATGGGGCTCACCCAGAGTATCAGTGACAGTGCTGCTGTCAGTCTGGGAGGTGAGGAAGCTACTTGCAAGCAAATACCAAACTTCAGCAGTGAAATGTAAGGCAGGTGTTTAGCCATCCCCCTCCCAAACATAAAAGTTTGCAAGACAATTTCCCCAAAGTCAGGTGCTAGGAGGGAACACGCAGGCTCTTTCAGAGGACATGAAATATTTACCTCCACTACAGTTACAGTTTCAAACTCATGATTTTTACCATTATTTTCTGTAGAGTTATCAAGCAATTTTATATACAAACTGATATTTTACCTAGTAGGAGTTCACTGTGCTGAGTGCCTGGAAGTAGCACATGGCAGATAGAGAGGCCAGTTAGTCACTAGGTTTTCTTCACTGTGCTGTATCTTGTATCTTTTCCCCATAGCATTACCAGCTTCTAGAAATTTCTCTAAAACTGTGCATGCTGCCTCTGCTATCAATTCCTGCCTCTTCAGAGGCAGGAGAGTAAGGACACTCAATGGGACTTTGATGAAAGGAAAAATGCCTCTTTCCAAGTTCAGGATAAACAAAGTCCCCGTGGAGTTTTAATTTTTATTTTCCTTTTTTCTTTTCCCTGCCTTTTCAGTCCCAGTTACCCTATTTTATTAATTTGAATAGTTGAAGAAACTTTTGAGTTGTTGCTGCAGGGGGCTGCCATCCCTTTGATCTCTTAAATGTAAAGCTTTGTTCAATAAAATTAAATCAGCTCTTTTGTAAAGACAAAGATCATCACCCTCTGGCTTAACTTAACTAAACAGATGTAGGGTTTATGTAAATATGCGGTCAGTGCAATATGAAACAAAAGCTAGAATACCTTGCCATTAGTGTAAAAATGCATTTCGTGTTACCAGCTGGCTAGTCATGACCTTTTATTCAGCCATAAAGACAGTGCATGTCATGTACCCTAAACCAGGGGAAATAGGATGAAAAAATGCTGTCTACAACCTCATTGCTTATGAAAATACCCAGACAGAAAAGCTGCATTTTAAGCATGTGGCAAGTAAAGAACGAGTTCCAGTAGGATAATTTACTTTTTTTGCTGCTTTCCCTCTCCCTGGGGCCAGCTACAGTGGTGAAAGCTTAGTGCAGGCTGCAGAATTGCTTGGTCTTTCAATTTTATTTTATGAAAGATGTAACCCTGGTAGGCACAGCTTTCCTTGTGAAGACAGAAGACACAATTTTTCAGATGTTCCAGACCACATCCCACAGCTGTAAGTCTCCTGAGCCAGTGCTGAGGCTTTTGTTGGTGATACTAATGCCACACCTTGAGTACTGTGCTCAGGTTTGAGCCCCTCGCTACAAGAAAGGCATTGAAGTGCCAGAGTATGTCCGAAGAAGAGCAACAAAGCTGATGAAAGATCCAGACAATAAATCCTTCGAGGAGTGGCCGAGTGAGCTGGGAGTGTTTAGCCTGGAGAAAAGGAGGCTCAGTGGAGATCTTATCATTATCTACAAGTGCCTGAGAGGAGGTTGTAGTGAGGTGGAGTTTAGTCTTTTCTCCCAAATAATAAAGCAACAGGACAAGAGAAAATGGCTTCAAGTCATGACAGGAAAGGTTTAGTTTTGATATTAGAAAAAATGTCTTAATGTAAAGGTTTGTCCATCATTGGAACAGGCTGCTCAGGGGAGCGCTGGCCATCCCTGGAGGTATTTAAAAAATGTGTAGATGTGGCACTTGGGGACACAGATTAGGGGTGAGCTTGGCAGTGCTGGGTAAACAGCTGGACTCGATAATCTTGGAGGTCTTTTTCAACCTAAACGATCCTATGATTCTGTGATTCTTTGACCATTTCCAAGTAAGTCTTCCTTGACTCTGGTGTTGGTCAGACTTGGAGGAGGTTGGAGCGGTGAGGCTAAGGAGTCTCATCTGCTGATGGAAGCAGATTTCCTAGTTTTGACACACACAATATTGTGCTGCTGTCTGTGAAGTTTGGTCTGCATCCAGCTGCATGTATTCCTTGTTCCCAGCCAGCAAACTTATGGGGTGAATACTCCAGCTCATGACTGCAGCTACCAGAAACTTGCCTTTCCCTCCTGCATTACAAAGTGGTGGCAGCCCAAGCTTCTTAACTTGTCCCTCCAAAAAAGAAATCCTCAAACATCTTAAGACTATTTATTGTTTCCTTCTGGGATGCAATGCTTCTGTGTCAGGTTGGCAAAAAGTATCTCTGCACTAATATTTTAATTTGAAAAATTCATTCACTCAACAATAATATTTTAATCGACCTAATTACCTAAGTGTCAAATGAGCTATATAGGCATTCCTTGGTAATGTAGTTTGTATATAATTTTTGTTCATTATGTATGTGTATTGCCCAAACAATGGGTTTTGCTCTGCTTTTCCAATTTTCACATGAGATTTGTTTGTTAAATGGAATATGGGCTATTTTAGTAAAGGGAAAGTACTTACAATTAGCTTTATTTATCAGTTCACAGCTTCTGAACTGCTGTTAGGTTTAAATGTGATATTTAATATCAGAAGCCTTGAAGTGTGTGTGACCCCACTTCCCCATGGCAGCACAGCTCCCCAGCTCCAAGCAGCATTCCCATATGATTCTGGTGACACAGCAGAGAGTTCAGCTCTGGAGTCCATCTCTTGGCCAATTACAGCTGCCTCCTGCCTCCTCAGAGGATGCATCATCTGTGCAACAACTGCTCTCAAGGTACCATGAAAAGCCTCTCCTTTTTCTGTGTGGGAGTTTCACTGAGCAGACAGCTCGGAAATGATCTAAATGTGGGCTCTTCATAGGAAATTAGGACTTAGCTATCTGCAGCTGCAATTCAAAGGAAGCACCTACGTAGCTTTGCCAGCAACCCCCCAAAATATATTCCCTTTCTCAAAGTGTTTGACCTTAGGAAAAAATTTCTTGGTTTTTTACAAAGGTTTTCTATAAATCTAATTCAGCTGGGAGAAAACATGTTGTTCATGTAAGTCTCCAGAAGCACTGGATCTACAGGGCAGATTTGCAGGACAATTTCACAATTATCAAAAGAGACAGGTGTTGTTACCCTCATTTTTTCAGGGCAAAACAAAAGAGCAGCTGTGGAACTGTCCCAGAGAATGGAGCAGAATGGTCTGCAGCCAGTTGTACACACAAATTCACCAGCCTGGCCACAGAACCCTGAGTTACTGCCCATGCCTTAGAAATGCAATCAAACAAGCTTGCAGGAGGCTGCAGAAAGCCCCTCGAGGAGGAAAAAGGCAAACAGGAAAAGTCTTCCAACAGAAACGAAACAATCTGGGACCTGCTCCAAGTTTGCAGGCCACCAGGCAGAGGGGAGATCTGAGTTACAGGGGAATCAGCAAGGGCTGTGCTCAGCCCATGCCATTATAAAGAATGACACAGGAAAAAGAATGAGACAGGAAAAATGAGTAGTATTCTAACAAAAGGCAGGCTCAAAGGAACATACATTTCCCTCCTGAAAGGCCATGCCACACAAAGCACAGTAAATATCCCATACAAAATCAGGAATGGGAAAAAATTAAGAAATTGCAGGAGTAGAAGCATTTTTGTTTCAAATACACATCATTTATGATAGAATCACACAGAAGCAAAATTGAAAGGATGCAAAGAAGGCTGAAGTGGGTGCACACCATCCTGAACTGTGCACATGTGTGCCTGTGTGTGGGTATGTGTGCACACACACCTGCTGTGGGAAGGCATAGGGAATTACATCTGTCTCTAATACATGGCTTTGTTATATGATGGGTATTTTGTTTCAAGTGTCTCCTGCCTGGAAGTTTAATGTACATCCCTAAGAAATGGCAACTGTAGGTCAGTGGATCCCAGAGGTTTCCCTGGACTGCCTCCCCCTGTATAGCTCACCAGGGGGGAGAAATGACCCATGCATAACCTGATCCCTGCAAGAGACACACCAGTGGGTGCAGAGACCTGCATACACAGTTTGGGCTCTCTAGCCCTCAATGCCATCTAGCACACTTCTAAAACCACTGCATATCTTCTCAGAAAGCACTGTGATCTGTTAGTGAAGTGTGACAGCTTTCTCAAACAAAAGATGAGGCTTGTGACTTCCTGATCTTTTCCCCACGGTGTTACAAGAGCAAAAACTCTCTTATTCCCAAAGCACTTTTAGCCTGACTCTTACCAGAGAAAAGAGACCTTTTTGAGACCAATTGAACCTTTGAAGGCAGAGTAAGGACCTGACCTGTGATTATGTCTTCTTGGAGTGTATTGTGTCAATGTGCTGTACACAGGAGAAGCACTTCTGTCCCTGTTCCTTCAAGGTCGGTGGGCAAGCCCTGGACAGGCTTTTTGCTGGAAGGGTACCACCCAAGTAAGGTTGTGCTCCTGGGCAGATGTGAGTGGTACATCTGATGGAAAGGAGGATCTAATATGGGCCTTCTTCTCAGTCTTTATACTTTGCTAGATTTGGAGACCTTTAAGCCGTGCATAATTTCTGTAACAAGTTCCTTGATCAAAGTCTATACTCGGAATGTAAAATGCCCATACCTATTCAGATTTCTGACTTCATCTTAGGAAGACAGCAAAAAAAGATGTGTTGATCAGTTTCTAGAGAACATCAGCAATAAGGATGGGAGAAGTGTTCTGGACACAATTAAAACTCTTAAACCAAAACTGAAGCCCAAGAAACTGATCAAGAAGCTTCTGAAGCTCAACTTCTCTCATATCTCCCCCTGCCTTCACTCAAGGCTATAAATGTTGAAGCAGTAAGAAATCCTGCTCACAGAGGGGTCTGTATCAATAAAAACACAGCCGTCTTGAAAGCTTTGCAGGAGGCTTGTTCTCACCATTGTTTTGACTCTGTTTGAGGGTTTGTTTTTGTTTTGTTCTCTTCCTCACAACTGCACTTACTGAGAGAGACATGAATATATTGTAGATAGTGTTGATTCATATCCTGCAGGAAAAATTGAAGAGGTGAGTGATTTTAGCATTTCCCATTGCCAGGTTAAGGAGCAGAAAATAGCTGCAGAATTGGAGGTACTGACATAAGAAGAGGTGAGGAGATGACCAGTGGGAAGGAGGAGTTGAAACACTTCTGTAATCAAGCTCCTTGTTCTCATTCCCACTCTGCAGAGAAACAGCTTTTTAGTAAATATGAAACCTTGCTTTACTTTTGTTTAGAGTATTGAAAATAAGCAGGAACATAATAGCACACTGGAGAAAACAAATCATGTCCTTTGCTTACAGCCATGCCAGTAGTATGGCCAGTTGTGATAGGGAAAGCCTGTAATCCAGCTTCAGTAAATCAAGCACAGCTGGGGCATCAGCAAGTCTGTGGTTTGCTTTTGTCCCCTGGGACTGGAGCTGTGTTAATGTTGCATGCACAGCCTGTGGAGCTGGAGTAAGTCACAGGAGTCTGGATCTGGGTCTGAGCTCCTTCAGAGGTCACAGCTGCTTTGGCTGGGGATTTTGGGTTAGGCTCATTACAGATTATCACTCTGAGCTCTGATATTCTTTCTCAGCGTGGAGTTAACAGGATCCACATGGTGGATTTGGAATCTAATATTCAGATGTGGAGAGCCCTGGGCACTAAGCCCCGATCTTTAACAGGAGCTGTGCACATGCTGAGACTTGGGCTAGCAGGTCCTGCATGTTGGTCAGCAGTCAGATAGTGTCTCACTCTGTTTCAGACAGTGGAAGGGTATTAGAGCCTCAAGATATACTCATTTTCAAATGCTTCAATAAGAAGAATCAAATATATGAAGCAACAGAGCTGTATGGGAAATACTTGGACGAATTTCAAAGGACTTTCCCTTTATAGGATAAAAGGGCATGGAAGGAACAGCATTTCTTTTAGTGAAATAACTTATTTCTTTTGTCAAACCTTGTCGTTTGTAAAGGCTGTCTGCCCATCACAAACAGAAGCAGAGATCTCAGATTGCAGGCTTTTTCCAGCACTGGCTGTCTGCCTGCATGCTTGACCTATTGATGTCCATGGTGATCATTGCAGAGACTTGCACAGAAAGGAGCACTGCTTCTTGACATTAGGATCCTCTGTTTCAACCTCTGGGAAAAGGTATTTTGGAGCAAATTTTTCCTGAGGCAGGCTCGGAACTATGAAATCCCCTCCTTGCAGCACCATGGGGGCCCAAAGGGAGATGCAGGGAACTGAGTTCTGCTCCACAGTCTGTGAGGAGGTGGAGAGGGAGGGCAGAGCCCCAGAGACACACAGGAGGTGACTGGGTTTTGGCAGAGCCCTCAGAGATCTACAGAGCCTGAGGCTTTATCTGCAGGGTGGCCAACATCTGACGAAACAATCTGCTGGAAGGCTCGTGGAGGGAACCTTGCAGACTTTCCCGATGCTTGCCCAGATTTCCCCAAGCAGGGAGCAGATCTGGCACGAGCTTTGCGAGCAGTTTGATTTCCAAACGCACCGTGCCATAAATTCCATCAAACAGGGAAACACTGCACATCAGATGGTGGGCTGCAACCCACCCATCTCTCTCCATTTGTGTGCCTAAACCAGCTGGGATGCCAGTTCCTTTAAGTTTCTTTCCTTTTACTCCTTCTTTACTCCAGTGTACGAAGCAGGCCTGTGCACAAAGGGAAATGTGCAGCCCGTTAGATTAATGCTGCCTCTCCCGAAGTGCTGGCTTGCAGCTCTGGAAGCCATCTCCTAGAGCCAGTGTGTGGAGAACACAGAGCCACCAGAGGGAGCGAGAGTACTAAATAAGATAGGCTGGGATTTAAGCTTTAGAATGATAGAAATCATAAAGAGCTAGGAGAGGAGGGGCAACTCAGAAGGTATGTGGTTGCATTTAGATTTAGAAATCCCGAAGAAATTTTAAAGCCCATTTTGATGCATGTGGTAGGTGTTGGTTTTTTTGGTTGTTTTTGTTGTTTTTGTTTTTGTTTTTTTTTTTTTTTTGTTTTTGTTTTTGTTTTTGTTTTTGTTTTTGTTTTTGTTTTTGTTTTTGTTTTTGTTTTTGTTTTTGTTTTTGTTTTTGTTTTTGTTTTTGTTTTTGTTTTTGTTTTGTTGGGTTTTTTTGTTGGTTTTTTTTTTCTAATTCTTGATTTCTTTTTATAGTCAACACTGGCTAAACTGCATAAGCTGCCTAATGGCATAAAGATGTAGCTATTACAAATACTCTATACCATCCCTCTAAGAGAAAGGCAAAAGTGGAATATTAAATAAAGTGATTAATATGACCCTCAGCTGCACAGAATTTAATCACTATACTGTATCTTTACAACAGCACTGCTGAAGGAAGGTTTGCTTTTTGTGTCACTGCTCCCTTGTGTGGCTGTGGGCAAATCACACAAACCCAGATCCTCATTGATAATAAGGAAACTTAACACTCCGAAAACCAGGAGAGCTCAAGTACTTAATAGTATGGTAGTCCTATTTCCCCTATGCCCCATTTGCTCTATGTGTCTGAGCTGAACTTCTTTCCCTCTGAACTGTTTCTTCTTTCCCTCACAGAGAAACAGACCATGCTCAGGGCACTAAAGAGTGTAAGATTATATGTTTCAGGGACCTGGGGCTCAGGGGCTTTGATTGTTAGAGCTAGCATAAAATAAGGGATTTTTAATAACACTTTTTGTTCAAGGACATCCTGGGCTGGTTTTCCATGCAGCCATGCAGAAGGCATGCTGCTGAGGCTACAAGCCAGGAATTCTGATTAAAAGTCAAGACCTCCAGAACTCAGCAGCATAGCACACACAGCATCAGCCTGTCTTGCTGTTACAGACATGTCCTTTGTGTTGCCCAACTTTTATCAGTTTCCTTTATTGTATTGGGTTCATTCAGGATGCAATAAATAAGGGTGTGTTCACATTTTTCCATTGCAGATCTTATTTTTCAACGAGTTATAAAATTTTATTCTTGGTTGGATTCTGACATATGTAGTTGAGAACCTGCTGCTTTTAAAGCATGCCTTGAAGCATTCTTTGAACTAAATTGGGCTATTAAGAAAAAGGGGACTGCATTCCATACAACATTGGTTCTAAAGTTGGAATTAATCCCTATCCTGATATCTTTCAGGCCATATATAATGGTAGGAGTAATATGAATTAGTGGTGTTAAATATCATAGGATCATTTAGGCTGGAAAAGACCTCTAAGACCAATGAGTCCAACCTTCAATCTAAAACAGACAAGTCCACCACTAGACTGTCCCCAAGTGCCACATCTACACATCTTTTAAATACCTCCAGGGGTGATGACTCAACCACTTCCATGGTATGTTCCAATGCTGGAAAAAAACCCTTTCTGAGAAGAATTTTTTCCTAATATTCAATCTAAACCTTTCCTGGCACAACTTGAAGCCATTTTCTCTTGTCTACCACCTGTTAACTGGTAGAAAAGGCTGATGCCCACCTGGCTACAACCTCCTTTCAGTCAGTTGTAGAAGGCAATAAGTTTCCCCCCGAACCTCCTTTTACTCTAGGCTAAACACCCTGCTTCCTCAGCTGTGCCTCATGTGACTTAACTCTCCAGACCCTTCACCAGCTCCACTGCCCTTCTCTGGACTCATTCGAGCCCTTTAATGTCTTATAGTGAGGGGCCCAGAGCTGAAGACAGGAGTTAAGGTGCAGCCTCACCAGTGCCGAGTGCAGGGGGACAATCCCTGCCCTGGTCCTGCTGACCACACTATTGCTGATACAATCCAGGATGTCACTGGCCTTCTTGGGCACCTGGACACACACTGGTTCGTGTTCAGCTGATTCTCAGCCCCCCAGATCCTTTTGCACTGGGCAGCTTTCCAGCCACTCTGCCCCCAGCCTGTAGCACTGCCTGCAGTTGTTGTGATCCATGGGCAGGACTCAGCACTTGGCCTTGTTGAATCTCATACCATTGGCCTTGGCCCATCATCACTGTACAGCCTTCCCACTCCCCAGCAGATCAACACTTCTGCACAACCTGGTGTCATCTGAGAACTGACTGAGTATACCCTCAATCTCCCTGTCAGATCATCGACAAAGCCATTAAACAGGACTGTCCCCAAAAGTGAGCCCTGGGGAACACCACTGGTGACTGGCTACCAGCTGGATGTAACTCCATTCACCACCACTCCCTGGGCCTGGCCATCCAGACAGTTCTTTTTCATTGTGGACAGAACAGGTCAGCTCCATAGTCAAGGCTGAATTGAATTTTGATTTTAAAGCAAGGGAAAGATTTACTGTGAAAAAATTAGTTGTAGTGCCTCAAAAATTACAGGTATTGTGTAAGTCCATGCCTTTTCTAAACTGTATAAATAGTATTCTTTACGGTGAATGTTGTTTGAAATGTGTTCTTTTAAAATACCATTTTTAGTTTCTCATAACTTTGCCAGTTTTTCTGAGTTGAAATATACCCTGCATCATGCTTGCCCCAGAGTTAATGCTGTTTGGAAAAGTGTTAGCAAAACATTCAGGAGAAACATTGCAAAACCAGTACACTGACTTCCCAGCATGGCACGCAGGAAAAGACAAGCTGCTTCACCCATTTTAGAAAGTTTCAGCCACCACTTGGTTGAAGGACTCTCATCTCATTGGTTTGCACCGCAGCAGAAACCTGGGTTATGAACCACTCCTGACTATGAGTCAGAAACATGGGGGCAACAACCCAAAGCCTACCAGCATCTGGGCAGGCCATAAACCTCTGCACTGCAGGGGCGAGCAGGGTTGTCAGAGAAACCTGACATTCCTGTTGGTGAGCACGGTCTGGCAGGGCTGGGCAGAGTTCTCTCTGCAGCCTCATCACCCACATCCAGCACCAGGCATCAGGCACGATGGCACAGGGCTGCTTCCACCAGCCCTCCCAGCTCACTGGGAAAAAGAAGAGCTCTGTGATATCAGCTGAAGGATCAAAAAGTTTGGGGATGACCCAAAAGCAAGGAGCTGTGCACTTGAATCTACACAACAGAGGACCACTCTCTGTATGCAGCCAGAGGGCAGATGGCACTGTTTGAGGCTCGTGTGCTGGTGAATGAGACAGTGATCTGGTGAAACACCAGATTCAGTTGGACAAAACATTTTCTTCTCTATCCCCACTTCACACACTACAGGAGGTTGATGGGATCCAGGAAATTGCTTGAGATGGGGCTTTAGCAATGCTTTGCTAAAAAGGACCTCCATCTCATCATAAAAATGGAAAGCAGTGAAGGGCTTGCAGCCACAGGAAGGTTGGATGAGTCACTGAAGTAGTGTGTTCTCTGACTGTGAAGCCCTTTGCCATCTCGGTGGGGGGGTAACAATTTCCTCACCAGCCCCTCTAAGATAACAGTCTCACAGCAGATCCAGTGTGGGGCTGATCTTTTCAAGTATCTATCAAATTCAAAGCAATCTGCCTAGACAACACACAGTCCCCAGAGCTGTCCCCTGAGGAGTCACCTCCTTGCTGCAACACACAGGCCTTGTCCCCTGCCAGTCACCTCCATCCCTCTCTGTGCAGGCTGATGGGCCAAGGCTGGGGCAGGTCCAGTCGAGCACCCGCGGGGTCAGGCCACCCTGTGTCCCTGAGCAAGTGGCACAGGTCACTTTTCTTACCCAGGTGGTGAGATAAGCATTTGCGTGTTCCTCGCTGCAGTGTGACCAGGGCACACCTGGTGCCTGGCTGGCAGCAACACTGAGCTTTCAGGGAGAGTCTGAGTCACTGGGAATTATACCTGGGGTTAGTTAAACCCTACCATAAATAAAGCACCTTTTAACAACATGGTTTGAAGAATATGGGTCTTGGCATTTAAAATCGGGATTTAACAAATGAGGAGGTTTTGATGTGCATTTTGCATCATCCATAGCAGAGAAGGGGAATAACTATTAATGTCCTAAGGATGTTACGATGACAAATCCATTTGGGAAGCATTTACTGTTGAGATAGACCTATAGACAAATTTGTCATGAAATGACTAATTTAAAACAAACATATGCAGTTTTTGCAACAAACTGCCAAAAAATAAAGTTTTTTATTTGTTAAAAGGGCAGCTTTGCTCTAGACAGGATCTTTTCCCTCTGAATTAATAAAAAAATTTTTTTCCTTCAATTCGGGTAGAAAAAATTTGAAATGTCAAAAGCTTTGTTTAATCGGGAAAAAAAAAACCCACCAAAACAACCAGCTAAATAATTCTCTAAGAGATCTATTATTTTGAGAAAAACCTAGGAGCTCTTTTTATCAATGGCTACCTTCAGATGACTACAGTGGGACTAGAAGTTCGTTCTTTGATCTTGCAAATGCATCCCTATCATCAAAGTGTGTGAAGTCCTTAGCAGCAGCATTTCTGCTTTCAGATTTGCATAAATCCAGGAAAGAGCATAGCATTACAGCTCAGTGTCAGAGATTAACAAGGTACCATGTTTAAGCAAAGTGTGTTTATTGCTGACCAAAGTGGATAAAGGAATACATGTGAATAAATCAAAGAAGTATATATGATAGTGATAAAAGTAAAAATAAAGCATAATTCTTACAGCTTCAGAGGAATGAGGATCTATGATTCTGCTTTAGATGAAAATAAGGATTAAGTCAAGTAAATTAAAATGGTATGGATGACAAGAGAATCAAACACAGGTTTTTTCAGACAGGCTAGAAACAGCTTGTAGCAGGCTTCATTTCAGTCAGTGCTTCAAAATGGTGCAACAAATTTCAGTTAATTCTTATATGAAAAAAAAAGAGATTCTAAGCAGGAAGAATGAAAACAGTTTAGAATGCACAGTAATTTGGACAGGGTGATTTTCTTCAGTAATCTTGCTCTGGCATATATTGCTGTTTTATTGAAAAGAATACACACGGTTTGAAATCATCGTGTTTCCCACTGAAGACAGGTGGGACAGAACTCCTTATAAAAATAAGCACTTTACTGCTGCCAGAATCGGCAAGGGTGCATTATCTAGAGTGCAATCAAATGTCACGCTAGGAAAGCACTAAAGCCTTTTTAATTAAAAACGTCATAAAGGATTAAGCAAAATTATATCCTCTGGTTACTGTAACCTTCTGAGAGGGGCACTGGTGTGCGGTGCTGGTGGCGGTGCGAGCGGGGCTGCAGGGCTGTGCTGGGTGCGGTAGGGAACGAGCAGCGTCCGCAGCTCCATCCCGGCTCCGGCCGGACCCAGCCCCGCCACGCTGCCCGGCTTCCCAGAGCACAGCCCTCACACAAGATGTGAATTCCGCCACGAAGGTGTGATTTAAAAGCTGCCAAGGAGGGCGTTCCGCTGGCTCCATGCTCCATGTGCAGGTGCCTCCGCCCCTCCTGCTGCCAGGGCTGCCACGAACAAGGCGAAGGCACGGCGAAGGCAGGGCAGCTCCGGCTGTCTGTGAGAGACAGAATGCGAGGAAGGACCTCTGAAAATGGCTCGAGGCGGGGTCAGAGCGGGCAGTCGCCCAGGGACAGAATGTTCCAGGCGGTACACTGCCGAGCTCCAGCCTCCAGGAGGGTACGGGGCGGTCACTGCCTCACGGCAGGCACTGCTCCCGGCCACATGAAGTTGCTCCCTCTATGCCCACCTCTGAAGCATCAGGAAAGGAAAGCATTTCCACTTATAGCTTTCTGCTGCTTTTTCTTTCTGCCACAGGTTTTCCTTCCATACCCTCTTTCTTAAGCTTGCTTCATTGAAACTTCTGCCCCCTCAAACCTTCCTTTCCCATTTATCACTTCCTTCCCTCAGCCCCAACGCAGACTGTGCCACCACTCTGAAACCAACCGTAACACTGAATTTTGTCTTGAAAAACTTAAATTATGAATGTTCTGTTGCAGTATTGAGAATTCCCACTTTACAAGTGCTTGGCCATTATATTAACCAGCAATGCCATGCAACTTCCAAAAGTAAGCATTTGTAGTTAATGCTGACAATTCAGGCATAATATAAGGATGAACATTTATTCTTTCAAGGCCAAATTGTGGGTTTTCTGTGAAACCCGTGCAAAAGGCTGGATAATCTTCCAATGCCCCAGCAGCAGAATACAAGGCAAGCTGAGTCACTCACAGTATAATTTTTAATGGAGTATCTGAGTCCTATTGTTCCCTTGCATGGCTCTTGGAAGTTGCACCACAATTTAGCCCCAAGGAAGTTTACATAGTTTGAGAAACAAATTGCTGGAGTAGCTTGTCCTATTGTTAGAAATTCTTTGAAACACGCATTAGATGTGTCAGTACACAACTAATCACACAGAGACTGTTACTCTCTGCTGTGTGTGCATTCTGGACAGAAAAAGTGCACCTTGTCATCTTTCTGCTATCGCACTTATTTGTATAACCTTTTACTTTTCTCAGTTTAATAAAATCTTGGCCAGGCTGACTTCATCCCTGTGCCTCACCAGCATGTCCCCTCAATGCATTCTCATCTGCATGATATCAGACATCCAGTGTAGAAGATTTAAATTAAAGTTAAAAAAAAGGTGTTTTCCCAACTGTACATTTTCCACTGCTCTGTCATAAAAAACCCCTGATGGCTGAAATGGGTGAATCAGACAAATTTCACCAATTTCTTGAGACAAAAATTCTTCCCCTCCACAGTAAACCAGTTCTTATTTTGCCACCAAGGTAATTCTTAATAATTTTGATTTGCTAAGGTGAAAATATAATGGACATAAAAACTGCTTGGCACTTATGTTTAAGTTCATTACCTATTACAAGCCTGTTTATTTGCAATTTATGAATTTAAAATTATGAGCTCCTTGTACTAAATACTTGAAATGAAGCTTTTGCTTCATTTTTTCTTGTCTACTGAAGGTAAGCACAAGATGCCAAAATGCTTGGGTTCAATGCATAAATTATCAACGCTTTAATAGCTCTTACAGAGTAATATGACACTAAGATTTTTATTCAAACTAGGAAATTGTTTGTGCTTGGATAAGCAGGAGATTCAGCAGCATTTCTCTGGGACAAACTCTGCACAGGAAGATTTGTGAATTCTGAGCTGATCCAGCCTATCTTGCAGAGAATGGGCACAGCTGCTGGAGAAACTGAGGCAGAGACTTCGTCTGGGTGTTGCAGTCATTGTAAGATTTGTCTATAGCTTGTACAATCCAAACAGTTACAGTTTAGGAACCTTTGCAAAGCCCTACAGTTAGAGGTTAAAAATATCAAATACTGTTTTTTGGAGTGGCAAACGGTGTCTGATAACAGCCAGAGGAGGAGTCTCTACAGCTTCTTGAGTCTTCTGCTCTCCTCCTGGAAAGAGAATTATTTTCTATTTTATTTTGTCCATCAAACATTCTTAGGATTGTGCTAAGAATTTAACAGCAGCTCGGCATGCAGATGTAGATCAGACCTGTACCCTATTCTGGAGTAGCAGTCTCTGCTTTCCCAAAAGGTACATGAAAAATATCTGAATTCCTCATTTTGTGACACAAGACATTTGCTGGTCAAACTAAGAATGTGCTTTGGATTATTCTAAGTAATCTAAATTACCTAATTTAAAATCCAGATTTATAAATCTCACATCACCATCAGGTCTTTCAATTAATGTAAGGATCTTTGAATTTTATAGGAAATGGAGCGAAACTAGAATTAAAAGCTGCAAAAATTTTCTGTACATGATTAGCTGAAACATATATGCAGTCTCTGTTATCAGAGATATCTGAGCACTTAGTCACTGCAGCATTGAGAGCCAACCCCATTCCACAGACTGGAAGCAAATGTCTTGTGTAGATTCAGTTTTCTCATTTAAGAATTATTTTAAGAAATTAACAGTATTTGAAGTCTTAACTATCTTAATACATGAAGAAAATTTCTGCTTTCTGCTCCAGTGAGATTACTGCCCATATTTCACTCTTTCATTACAGTAAGCCATCACAGAATCATAAATTAAACAACAAATCTTCGGCATATGGAAAACACTTTTCAGTTTGACAGGACTGAAACAAGTTCACAGTTACAGGTAGTTGCGCTTCCAAAGACAAAGACCAACCTCAGGCTGCTCTGGCTGAAGCATGAAAAAAGGCAGCAGCAGCATGTCTGGGCCTCCACTGGCTGATAGACTTCCTCACTTGCCAGCTGTCTTCTTAGAAATCTCCTGACAGCAGGTGAAGTTCGTGTGCTGGTTGTAGTCTAGACTTTGCCTGAGCATCTGAACCACTTCCAAAACAGTTTACCTAGACCTTGGACTTCTGCCAACAGCAACCAATCCAGTGCAGAAACCTACCTTGGCACAGTCTTTGCATATTTTTTTTCCATGTCTTCTCTGGTGAAAGATTGGCTTTTATGGTACAAAAGCTTCTGAGGACCTGCATCAGCAGAACCCAGTAGCAGTAAATACAAGTGTGACATTTCATACCTGCTGTTGAAATGGGGGGCACAATCATATGACGAAGGGACTGTCTGATATATGGGAACATGTTAGGTGCACTATAGTGATAAATTGCTTCCCTGTTATACCTAGGAGTCAGAAGTGATGCACATACTGGCATACTGTCACTTCTGTTCCCAGTGTTGTAGGAATTTGTGAAGCTAACAACTCTTTTTATTTGGTTATGCCAGTGCTGGTCAATATTAAATGACAAAAAGAAACAATATCTTTGCTCTCCATTATCAGGGGTTTATTTAGACAGGGCTTTATTTCATTTTATGACAGTTTCTCTTTGTACCAGCTTAAACTTTCTAATCATAGGTAATGCAGAATGAATTTGTAGACATTATACACAGTGAAAATACATTATCTGATTAGAAACTGGTGCTACAGGAAGTCTGCAGGCACATGCAATGACCATTTTGTAAGTATGTGTCAATTTGAGGTTTGCTTATGCCAAAAGAGTAAAATGCTCCTTCCATCTTACATCAAGAAGGTATAAACACTGAAGGTTATCAGGTGGTAAGACAGTGTTTGACTGGTCGAACTTCACAGCCTCAGTAACAGTGTAGCATTGGATTAGTCTTTAATGTGAGACTCGGAATATACTGTACCATCATTATCTTCCCTGTTGTGTCTTTAGAGAATATTAATAATATTCTTTTTTATATGATAATTCAGCACAGAGTATGGATGAATTTCTGTATAAGTAATTATAATTTTAGAAGCTGCCTTACAGTGATTAGACTGTATCCAGTATTGCTGTATATATACATATATATATATACCCCAGATGTTGTCTGATTGTGGAACAAATTCCAGCAATGCTCAGAGTAAAAAACAATGTCACTACCTCCTGGCTCAGTGCTGACTCATCAACCAAGATGTGTTATCACTCCTGTACCATAACTCACCTTTGAGCTTCACAACACTGATCAAAAAAAGCTTTGGTTCTTCATATAGTCTCTGAATGAAATAATAATGGTTTTTTTCTCCATCTTCCTCTCCCACATTCCAGTGCAGTATCAACCAGGCAGAAATATTTAGCATATTTCCAGCACTAGGCTGTAATTTTAATTTTTGTGCTGCATGCATATCTCTAGACAGGTGTTTTGAAATGTAAATAAAAAGCAGTGTAGTGTGGGACGTGGTACACAAACTGCTGCCGAAGACTCTAGCAGGATGAGAAGCACAACATCTTTCTGTTTAATAGTGCAGCAGGCTTGTGAAATGAGCAGAAACCACTCGTTTAAAATCTTTACTGCGGCTCCCTGACTAAAATATAAAGCACATTCCAAGGAGGCAGGAGGTGGAATAGCAGAGCTCCAGCATAATGTGGAGGGTAGTGCAGAGCAGCTCAGTAAACCCCCTTGGTGATGTACAGAAGAAGGATGTGACAGGCTCTTCAGCAAGGCAGGAGCCAGCAAAGAGCAGTGGGCAGTGTCTGCTCTCACAGCCCTGATGCCAAGCTGCCAAAGGGCTCTGGACGTGTCTGAAACGTGTGTGCTCTGAGCAGGTTTCTAAGCAAGTCATCCATTTCCAGCATTATGTGCCTGTGGTTAAAGGGATTAGACAGTGGTAATCCAGTTCTGGAGGAGATTAACTTTCAAAAATAAGAGAAAGCTTCTGCGGTGGACACATTTTTGGCTCTGCTAGCCTGGGAGGAGAGTTAGGCTGGGTGGGGGAGGGACAAGGATGAATAACCTCCACTCTCTGTTTATCTCCCCACTAGAGGCCTCTACACAACTGTCAAAAAAAGCTTTTATTGTCAGCATATTTTTAGGCCACTTAGATGACAAAGTGCAGAAACCAGTTAGGCAGTCTTCTGTAGAAGGTGAAGCCCTATGCAAACAGCTACAGGCACAAAACTGCCTCTTAAGTAATGAGAATTTGCACCATTGTCTGTTTGCAGTCCTACAATTAGTAATATATTTGTATTTAAAGCTTGATCATGACTCCACATCTTATCCTGGTATGCAATGTGATCCCACTGCCCTCAGTTATGCTATTTTAATTGATATTGGTACCAGGAAGGTGAAAATCAAGGAGGTACCATGCAAAAACATAATGTAAACAGCACATTCAATTTCTCTGTATATTGTTATATCTTTTAGCAATTGTTATCTTGAAAGCTACACTGAGCTAGCTACATGAGCTCTTTGTCTTACCATTAAAACAATATTTCAAATGGCTCTTACTTTCAGAAGCTGCTTTTCAGTGCTTCAGTCTTTCCAGGCAGAACCAGTGCTGATGCTAATGACATCAGCATCAATGTCTATCCCACAGACCATAGCAGATCTCTAATTCCATCAAGAGAAAGACTTGAGGAGTTGGCTAATGTCACCAGAAAACCTCGATGGAATTACTGCTGCAATTGTGGGGATCTGGAGTTTTTCACTTGCTGCAAGATGGGAATGAAGTGCTATCACTCAGCCACCTCTCTGCTGTTCTCCGAAGCACGGTCTTATTGAACTGTTCTGGACAGTGTGAGCGATGAGGAGAGGATACATTTGTTACCCCTCAGAGTCAGTGGAGGTGTCTCCTCAGGTTTTGTAAGCCCATGAGAATTAGGGGACCTCCACCCACCAGCCTGCAGCCTGGGCAAGGCATGGTTTGCTTGTGAAGGACTGGCTTCCTACAACTGCAGAGTCACAGTAACAGGAACTTTGCTTTGGGAACAGGAGGTGAAATTCATTACGTTGTCTCAGATGCTGGGTTTAACCCTCTATGTGCCCGTATTTGTGTTATGCATATGTTGCGGTGTAAAGTGGGGTGTCAGTGGTGAGGCGCCCCAGCCTTACGAAAGCGTCTCTTTCCTGAGCCGCTCGGCAGGTGCCATGTGCACACACAGTCACACACACACAGTCACACACTCACAGTCACACACACAGTCACACATGCACACACAGTCACACAGTCACACACGAACACAAAATCACACACACAGAGTCACACACACACAGTCACACACGCACAGAGTCACACACACAATATTACACACACAATCACACGCACACACAAAATTACACACACAGTCACACATGCACACACAGTCACACAGTCACACACGAACACAAAATCACACACACAGAGTCACACACACACAGTCACACACGCACAGAGTCACACACACAATATTACACACACAATCACACGCACACACAAAATTACACACACAGTCACACATGCACACAGTCACGCACACAGTCACACACACAATTACACACNACACAGTCACACACACACACACAGTCACACATGCACACACAGTCACACAGTCACATGCACAGTCACACACAAACACAAAATCACACACACAGTCACACGCACACATAATTACACACACATAGAGTCACGCGCACACACACAGTCACACACACAAAATTACACACACACTCACACACGCACACAGTCACGCACACAGTCACACACACAATTACACACACAGTCTCACACACACACAATTACAGACTCAATTACACACACAGTCACACACACACAGTCACACACACACAATCACACACACACACAATTACACACACAGTCTCACACACACACACAGTCACACACACAATCACACACACACACACAGAGTCACACGCACACCGGAGAGCTGCTTATCTGCATCGGTGGCAAAGAGCAGGGAAAGGTTTCCGTGTGAGTTTCCACAGTGATGTTCATTGCAGTTAGGCTTGTGGAAGGGTTCAGGGATGAAGGCAGGTGATAATGATGATGATGATGATGATGATGATGAAGATGAAGATGAAGATGATGATGATGATGATGATGATGATGATGATGAATCCCCCGAGGGCAGGGTGTACAGAGGTTTAAGTACATGGGACGGGGAGTGACAGGGTTCAGTGGGATGGGGGCCAGGGGTGGTACATAGCAGAGATCAGGGTACAAGGGCCAACAGGAACGAGGTAAGGGTGGAACTAAGGGACAGGGACCAGTGGGGGGTCGAGTAAGGGAGAAGGTTCCAGTGACCAGGGAGGGCTCAGGAAAGAGTGGCAGGGAGATGCCTGCCCAGGGGAAGGAGAAATGGGTTGGCCATCAGGCCAGGGGGAGGAACAGAGCTGGGGGACATGTGAGGAAGACAAGGGGAGGAGAGATTGTGTAGGACTGACGGAGCAGGCAGGGGGTGTTGCCATAGCAATGCACAGCCTAAAGGGAAAGGCCTTCTCTTCCCCTTGGCTCACGAGGGGGTTTGCTCTGTGCTTCGGAGCTGCCCCACCAGCGTCCAGCTGGCTTGGGGACCCTGCTCTCCTCGGTCACCCCAGCCCCTGGCTCCGTCACTGTCACATGCATATACTGCCAATATTTTTTTAAGTTTTTGCAGCTGAGGTTGCTCTTTGTTTCCGCCTCTCACTTGAAATGAATTACTTTTTCTCTTCCCATTCATGGTAGGAATTTTCTGGACACTACTGCTCAGATAGCTTAAGACTTTACTGTCCTCCTTCTACTCCTTTCTTCTTGGAAGCTAAAAATACTTATTTCAGATGAAACCAGAACATATGTGTGTATGTACTCTGCCGTGTGACAGCTGCAGCTATCCACACCTTTGCAAGTCCTGCCAAAAACATAAAGAAACAAAAAAATCCAAGCCCAGTAACAACAACCAAAAAAACCCCAAACAAAACAGTATGTTAAATAAAAAAGGCATCAGCCTTATACAGTTTCATTAAAATCAGAACAAAAAGACATATGGGCTGCATCTGTAGATGTGACCCCATTCTTCCCCCAGGAACACACAGCTTTCTCTTCCTGCTGTAGGCAGAGGTCAATTATCATATTCTGCTTACGATTTATGAAGGTCACCATCATATAAAACCTTCCTTCTTCCTCCAGATTCTCAACACACATTGCCCAAAAGTTTCTTAGCAATGCTACCTTTTGAGGAGCATTATGATACCTCCTCTGGCCTCCTCCTACCCAGTTCCATTCAGACTGGCAGAGATGTTATCATGCTTGCTTTCCCATTCTTTAATTGTAGGCTTTTTCAGAAACTACTCTTGAAGCTGAATTGTGCTCCCAGCCTCCTTAAAATATCACAGATTTCCAGCACAGACTGAAGCCTAATAACACTAATGAACAGAGAGCTTTTATCTTGCTTTTTTGCCAAGTTCAAGTATTATTCCTTAAACCTTCATAATTACCCCATCATTTTATCTGTGACTGCTTAGCACGATGATTTCATGGGCTTTGCTGGGGAAGAGGTAATCTAGCCAAAGAACATTTTCAGGCTATCTGGCAGCCTTTCTTTTCAAAAGATATATTGTTCCTATTGGAGTTTACTATTTCATCCAATTCGTCTTGACATTTTGCTGCTTGCATGGTGAGCTCTTAAGGAAAAAGA
Organism: Vireo altiloquus; assembly: GCA_013396875.1. Taxonomy (NCBI): domain Eukaryota; kingdom Metazoa; phylum Chordata; class Aves; order Passeriformes; family Vireonidae; genus Vireo; species Vireo altiloquus. Next base: position 273,836 of record VZRF01005657.1, on the reverse strand, counting down.
TGGTTTAGTCTTTGTCCTCTTTATCTCTACCCTCATCTTGTTTGTTGTTAGCCGTGAAAGCAGAGCAATGCCTATCTATATGCCAAAAGCAAAGACAGCTGACTTCCTCCTGGGTTTATCTGGCCTGCTTCAAACTAATTTAAAGAAGTAGCCCTGGCAGGCCATATAAATGAGGATATAAATGGTCATAACCTGTCGAGGGAGACTTTTAAATGCACCTAGCAGGTTTAGAGCACATATCTAATTGTGCCTAAATCACTTACGTTCTTTTATAAAATTCCTTATCTCCAGTGCTCTCCTGCAGTAAAATGATAAGTCTGCATGGACAAAAGGAGGGAGAGGGGTCTTGAACTCTGAGACTGTTCAATTTCTTTTAAAGATATTGTTCAAGAGAAAGGAAAATTAAGCTTTGAAAAAGAATAGTATCTCACAAAAAATATATCTTTAGTCATAAAGATGGTCTCTTCTACGATGTACTGTACGTTTTATTTTTCCCTGGCAGCTTCTTTTTCTTGCAGACAAAGCATAAGCCTTAAGTTTAATATACCTTTTCCAAAGTGATCATGTGCACTTCTTTATCAAAATATATGGAAAGCATCATATTCTCATGAGAAGCTGCATCATTTCCCATTGGAAAACTCTTGCAGCTAAACTTGAGAAGATAGAACTATTTTCCCATGGTATGTTTTTTTAAAACGTCTCATGCCAACCTGAAATGGAAATTTTGAATTTTATAACAGACTGAATCTTTTGTTTTTAATTATTTCCCTCAGTTTGGAAACATCAGAGCACTTATTGCATTTTATTTTGAGAATGTCAGAAAGTTTCAGTTCAGTAATATTTGAGGATTTCATTTAGACCATGGCAAATCACAGTATAAAATATTAAATACTGTAGATATGTTATATAGAAGATAATATTAATATTTAATCCTTAGGTCAGAGGAAAATGCATGAAAACAATAAAGCCGAATCAATTTATTTTAATACCAGTGAAGATCTTTGTGTTATTTAAATGAAAGAAAACTCTATTAGTAATTTTGACTTTCTTTTATTGAGAGTGAAAGTTTCAGCTTTGCCAAAAATGCCATCTTTACTCTTGAATATTATCTTCAGTCATGTCTCTCTGTCTCAAAAAAGGAAATTATAGAGCTGGTATTGGCACAGAGAAGGTCAAAGAAGCTCAAAGATGTGGAATGGCTGTTGTGATCAAATCCGGCAGCTGGAAAGGGGGATAAGGGAAGATCTGGCATTGTAATGGCCTGGAAAAAGTATATCAGAATAGATTATTAATTTTCTCTTCCAGTGTAGGAACAAGAAAGACTGGTGGTGGAGACAAAGTAGGTAAGAGAATATATTTCCCTGCAAAAGTACGCATAACCCTACACGGGGAAGGATCAAAAATTTTCTGAGGACCTGGACAAGCTGTATGTCAGGCTCAGGGCACGGAGGTGATGCCTCTGCTGCGGGAAGCTCCTGGGCCGTGAGCCAAGGGAGGGTATCCAAGTATCTCCTCATCTGACCCTCCTTTGGCTGTCTGGTCTTCTTAAAGGGATTCCCAGAGTCAAATTCTAAAAACGTGTGTGGAAATGGCCTTGGCCACAACAGTTCTGCATTGTCCCAAAAGGCAGGGTCCTCATGAAACCAGATCCTTACCCGGCACCAAGGCTGCAGAGAGCAGTTCTGTTAAAAGAAATATTCCTTAAAGGTGTGATGCAGAGGGCAGGCTGGTCATGCCGGCCCATTTTCAGGCTGTTACCTCTCAAGCAACGCGGCAGGCTTGAGATGCAGAATTTGGGCAGCCTGGAGGGAAGGGCAGCGTGTGTTTAGCTAAGTAACCACTGGATGACACTGTTGTTCCACACAGCTACAGCCAAAAGACTTCATCTGGCAGTGGAAATGTGCCTTGTAAAAGAGAAGTGCAGATGTGGGGTTTTAAGTGTTTAGTGTATTCGCTGTCTTAGTGCAAGGGGCAAATTCATTGCATTTGCCTTTGTGTATGTCCTCACAATTAAATGCTGGCTTTCATTCCTTGGCGTTTAGGTTAAACAGCCTGATTCAATCTGCATTTAGCCACTACTGCCTGGGTTCTCCAGATTCATAGCAATGAAGAAAATAGTAACTTCATATGTCACACAGGGCAGCTTTACTTACAACATCACTAAGAAGATTAAAAATAAATTGAAGCATATGTCACTTCAAAGGGGGCAGGAAAAGGACATCTGCATTATTTGATGCATTAATGAGAAAGTTCTGGGGAGACTTGATTTGAACTGTATGGGAAATGATGCGATTGGTAAGCTTGCAAGTTAAATGTATTTCAAATGAAATTGTTTCTGAAATTTGTATTTAAGCTAGGTTAAGGGATGCTTGCATTTTAAGCTTTGCCTTCTAATATCTTGTTCAGAAATTGAGCTTTACCCTTTTAACTTGAGGAGTTTACAATAAAAAAAAATCAAAGCAATTTAGCTACAAATATCTAAGGCTGCATTTCAGTAGAATAAGCAAGAACAGCTCTCCTGCCTGAGGCAAATCTTATCATCCATGACCATCTGTACAGCTACAAACTAACTACCTTCAGAATTGCATGATTCTGTAGACATTGGGCTATGTACTAGCAAGCTAACATCCATCCAACCTGATTCCCATCCCCAGCTCCAAATACTCCCTGATATCCTTGATTATGTATCAAATATACCTAAAAATGTGGAGGTCCAGTTCATTTTTTTACCTTTCCCATCTTTACTGGGAGGTTGAGGATAAGTAAAGGTCAGTGACGTACAGCTGGATGTTAGAGATGCATGGGCAGAAACCCTCATGAAAAATTCACAAGGAACAATATGAGTTTTTCCATGCCATCTTGGTGCTTCTGGTTTGTACAGCTCAGCTGAGGAAGGCTTCTTTGCTCCTGAAGGAAATATGACTTCCAGGAGGCTAATGTTCTGTTTAATGCATTAGCTTTCCCCCTTGGGACTCAGTTACAAATGTGGCTCAGGCCAAATTGATGAAATATCAGTTAATATGCGAATCGGACAGCTTGGAAAGGACACAGCTGCAGTGAGATACGATGGTTTTAAGGTGATAGAGAAAAATCTAAATATAGGAAGACCAGTGTATGCATATGTGTATCTTTTAGAGGGAGACACTGACAGCTTATTAATGAAACCAGGAATAATCGGTCTGTTTTTCTAGAGATAATTTCTCTGCAGTTTATCTTATGGGGGAATTTGGCACAATACAGAAAAGCTAGGCCTAAACCATAGTCCATTTGATATATTGTTAATGTGACATTTTGCTGCTCAAAGGTTTCATATAGTCAACTTTTTTGGCATAAGTATACCACAACTTTGTCAAAAATTGGGGTGTGGACACTTGCCAGATCCCAAATAAAATGCCTCCCATTTGGTTTATCCTTAAGCCATAGGGATTGTTTGAGCACAATGGAAGAAGGCCCAGTTTGAAATAGTTTCCCACGTAACCGTGTTCACAAACATATTTTAAACTCATGTCAAGAAGCCAACAGAAATTTGTCTTTATGTATGGAATAGCCAATGCAGGTGGCTAAATAACATATGCAATCAGATGTAAAAATGTTTCCAGACACTGGTCTTAAAAATACATTTGAGTGAAACAGTATGTCTGTGACTGACTGACACTGTGGGTCTAGGAGTTTACAATGGTCAAGTCCTCCCATCAGTCCATGCAATGGTGGCAGGAGCACAGACCAGTCCTGTGCCTTATACTGGTCCCCTTCTGCCGTGGTTTATCAGTGTGGTCATGTTCTGTGGTGTCCACATGGCTCCTTAGGTGCTGGAGTGTGACTTGGGATGGGAATTAGCCGTGCTTGGGTTCAGGGTCCCTGGGGAGGCATCCCACCCATGAGGAGAACCTGGTGCTGAAAGGAGCCCTGCTGAGTCCACTGTGTCAGGGGCTGCCGTGCCTGTGTTTGCCAGGGGAGGCAAAGTGTGGATGTATATTCCATAGACTGACAACCCTGTGTGTTGTATATGTCCCTATCAAGTTATGTGTTGGCCCAGAAAACAGCTGAGAGCTCTATATTTTGAGGTTACACCCTGCAGATGGAAACATTTATCCTGAATACTACTGGGACTAAGAGAAGCCAGGAAAAGAAAATCCCTCAGACCTGGAAACTGCCTGTGTCTCTTTGGAGAGGTGGGAAAATCAGAAATGTGATCTCTTCTGTCAGTGTTTCACCGATATTATATAGTGGTATATGAATTAATTAGTATTGTATATATAATAAAATATTGTATATTGAATAAAAAGTATTGTAGAGAATTTAATTGCATTCAGGTTTCAGAGTAGATATTCCAAAAGTTAGCTTTTTTAATACATGATGTGATGAAAAGAAACAAGAATTGTTGGGAAAAGAGAAGATAGTATGAGGCTTAAAGAGAGATTTAAAGAAATTTCTTATTTCAGCTAAATGGAGAAAAGCAAGAAAGAGTCCACTTGAAAAATAAACTTTGTGCTCATGAATACAAGGGCAATTTATTTACTGAATTATGTCTCAAATAACAGTTTTAACATTTTTAGATTCAAACCACTTGCTTATAATTTTTCCCTGATCCCTCAAGATTACAGACACTTTAAAATGACTGCAAATATTACCGAATTACTAAGGAAATCTTATAAACCACCCCAAACATCTATCAGAAATTGCAAGCAAGATTGCACTGGTGAGATGATAGAAAAGAAAGTAATTTTAGGACAGGTCAATTGATGAGAAGAAAATTAAAACATGGACCCTGACAACAGGATTTAAAAAGTCAGGCAAATTGTGTCATAGCCTAAAGTGTCAGGGGAGGTTTAGGCTGGAAATTAGTTAAAGGTTCCTCACCCAGAGGGTGGTTGGGCACTGGAACAGGCTCCCCAGGGAAGTGATCACAGCACCAGCCTGACAGAGAGCAAGAAGTATTTGTACAGTGCTCTTGGGCACATGGTGTGACTGTTGGGGATGGTCCTGTGCAGGAGCTGGGCTTGATCCTTGTGGATCCCTTCCAACTCAGTTTATTCTGAGGTTCTGTGGTTCTGTGTTTAACTTCACTAAATGCTATTTAGAAAACTTATCAATTATTTGCCATTTGATGAAAAAACCTTCTTTCAGTGCCTCTGTTTTTCAAAAATAAATGTTTTGAAGGCAAGGTTTCTGTAAAACTTCTTCAAGCAAAAGGATTTCCAAGGTCAGAGCTGCTAGAGAACACAGGCCAGGCTTTCAGTCAGTGTGAAAGAGCATCATTTGACGGCAGCTGGAAGTAGTGTAATTTATACCATTATATACTCCATGAGGAGCGCACCTTCTTACCCAAGGTAAAGCCAGAACAGCAGAGCTGCTCTCATTAATACAGTAACATGTTTTCTTTTCTTTAGCTTTGGTTCTTCATTTATCTTCAAAAGTCTAAGCTTCTGTCTGAAAGCTGCCTTATTATAGTATTAATGTGAAGGAAAATAGTTGCTTCAGCTTTGGTCATGCTTTCAGAACAACCAGTAGGTGTGCAATAATTTATTTTTGCTACAATTCCCTAAAATAAATTGGGATTTTCTTTCCATTGCACATATGGAGACACTGAAAACCAGTATGAGGTGTCTTCTCTATGCTGAGTAAATAAATCACTTTAAAAACATCCTGGTTCTCAGGACACACTAGGTTTTTGCCTCAGTTGTTGATTTCAAGTAAGGTTAAAGGAGAAGCCTACACTTAAGAAATTACTTTGCTTTTTAATCCACTTCTGCAGTGGCATCAATCATCACTCTAGATTACATATTCTATTCCATTTGTCTTGAAATGTAAGAAATTAGCTTCTGCTATGACAGCAGAAATCCCCATTTGACAAAGGGCTATATATTTACAAATGATCCTTAAAGCACTTTTTCTCCTGTGTCAAAAGAGGGACATGGTGCCAATATTTTGAATTCTCTTCCAGTTATTTGTTTCATGTTCCCATTTTAGTCTGTACTTGGAGAAGAAGACTGAGTTGCCTTGTGTTTTTGCTAGATGGTGCCAGAGTACACTCCCGCTCTGCCCAGTTCATATAACTGGCTGGAGCAAAAATTTATCTGTTTATTGGAAAAATCCTACACTAAAGCATGAGCTGTATGGTTCTGCTGATCTGCACTGGTGCCTGGGCATAGCAAAATGCAAAGCTTAGCACTGTATAGAAGAGACACTGCTTTCTGTTTGTAAGTTGAGCAAGTAAGCAGAACTATTTTTCTACGTTTGAAATATGAAAGAAAAAAAGACCTACTAGGTAATTTTGATCCATTAGCTTATGTTTTGAGGATAGGAGTCTAACTAAGGAAATATTTGTGAAAACAATGCAAGCAACATCTATGTATCTGTAAATTGACAACACAGAGTGTACAACAAATGTTGATAAGTCATTTCCATCAGGGACTCATAACTTGTCAGGGTTGTTTTGCCTTCTCCCCTGTCTTGTTTTTTTTTTGTTTTTGTTTTTTTTTTTTTTTTATTCTATTGCCTTTTCCACAGGTCTGCAAGTAATTAGCATGGGTGAAGAATTGCCAGAATACAGGTTTTTTCTTGATGTGCATATGTCACTGCCATAATATTACTGGAAGTGTAATAATTTAAATGGTGAAACTAATTGCCTAGAAAGTGACAACACTGAATGTGCTCTTTCATGGACTGCTCATTGTTGACAGTAGTATCATTAGATATGATATTACATCAGTTTTAGTAACTCTGCAAGAGAAACTGTTCTGTTATTACTGCACTATATTATGAAAAATCATCCTTTGCAGGTCTAAGTCCTGAACCTGTTTTTGAAAGGTAAGTGCAGGACACAAAATACGGATCTCAGTTACAGGGGGAGAAGTACATTGCTGTACTGACACCCATTTGCATTGATGGAGCAGAATGAAACATTTATTGTTCAAATGAAAATAGCGAAAGAAGAAACTCTGTTCTGAAAATACTATTCTTCTGGATCAGCACCTTTTTTTGGAGAGTGCTTGGCGCAATTTTGGAACAGAGTATAAAAACTGCTTTTATAAGATTGCTTTTACTTTTATGCTTTGTGAAGCTGCTCCCAGTTTCAAAGCAACTGGAGAAAGTGCCTTCTTTATCATGGCCTTGTCAGCCTTGGAGGGAGACAGTAGAGCTGGAAAGATTAAATTCTCCTGAACACCATAACAAAATCCACAAGCAGGAAGATGACCCCTACATTCTCAGATTGTCTGTGTGTGGATGGATGGATGAAGAGTGAGCACAACTCACCTTAGAACTGAAACCTGTATTAAATCAGCTAATGAACTGCCCAAAGGGAAGCAAATCCAGCAGACACTGTGTACAGGGCTAATACATTCTTACTGCATTATAAATATTTGTATTTTTGAAGATTAATGGACTGAAATATTTTAGAATGAGGTCCGTTGTTTATCCGTGAGCTGCAAACACAAGAGATAGGTGCAGTGTGAGTTTCCCCACACCATCCTGTTAACGACCTCAACTCTGACCTTGGAAGTCCTCTTGAGGGAAAAGGGGAAATTTAGTCCAGATCATTTATGGCCATTTCCTGTGTAAAGCTGTGCAAGACACTCGCTGCTGACATTGCAATGTGAGCTACAAGCAATTGCATGATTGCAAATTTCTTAGGGCTTGAAAACTTGGATGTACTAGAAACTGTAAAGTTAAAAGCCCAGATGTTTTCAAACTAAATGCTAATCCTTGCACGAGTAAAAACGCTGGATCATCCTTAATGACCAGCGAAAAAGAAGAAATACACTGTGTAACTTAACCTGAGCTGAATTAACACTTGACTGTACCTCTATCCGAGCAATGATTCAGTTCCTTGTCTTAAGCATTCTGCCAAGAATTCCTGCTAAGGTGTAGTCCAAAGCAAGACTTTTAGTTCAGGGATCGGAAGAGCAATGGGAGAAGGTCAGTTCTTGTCTGCTGCAGGGAGATGCCAAAGAAGGGATTTTGTTATCAATTGTAGTTTGTGACTTGTTGTTTGACCACAGAAGACTGAATACAAACAAAACAAATCAATACTTTCTGTTGCTATCTGAATATGTGCTTCACTCAGATATGAAATCCATCTACTTTATGCCCTTTATGGCCTATTTTTTTCAATTGTGGCAACATAGTCAGGTACCCTGACTGACCAACAAGCAATAGTTCATTAAGTGGTGGTAATTTAATTGATTTTCTTCACTAATGCATATCTTAAGATAGGCTACCATTACAGGAAGGGTTCAGGAGGTGGTTGATCCACATTAAAACCGTATGATTATGCTCCAAATTTCATAGTTTTACACCCTGACCCTAGCCACTGCTGGGTTCCATGGTGGTGAAGCAGCATATGTTATACAAACAAAGGGGCAAGACAAGATGAAGGAATATTTGTAGGAATTCACAGAGGGGGGGAACTAAGGAACATTAAAAAGTTGGAAGAAAATATAAAGATGCAAAGGTTTCTTGCTATGGTCCTCAGCCCTGTAATACCCAAGCTTACACAACCATTAATAGATTTGTACTTCTTCTTCCCCTTGGGGAGAGAAAATAATTTTTCATGTTTTTGAGATAAGGAACTATGGAACAGGGTGGATTAACTTATCCTTCCAGTGTCTCTTTTGATTGACCCAGATTTCAGCCTGCATGTATGCAACCTGATTAACACACTCTAATAATGATGATATAGATCCATCTTTTGTCCTCGATGGAAGCTATCTCAGGACCAGAAGTCTTGTACCTGGAATATTTATAATGGGCACTCTATTGTTCTGCTGTGACTTTAATTTCATGATTTAGAGAGTGTAAAGTACTAATGAAAGAAGACTGTTTATTTGTATGGATCATTTTAATTTAAATAATAGCTGAAATACAAAAATTGTACTATATCTGCAACTATGCATAAAAAGATAATTGCAAATTATCTAATAACTTTTGAGACAATTGGATATTTCAATAGGGGCAATTTTTCAAGCAGAGGTTCATATATTATTAGGTTTTTCTCTCCAAGTTAGTGTAACTACACAGAGAGCACACATAGATGTGTCTGAGAATGCAGAAAGGAAATTAGGATGGAAAAGGAATAAGGAACGNAGAGAGCACACATAGATGTGTCTGGTAATGGTGACTGATGTGGTCCTGGACAAAGGGGAGTGGGGAGAGTGATAGAGACATTGCAGCATTTCTATGTGCTTTCCCCTAACAGTTATTTTTTCCTGTTACTGTTACAAAGACTGGCCCTTGTACATTTTGATTTACCTGATCTTATTTGACAGGATGGGGTTAAACCACCTGCAGATATATATCATCTGCATTTGACTCTTGAAATGTCAAGGCAGGAAACACATTCTGTAAAGAAGTGCTTTGGTTTCCTCCTTCTCACTTTTGAAGACGTGTAATGGTCACAAAACTCATTGCATCAATAAGAGATGGGATTTGTGTCAACACTAATAAATAAACACAAAGAAATTATCAATCTTACAATGATTTTAGGACATGGTCAAATAGCAAAACAAATTATTATTCATCAATCTTTTAGCCATGAGCTTGACTGAGTGAAATGTTGAACATTTGGGTGGCACTGCAATGAGGGTTGATCAAGTCAGGTCAGAAAGATTGAAATTGTCTCATTCTTTTGAATTTCAATATTTAAAGGTTATTTTATTTCTGTCCAGATGTATGAATGAAACAAGCAGGAGCAAAAATTTTTTTTTAAAAAAGGAGGCTTTCCTCCTCTTGCCACAAAGCATGCTTACTGACCCTGAAAAAATATCTATTTGTATAGCCAGAAAAAGGAAGAGAATGCAGAAAGGAAATTAGGGTGGAAAAGGAATAAGGAACAAAAACAATTGGTGAATATTTATTTGGGCAGGTTTGGTATGGGGATTTAATACTTGCTTCTACCTCCTTGTTTTCCTCAATAAGAATTTATTAGAGACATGCTCAGATCTCTGAAAAATGTCTTTTCATGTTAAGTTAGAGCAGATTTTCAATTCTTTAATGTTTACATATGCAGTAAATAACATAGCCTCCTATTTCGGTGCCACAAAATTGATCTCCACTGTGGATTTTACAATACCAGATTTCCTAACCTCTTCAATAAAGCGTGGCCTTTTGTATAAAAAGAGGAAGAATCCCATGGTATTTAAAATCTCTTTCTTTTGACCTTTCTTAAGGGTACATGCGATTTGCAGCACTGTATAATGTGTTAGCAGCAGGCGAGACTACATCTTGAAAATCATTCAGAATTGATAACATGTCCCTATGCACTATGTCCTCATACACAATTTCCCTTTTCAAAGGAACCTGCTAGGAATCTGAGTCTGCCATTTTAAAACTGACAATAGTGATGCTGTTTAGTTTTTTGTTTTGTTGGTGGTTTGTTTTTTTTTAAATTATTTTGTTCTGGGGCTTTTTAAAGGTTTCATAGCTCAAAATATTTAGAAAATAACAAATTAAGGAGATAATACTGCTGTGGGCTACAAAGAACAAAGCAGGGGCCAATGCTGCCAAAGCATAAAAGATTCCCTAATCTCTATATCTGAGTCAACTGCCTCCGTGACTGTATCTGATAGGCAATAGGCACTGCTTCTCATTTTCCTTTCTTTTTAAAAGGATTTCAATACTCTCTTAAGCTTTCATATGAAAAATGCAGAAGCAGGGTATATATCGAGGATAAAAGGATATGGTAGAAGAAAGACACCTTTCCATTTTTATTGCTAGCATTTTTTTTTTCTTGTAAACTTTCTCTGTCACAGGCAGTTACATGAATATACTGGCAGTCCAGTTCTTTTCAACAGCTTTCATTTGAACTGATGCACGATAGATTTATATGGCCGTAGGTTCTTCATGCTGAATTTATTCTTTATATTTCTATAAATTATTGTCATTGCTATAAGAGACAGCTCCTGACAATAGACTTCCCCTGTTCAGGACCAGCATTTAATGTTTTGTGTGTACTTGTGAGTTCCTCATAAAAGAACTCTATATAGTATAAGAGAAAACCAGTACTGAGTTTTCTTAAAAAAAAAAAAATCACTAGAAGGAACAATTCATGATAGAAAAATGACTAGCTCGACAGCACATAAGATTGTTTTATGAAAACATTTTAGCACTGATAACCACATCTTAGATGCAATCCACAGCTGATGGCAAGCCTTCCTTGTATCTGTTCCCACTGCATGTAATTAGCTTCTAACACATATCCACATCACGCGTTTTAAATCTTCCTTTCATCTTTCTACTGCAGTACCAATGTCTCCAGCAACGGATTCTTAAGCAAGCATTTTATGACAGATGCTCTACATAGTCATTTTATATCTGTGGCATCAATAAAGCAATAAAACTTAATTGGTTACTTCAGCACAAAGAAGCATATTTCTGACACCTTGAAGCTGCAGATTGACAGACAGGTTCACTGATGGGGAGAGGAGGTAAGAGAGGGTGGGTCAAAGCTGATATTGCTTTATGAATTACTTCTTAGGGTGCTGGCTCGGCAATCACTCTGCTGATAGATGAGCCTTATCTCATTTAGTTTGGTAATGTTGGCACAGCTGTGATGTGCCCAGCTAGACCAGCACAGCTCTGTGCAGCTGGGTCAGTTTAGCTTCTCCCTGGCCACAGACCCCCAGAAAAACTTTTTGGCTTTTGAGCTCATTAAGAGACTTGCTGATATAGACGAGTCAGGGACCTCTGCCCTGAAGTGCAGAATGCTGGAGATGATGGTAAGCAGCAGATAATTGTAATGGTGAACCCAAGGCCCCCAAGCATGTTGATTTTGGTTTTTTGATGAAGGTACAAGCCTTCCACAGTTCTCTATAAAGGATCTGTGCTCCACCATGTGATGATCATGTTCATACAGAACAGTAGTCCTGGTTGTTCAACAAATATGACAAAGATGGTTACACACAAAAATAGCATTCAAGGCATGATCTGACCTACTCCAGATCATGAAGCAGCATTGTGCTTATACTTCTGTAATACTTGAAAAATTTTGTTCTATAATTTTTTACAGGGCAGTACCGGTGTCTTCTGTATGATATTAAAGTCCTGCTATAATTTTGCAAATATCCCTAGTGTGCTCTCTGATTAAAACCAAACCAAAGCAAACCAAACCCAGGAAATTTATTTTCTGAATTATGGAAGGAAATGAGCCTTTTGATTAATGTATATCAGCTTTTTTTCTTATGTTAATAAATTTTCAGGATTTTATTATTTCCTCTTCATTTCTAGACAAAAAAGACGAAAAAGAAAATGTGGATAGAACCAATCTGATTTAGAGATAGTGATTGGAAAGTTTAATGCACATGGACTTACGGCTACAGTTTATGGCTATTTCTTTTCTCAAGTAATCTGCTAAGTTAAGTCATGTATTATTCAGCAATGTTTCTTGGGTTTTGATGGGGCTTCTGCAAAGGTTGAGGTCGAAGGTAGGATTTTCACACTAAGTTAGCACGTATCATGTTGCTGCTGTATATAGATTCTTTTTTGGCAAACTGCAGCTGGGAAAATTGCTCACCTAGTCCTGAACTTCTATGACACTTAACTCCATCTCTGACCTCAAGCATCATCTGTTTTCACAGCCCTTTCACTACATTTGTTTATTGAAGGGTGCATTCAGTGCACTGGAACAACGTCAGAGTGGTTGAGCTCTGGGCAAGAGGACCTCAAAAGAAACAACTGTCCTCTCTTGCTTGGCAGAGAGGACAGCATGACCTGGAAGTGAAAATACTCACTTCCCTGCTGCTTGCATGGGCCACAGGGATTATAGGGGAAAACTAAAGAGGAGCCCAACCATTTTTGTGGTCTACCTGATTGTCTCTCTCACTTTCTTTCCCTCATGTCTCTCCCTATCCCTTCCTCCCACCAGCCTACACTACCAGTAGCTTTGAAATGGAGAGCTGGATGATAAAGCAGATCTGCAACCCTGCTGGAGCCTCTGCAAGTCCGTGGCTGTCCTGAAGGGCTCAGAAATTCAGCAGATGTTGCCAGCACCATGAGCTTTCTGCAGCCCCTGAATGGGAATGAATTGCAGCTCTTGATTTGAAGCCCATTATTAGTGGCAATGGCTTAAGGGTCTTTGCAGCAGCTGATTTTCTTGTGTGCACCCATGTGATGTTCAGTGGAATGGAACTTTTAGAACGGTGTCTTTTGCTCCATAAACTTCTGAAAAGAAAATTTTGCGAGGCTTGCACATAAATGAGAAAGTATTAAAAAACTTGTAGATCGCTCAGTGAGAGATACAGAAACATTTTGGTCAATGGCTTGTGACAGACTGTGCTCTTACCCTGTGCCACAACATTCCCAAACAGGTGTTCTCCTCAGCTGTGTAGTTCTTCCAAAGGAAAACCTTTAAAATAAGAAAGCACAGGTCAGGACTTGATTTCATTACTATGAACAGGACCCGGGGCTGTGATGGTGTTCACCAACCATTTGAATAACTAGACAAAATTGATGGTTTCCTTATGGTTTGATTAGATTTTGTGTCAGTTCTTACAGTGACAGATTTAGAGAAAAGAAAAAGACAATGTAATGTAAAAATCAATAGTGTGGTGGGGAGGGAATGCAGACTGGGAAGTTTTGCATGGAGGGTAACATTGTATTGAAATGTTTAATTTCTTCTTTTATCCTTTTATATTTATTAACATTTAAACAGACTTCTAGGGATTTTTATCTTTTCTAATGACTACAGCCCTTTTGCTGAGCTCATTTCCATTACACAATGTTATTTCAGCTGCTAGGCAAGAAGATAATGTGCCCTTCATTAAAAATAGCTAGGAAGAGAAGAGTAGCATACCCCCCCCTTAACAAGCGTTTATTGTCCCTTATCTTTTTTTTCCCTCTCTCTTTCTTTTTATTTCCCCTTAACATGCAGCTCAGATCTTTTGTCTGTGGAGAAGTTTGATTATGCCTTAATCCAAATGGCCAGTTCAATCTATTTTAATCCAATTAACCAATTCAAACTATGCTGGGTGTCATAATCCATTTCTTAATCCAATTAGCTGTTGTCGTTCTGACTGCGGGTGAGGACTTTGCAGAGCAGAGGCTGTTGTTTGTTTTCAGTTCCAGAGTGCAATGTGATGTTGCAAGCTGGTTCAGACTGCTTCCCTGGTATCCCAAACAAGCAATGAAAGTGAGAGATGTCAGCGGCATTTCCATCCTCCCTGGGTTTGATCTGTTTTATCAATAATTGAAGTTAGTTGGACTTGATTCTCATGATCAAATTGGATTTGTCTCTTTGATATTTTCTTTTCATGAAGCTGAATTTAAATATACCACTTGCTGGAGACAGGCAAAAATGACTTGTAAATTTAGCTGGTTTAGCTTGGGGTGCTCAGCTTGAGATGGTTCAAGGCTTCTCTGTATTTTATGAAAATTAGGCCCCTTTTAAGGAAATGCAAAGTGACTCTCTCAGTTCCATAATCAGTTGTGAAAATCTTGCCCTTTGTATTTTGCCTTTTCGAGCTAATAGGCTGAGCAGTTTACCCAGGGAAGTGCAAGCTTGGATCTCATTGAAACATTCCAGATACTTTTCCTGTCTGACTAAGCCTGAATATTTATGAACAAATATTGTAATTTCAGCATTATAATCAATTCTCATTGAGTACTAATTTTCTGAGTAATATTTACTTTTTACTTTTACCCAACACTGAAGAAATACAGAGATTCTCAGAGTTTACATATTAGGGAGCTCCTGACTGCATAATCTACAGTCAAAAATATCAGAGTGGACACAGTCTTTCCAGGGGTTGCTTTAAAGCCCTATTCAGCTTCAAGGCAGCTACACTTTCCAGTTTGATTTTCCTTTAGACAAGTCGTACTGATCTGATCTGAAAAGGACTTGAAGTTCTTTTCTATGGAAAATGAGAGGAAGGGTTAAGTTGCTTTTGGGCTGTTAAAAATTCTCCTCCACATACTAAGTCTGTGGTGTAAATCTGAAACATGAACCAAAAATTGCTGAAGTTTACACTTCAACAATACAAGCTTCTTTTACAAATATTTCCCTGATTCTGGCATCAAAAGATATATGCCTTAACTTTGCTACAGTGATATTTTAAAAATAAATTTGAATCTTCTTTTTTTCCCCAGCTTGAAAATCACAATGTTTTATATTTCAATTATGTATATTCCACAGTAAAAAACAAACAAACAAACCAACAAACCCCACAAAACAACAAAAAAACTATAGCAAAGGGAAAAGAGATTAATGTAGCAGCCAAAACAAAAATTACCTCTTGGAATTTCAACAGACAGGTTGCTTTTCTACCTTATTGACATACTTTCTATAGTTATAGCATTGATATTTTTTCATCATGAGTGTAAATCATGTAGAAGGGCTGGAGACGTGGAACATTTCATCACACAAAGCTGGTCATGAGATTGGTGAGATTTATGAACACAGAGGAAAACATTACATGAAATCATTAATTTAGAAATAAAAATAGACTGTTTTCACCATTTTTTTTATGTTGATGGAGAATTGATTCGGTCCTAGATCTGTTTGGCATCTAAATCAGGAATTCTCCAAGGAGCTGAAGGCAATAACATTCTGGGCACCTCCATGGATCTTGAACAGTGCTCATGTTTCTTCAGGACCATACCACTGGTCTGTGAGGATAATTGCTGAAGTGACGAGTGGAGTTCAGCTCCAGATTCAGAGTCATGAATTAGATGAATGCACAGATATCTATGGGCTGTGGACCTGCATCTGCCTGTAGACTGGCCTCAACACACATGGCAGAGATAATTACAAAAGCTGTTGGACAGAATCATAACACGCAAGTCAGAATTTGAAGCCCATAAAGGGAATGTGTCTTTTGGCCATTGCTTTGCGGTGATGTTTACATGAAACTTCTCCATTTCCTTCAGATCATACAATGTCCTTCTTCATTGCTGAAGCTTCATAAACAAGTTATTTTCAAGAAGAATGTGCAAGGACACAGTAATGGAGGTTAGCTGCAGCTATGAATTTTATGAACAGTTTGATGGAAACCACATTAAATGGCAACATCAACCCACAAATCAGCTTTGCAATGCTCTTACTCCAGTCTGGTGTTGAGGGTGATTCACGGTGAATGTGCTTTTCATGGCCACCATTTCATGCAGTGTCATTTATCAGCATACCAGGCTCTTGTGCTGCAGGAAACTCTGGCATTACGTTTCAGCAGAGTTAACAACTAACATTTTTACAATGGTGCTCATGTTAGCAAAGTAAGTACTGTAAATAACATCACAAAGACTACAGTAATTGCCTTTTTTGTAATGTGCCTGTTCACTGTGCTATCACCCTAGTCATAAAGCTGTCATATCCTCTCCATGCAGTGTCTTAGAACCGGAGCACAATTCTACTCAGACCAAAATGGGTCAAAACACAACTAAAGGGGATCCACAAGCAGGGGAAGAGATGGATGTCACAATGAAGAAAGAGTTCCCTTATTAAAAGGAAAAAGAAAATTCTCTCTTGATAATTATTCCTGAAAGAGGTATATTAGGAAAAGTAAAGATGAGGACTGTTAGAATGTAAAATATTAGGTAAAACAAAACACAGAGCTTTGGGATTTTTTCCTTATTTTGACAAAGCAATAATGCCCCAGAATCCTGTAGTCTGAATGAATATAGTCCTTTTTGGGTCATTCACTGTATCCTGGTTTGCAGTTCTCCCAGGCAGAGGCTGGATCTCAAATAGGATTGGACCCTGATGTTCTGTTTTCCCTGCAGTGTGCCAAGGTCCTTCCTGTACTGGGAACTCCAGAGCTGCATTCAGAATTCCAGGTAGGATCTCACTAGAGCAGAATAGCGGGGAGGAATCAGCTCCCTCAAAGTGCTGTTCACACAAAAGCTGACTGAAAGCCTTCTAGAAGTGTAATTTATTTAGAAGTAAAGCATCGAAGAAAACATTAAACATTTGAACCACTGAATCTGGCATATATTCATATGAAGCTTTTCCCTACAGCTTGCTATGCTCTTGTTCTGGAAAGGTACCAACAACTTAGACTTTTTCTATAGAATCTGTTTCTTTCTTCCTCTGCTTAACCTTTCAGTCTGTTTCTCTAGCCCTGTTCTGAGAAGGATCATCTTTTCTTCTCAGGAGTCCTTTAATTACTCGTTAGCCTTTATGTTTTCAAGTTCTGAACTTGGGAAAAAAAACCCATATACCTTATTAGTAGATTAGGTGCCATGTACTTGAGGTTAATAATTTTGCCCATTATTTTGGAAGAGCTGGTATAAGTATTTGTTCTAGGAAGCAGAGTGTTGCTTCCTAATTAGTTTTCTATGCATCCCACTGTAATTTAAACAATATTTGTACAAAGGAAATTCCTGAACTCAGTTGAATATGTAAAGCTTTCATTGTAGTGCTACTAAAATAGTCGCATTTTTTGATTCTAAGAAATAAGATCAAAATAAGTTCACTTCAGCATTAAACAATGAATGGGGTTTTTTAAAAATCATTTGAAGGCAGCATTGCATCCCTCTTTGGTGCAAAGAGAAGCTGATGACCTTTCCATAGCCCTTTACTGTGGAATAGAAGCCCTTTGCACTGTCAGTAGAAATATGTGCTTGGATCCAGAGGTCCCACATTTCATTCTTACTGTTGATAATTTATCTTTGCTTACAGTGCTGCAGCTTACTCCTTCCATGCCTCAACATGCATGTAGGGAGAATATTTTAAGTTTCAGAGCAAACAAAACTGAACAATATTTGTTTTAAAATCTTTATTTCTTATGAAAATAATAAAAAAAGCCCACATGGGATTTTTTTTTTGTAAGAATAACACTGGAAAGAACAACATACTTCACCAGTTCACATATTGCAACATACTAAATGTCTAGGTTAGAAAAATCTCCAAGATACCTACTAGGACATCACTACAGGATATCTAAGAGGTGTCTAGACCACAAAAGTCCCCTGAAATTCAACACATTACCTGAATAGCAAAAACAAGCCCGTTAATTAAAAAATATCTGAGAAAGAGCACAAAAAAGAGGAGGAAAATCTCTAATATCAAGGAACTATTGAATTCCCACAAGTTGCATTCTTTATATAATTTTTAGTGAGCCTGAGTTTGGTGGAAAGAAGTAGCATGAAAAATAGTCACATTGTTGTTTATTGAGAATTTTTACTCCAAACGTTCTCCAGAAGAGTTATATGCCAAAATTACAGCACTCTGAGCTTGATTAAGGTGCCTAAACATAAATGTCTCGGTTTCTTCAGAAGCCTTGGGATATAAAAACATATATGGGCTCTGCTCATATGGCAAAAATGTAGATGAAACCAGGAAATGCTTCTCAACCAGAAGCTGGAGGATATGTAGGACACTTCAAATGACATATAATAGATATTAATTTACATTTAGGATAATGATATCCTATATATATATATAGCATACTAGGTATAACTGAAAAATGTAATTAAGTCATTTATATCCTGCTATATCTCTTGGTAAAATAAGGAAAACAAAAAATATACAGATTATGAAAGAAATGTATATCTGTACAGTCCCGTGGCTGGAACAAGTGGAATTACTTCCCCAGATTTCAAAAGAAACTAAGTCAGCCTCTAACATGGTTGAACAAATACTAAGTAGCATAAGTGATTCTCTAGCCTTGTTTAGCCATGCAGAATGTCCACATCAAAACTGGTTTTCTACACTTCTCTCTGTTTAAAATTAAACTTTTTTACCATGATTTTATTTAGATAATGAAATATGATTTTAACAATGTAATCAGGTTGTGTGACATTGATACTGAATATTCAGAATTCAAGCTTCTCTGTGATGGTGAAATCTAAGTGTTGGATGACAAAGCAAGTGTAGAAAAGTTAACTAAGCTGTTAATCTTTCGGGCAAAGATTGGAGAGAGAAATGCAGGAGAGAAGACTGGGGAATTTGAGCAGCTTTTCCTTGCTTTCAGCTGTAAACTGTGTTCAGAGACATGGTTTTATGAATACCTATGAATAGAAGGCTGCTTCAGAAGATAACATGAAGGTGTTGCCCAAGCAGTTGCAATTACCATTAAGTCTGAAAAACTTTCCAGGTAGTTTAATTTAACTTTTTTGAGGTCTGGGGATGGGCTTGAGATAGTGTTTATTGCTGACAAGTAAAACCTGAGCTGACTCTTTTTCTCCTTTAGCAAAAGGACTACACACATAAATACAGTATGTGATATATGCTCTTAAAAGGGCTGTGGTTAGGTGGGGAAAAAATAAAATAAAAGAAAAGTGTGCATATTCCTGTCCTGGTGGATGCACTCTCAGCCTGATGGAAGCCTCTGAAGTAGGAAAGACAAGGCAATTTCTTCAGGAAAAGACCTCAAAGAAAGATCTGACAAAATATTCTGAATCTGAAGTGGGGGTAGAGGCTGAAGATATCTCCGAAATAGAAGCCCTGGGAATTGGATTGGTTTGAATGAAATATTAAGATCTCAGCCCAGTGTCTGGCATGGTTTGATAGTTAGGATGAGCCAGACACAGTTCCAAACAAGCAGTTTGTGTGTGAAAAATTTGCAATTGAGAGACCAGTGGAAATGAGCAGAGCTGGGGTAGATCACAAGAAATGCTGAGTGCAGGCAGGCTGGGGATCCATCCTGCACGGTTTGTGGAACGGTCTCTTTTATGTTGAGTCAACAAAGACAAGTTGACAAGGGATAAAAACTGATAAAAAGAAAGTAGCTATCACACCTTTCACAGAATGTGTGAGAGCTTGGAGTAGGGAAAGAAGAGTATATATGGTTATGTCTCTGCTTGTTTAATGAAAAATCCACAGAGTATAATAAACCTCATTTCCATGAAATTAGCATACGGGTAAGGCTTTGTAGGATCTAAGAAAGGCACTTTGTTTGAACACATAGGGTATCAAAATTCTCATTTTAAATCTTTAATTAACTTTTCCCCCTCTTCATTATCAATCACTTATTTCAACTATTCATAGCCTCAGTAAGCTTCCTCTGGTGGCTAAGAGATAAGACATTTAAGAAATAAAAAGTCAAAGTCTGTGTTGCTTTTATTTGTATTGCATTTGAATTTGACCAGAATGCTTTGGGGTTTTATCAAAGATTTGAGTGAAGGGAGTAGTGAAGCTGTTGTGGTTATATACTTCCTGGGGATGAAGAATATGAGTGTTCACATGTAGTCTCCGAATGAAAGCTAGATAAACACGCGTAGGCTAAGGTTTTAATGTCACATAATGCACACGAAATTTCTCTGGGTATTGTTTTAACAGAGTCACATGAAATCTCTTAGGGTGTTCTATTAACAGATGCAACCTTGGAATGAGACTGAGGAAATGGGGGAATTTATTGTCGTATGACTATCAGTGAATAGCAGTACCTGGAAAAAACCCCCAGTGTTTGTGCTTATTTTGTTAACTCATGCTCACTCTCTTAGCAAGTAAATATTGTAATTTTTTGTATGCAAAAAAACCCTTTTTCACTATATCATGTTGTTAATTTCCTTGCTCCGTGTCTATTACTACTTACAAGTGTGATTTACTGGCTTGAAGTGTAGGGATGTAATACTTTCAGTCTTGAAAATCTTGAAGACTCCTTGGAGAACTGAACAAAATTATAAATGTCAGAGTTAGACAATCCCAAATGTCCTGCCTTGGTAAAATCCTGGAAGATTACTGTAGTGAGATGGAGAAAAATGCAAGTACAGCAGCTGACTTCAGAGAGGCTGTGATTTATGAGAGTCAGGCATGCAGACTGATATCTAGGATATGCTGGGAAAAGTAATTTTAGGAAAAACTGGGTACTATTACCAGTGCAGTATTCATCATATACTGCAATTATGCAAATAAATTAAACAGGACCAAGACATGGGCCAATCATTGGTGCATGGCCATCCTTACTTTCAGCTGCTAGTACAAACCTGGTTTTGGTTTTGTCCAACCAGCAGTTCCCAGGCTGTGCCCACGTGGGCTGGGAACGATTCTCAGGGCAGTGCTGAAAGCCAGGGGCATGCTTGCCTGTGCAGAAATGAGCTATGCCACATCAACTAATGTCCTTCACATGCACCTTATTTACCAATACAGATGTGGTCATCTCAGTGAAATTAATTCATTGCTT
Source organism: Vireo altiloquus (assembly GCA_013396875.1). Lineage (NCBI taxonomy): Eukaryota > Metazoa > Chordata > Aves > Passeriformes > Vireonidae > Vireo > Vireo altiloquus. Next base: position 252,783 of record VZRF01005657.1, on the reverse strand, counting down.
TAAATTAAATGCTTCTGATTGTTATAGTCAGGAAAGTTGCATTCAGAGATCCTGCAGATAAGAGATACTGGGATGACCAAGGATTTTCAGAATTTAGTTTACAAGAAAGGATTAAAGGAGCTTGGCTAGTTTAACTTCACAAGATGTTTGCCTAAAAATAATGCATATCAAAAAAGTTAAAGATGTTTTTTCCATGAAGAATGGTACAGATATAAGAACAAATAAATTCAGATAGTGGCCATGAACATAATTTTCAAACAAGGTGAAAATTTAAGAAGTTTTTTTCTACTCTCTGCCAGAATGAATGCTCATTTGAAGCAGATTTCCATTTGGAGTAGTGACCAGAAGGTAAACATTGGTTTCAAAATGGAAAAATCATGACTGTGATTACACAGTGAGATTGGTACTGCAAAACATGTCTGGATTAAGCTAACTGAATGAGTCCTTTCAGTTTTCAGCTCCATGGTATTAGATATTAAAACAATTGGTCAGCATATGAATTTTTAAGGCTAATTTGTGAGGGAATATGTTGAATAATCTTCCACATTTAGACTCAAGCCACTAGCTGAAAATTTGACTACAGTAAAATTTATAGTTCCATGTAATCATTTTGTAAATGCAGTTACGACTTCTGTAAACATGATTTTTAAATTGTGCTTAACAATAAATTCTTTCTTTGTTTTACTAACTGCTGAGAATTCAGTGTTCACCGAGTAAAATGCAACAATAAGTTCACAACTGGCAATTTCTCTACACTGTCTGGAAGTGTCTTTCTAAAAATCTCATCCTTTTCAGTTTTGATTTCTGACTTAACCTTTGATTTTGATCTACAATGCAGACAAATATTGTAACAAGGGATCATACATTAACGAAATGAGATGAAAAGTAATTTTCAAAATAAAAGTATTTACCATGACCTCTACACTCAGGTCTAAAGCACTGTCCATGACCAGGAAGTCCAATAATTTATATATTTTTAAATAAGTAAAGGAGATTTTTAGATAGTCACTTTAGGAGCTTGAACCTCAGGAAAAACACTACAGCACTATGAGATATGCCACAAAATTGTTCTAGACTGCAGCCCAGTTGTCTTGCAGTAACTTGAAGTAGGTATTGGTAGATGACATTTAGCCTTGGCAAATGCATTAGAACATGAATTTTCATCTCAAATTCAGATGTTCAAGAGAACATCTTTGCCTTGGAGAAAACCTCAGTTGAATTCATTTCTTGCAGACCTGTTACTGGAATGGAAGGACAATTTTGGCAAAGGGATAAATGAGCACAGTTTTAAATTCAGATGAATAATGTATAGTTCCAGTCACAATTACCAAACGTGTTTATTGTTAGAAAACAGAGAGTGCAATAATCCCTTGTTTATGGAAAATTGGCACATGTAGTGTATAGCTCATGACATAATTTATAGAGTTTTCTGCGAAGTCCTGGTAATTATTACTGAACTATTCATTATTGATCTCATTTGGAATGTTAATGAATTTAAATCCAGCTTGTTGAAATGCAAAAACAACCACAAAAAATCTATTGGTTTTGGGCTATTCTGTGCTCACAGAAGCCAATGGAAGTGCTCTCACTAATGTCAAGAAATACTAGATCTGTCTGAATGTGGCTCCATGGTTGTTTTTATGCTTGCTGTGTTACTGTTTAACTCCATGATGTCTTTAGTAGCTTGTACGTGACATGGTCTATGGCAGCACCCCTAGGCCAGCCTCATCCATAGGTAGTACCTGAAAGAAGGCTGCAAAAGATGGAGAGACACTACAGACAAGGGCATGTAGTGCCAGGACAAGGCAGAATGGCTTAAAACTGAAAGAGAATAGGTTTAGATTAGATACTAGAGAAAAATTCTTTAGGGTAAGGGTGGCCAGATAAGTTTTCCCAGCGAAGTTGTGGATGCCACATCCCTGGAAGTGTTCAAGGCGTGGCTGAATGGAGCTCTGAGCAGCCTGGTCTAGTGGAAGGTGCCCCTGCCCACAGCAAAGAGGCAGATTTAGATCATCTCTCAGGTCCCTTCCAGCCCAAGCCATTCTGTGATTCTGTGATTGTCAAAGCTTTAACAACACGAACATGTTGTCACTTTTGGTCACTGTCAGAAGGGTCTCAGTCCACATGCTGGGGACAATCTAACAAGGATATGGAGAATATATCAATTTGCTAACCTCCCCCAAAATTAAGTGTTGGTGATTTCTACAGCACAGGGAAGTTCTGCTGGAGCATGTGAGTGAAGGCACGCTGTAACCCCATAAAGGGGTGGTGTACCTGCAGGTTTTCCTGTGGGTCTGGAGAACACAACGACTCTAGCAGCACAGTGAGAACTGGGTTTTTTTGTTTAATTGGTTTTTTTGTTTGATTTTTTTGGGGTTTTTGGGAAGGATTTTGTCATTGTTATTGTTTTGTTGATTTTGTTGATTTTGTTGGTATCATCCTACAATGTGCAATGACCAAGTTTTAACTAAGGGTCCTGAGATGGTAAAATAACAGGAACTGAGAAAAATAGATGACTGTAATGTATTGCTGTTAAATCCTGCTTTCAATTCATTGCTGTAAAGAAAATATATTTTAAAAAGGCAATTCATGTTTTCAATAAAAGTCTTGCAAAAGTATTTTATGGTAAAAATCCCTCCATCTATTTTGCTTGCACAAGAAGTATTTAAGAGGCAATTAATTACAAATACAAAGTGCCTCCACAAGGACAGGGTATCAGTTAGTAGGAGACTGTTTGACCCTGCAGTCACAGACAGTAAAATGTACTCTAAACAGATGAAAATGAAAGGTAAACTAATTTAGGCTGAAAATAATATGCATATTTTTAAATCAAGAATGTGCTTAACTATCAGGGCAGCTTGCCAATGGACGTGTAGATTTTTTCTTTCTTCATGTTGTCAAGTAAGGTGGCACATGTCCAAACACACATGCTAATTCAAGCTGCATATAGCTGGCACTGAACATGGAAATTACTGAATGAGGTTTTATGGATTGTTTCACTCAGAATGACAGATCCTGTTGTGCTTTTTGCCCTTAACTGTAATACTCTGAGAATAAGCTTTTTTCATAATCTGGCTGATAACATTAGTCATATTTAGATAATTTGTCATAACGATCATCATACTTTTATAGCTTTGTAATAACATAATTTGCCAAACAGGAAAAAAAAAAAAAGTAAGTAGCAAGAATTCTCTTTCCCTCTCATTTTCTTTGTTACTCTAGGCTCAGCACTAAAGTGTTCATATATTTTCCAGTGCAGTGAAAAACATGGCTGTCAGCCTTTGAACATCTGTTCTGAGCAGTTTATTTTTATATTCTCTCTGCACCAGGGAAAGTGTGTTCAGTGTCTTGTTTTGCTAAATAATTTTTTTTCAGTGGAAAGGGGGAGTAAGTAGAAGTTTCTCAGCTAGGAGGTGTTTTGAGGGCTTTTTGACGCTCTCTTAGCATTCATGTTTCTTACCACTGGTGTAATGAATAGTTTGAGGCTTATGAATAAATCAGTTAGGTTTATAAAAGCCTAGACTTTGGCCCTAAATTCCATCACCTCGGATTGCTCCCTTCCCAGGAAAACTTGACTCTGAAACAGAATTGCCTGCATAGTAAATTGTGACCAGGTATGAGTGGGATACCCCAGATCATATGGGATATATTAGATCAAAGAAACACAGAAAAGGAGCTGTGAGCAAGAAGTCAGACATAAGAGTGAGTACTGTAGAAGTTAAGGCTGACGGTGTATGGGCTGCACTAGAGAGAACACAGCCAGCCAGCCCAGGGAGGTGATTATTCTCTGTTATCTATCCAGCATTTATGAGGTTGCACTGGAATTGCTATGTCTAGTTTGAGGCTGCCTTTCATAAGATGCTGAAGGTGCAAGAGGGTGAGGGGGCTGGGTTTGACCCACTTAGAGGGGACCGTGGGGAAAATGTCACTGTGCTGTGTTCAGCTAAACTAATTGGGTGGGTATAGAGGAGGTGGAGTCAAAATTTCTCAGAGGCTTATACAATGGAAGGATGAGACTCAGCAGCTAAAAATTGCAAAAAGTACTGTCTAGTGATAAGAAAAAAAATCACTATCAGAGTGGTCAAAGACTCAACTAAATAGCACAGAAGAGTTTTGCAATATCTGTCCTTGGAGAGACACAAAATTTGACTGGACAAAAGCTGAGCAGTGGACCTAAATTTGAACCTGGATAAGCTTTGACTTGAAGTTGCAGTAGATGACTTCTCAGGTATCTTCCAGCTTAAACCCTTCTACAAATGTAAATACAACAATATCCAAACGTTGTAATAAGGTTTTTGAACCACAAGCTGCAGTCTTTACAGTGTAGGAGCATGTACAGAAGCAGCTTGGTCTGGCCCACAAATGATATTTAGATACAGTTATAGACAAGGGGTAGGGAGGCCATTATATTAGAGAAAACTAGTTTTCATCATGAAACTTTATGACGATCTTTTCATTCCTGACCTTCAGCTATGGTGTATCTGGAAGAAACTAATCAGGACCCTGAACTTCTTTAGGTATTTTGGAAAGGTAAGAAAAAGCCTGGCAGACATGCCTGGTATGTTTCCTGTGGACTGCACTGTTGAAATGAGATGTAGCCTTCTTTAGCAGCTGAATTTCTGTAAGCACTGAAACAGTATGACCATTTATATTGAACGCTGAATCACTGCAGTCTAAATGAGAAATGACAAAAGCATGAATAACCGAGGCCAGGTCACTGCCTTCCAGGAAATACTCTTTTAGCCAGCTGGAAAGAAAGCTTTTACTGATGGTTGCTGTTATGTAAGCCCTGAGAATCAGTGAATAATTTCATGTGCTTGCAAAGATTTAAAGCCAGAGTGAGCCATCAGATCAAGTATTTTGAACTGCTACTGGCAGTTTTCCTCACATAATTTGTTTGGGGTTTTTAGTTTGATTTCTTTTTGATTTTTTTCTTTTTTCTTTCTTCTTTTTTTTTTTTTAGAATGGCGTCAGATATTCAATAGAAAATATTAGGAAAAAGTATTGAAAAAATCCATCATAATGGCTAGCTTGTTATCCTTCCTCATTTTTATCACCCACTCTTCAACCTCAAATTGCCTTCTAAAGGTACTTCCCTCAAGACTTTTCTCAATCTTCTTTCTTTAAATCTTTCAATATGTGACTATTTCTACAGTTCACAAACAATTTCATAGCTTTTTTGAACACTCTTCAACTTTAAAAATACTTTGATTATTAATATGAGATTGTCTCATCTACTAATTGTATAAACTACCACTTTTACTCCACACACTATGTTTGCAGAATTTAAATATCTCACTCACAGAAGTAAAGGATAACATTTTAAGGGAAATTTGCATTGGATTGTTAACCTCAAATATTTTCTGTCTCACTAGATACCATGTTGGAGCCCCTTAGTCTGAGTTCTTTTCCCTATTGCTTTATGACTTTGATTTCTATTAAAAAAAAATAATAATTAAGAAGGCAATTCCCCAACAAATTCAGTTAGCTCTAACTCTAGCATCCTGCTTATCTCATTTATGAAATTAGAAAAAATGTATGGAAATTTTCAATGTATTTTTATAACCAATTATTTGACAGTGTCTTTCAGACTTTTACTGAAGAGGATCATTAATGTCCTCCACACTCCAGGTGGAGACTTGGTGAAAAAAAAGGCTTTTGCAGCAATAGCTTGTCAGCAACTGTGCACTGACACTTGTCAACAATTGATTCTAAATTAATGAAATATTAATTAATTTAGCAGGTGTTACTGCTGCCATTTTGCATGATGTTAATATTTTGACTGGATGACATACACTCCAAAATGGGTAGAAAATCTAAGTGAGTGCTAATGTGGTGTGATGGGGTGAGGACCTCCTTAATCCAGCACTGAACAAGCTTGGTTCAGGGAAAAAAAGCAGAGTGGTGCTTTGGCTGGTTAGTGCTTCTGAGGGAGAATCTGATCAGCATGGCTGTGGAGCTGTACAGATACATTTGTGCAGTACTGGAGTGTGCTAAAATGGGGCATTATCGACTCACTGGCAATCAGGGTAAGGATGTAATCTCTGCACATGGCCTTTATCAACCAAAATGTTAATACTATCAAAGTTAGATAAATTTGAAAGAGCTATTTTTTTTCCACACAGTTTAGTTTGTTAAGTCCTCAGTCAGATATTTTAGGATTTCTGCTGAGACTTAAGACTAACCAATTAACTAGCTTTTAGTTATACCACTCTTCTTTATTATTTGTAATATTCACATTGACTTAGCTATTTTGAGGCTTCCTAGCATTTTCTGAATGTAAGTGTAAATATATATATATGCCATCTTTATTATAATTTCATATCAATGAGCCACAAATTTCCTTAACCAGCATTTTTATGACCCTCTGGTGCAAATGTTTTAAGCTTCTGGATTCGAAAATGTTTATCCTAAGCAGATATTGTCTAACTTCTTCCTAAGGCTTATTAATAGCTTAGAAATTGCCTCCCTGTCCTCATATGGTATGAATGCAGCACTCTGCTTCTTTCCAAATATAGAGACACAGTATTTATTTAAAAATTCTGTTCTTTCCATGTCATCATTGACAATTTTACAATCTTCATTTCTTAATTAACCTTTCTATAATTTATTTTGTTCCCAATATTTTCTTAGAATGTCTTTAATTCTGTTAGTCTGTATAATTGCTGCTCTAAACTACTTTTGGAAATTCACAGCTCCTATTTTGTTCATGATTTCACATTTTTCCACATATTTTCCTTAAAATGTTATGCTTTTGTCCTTGCCAGTGAATGAAGAAAAGATTCTAGCTAAGGTCTTTCCCATTCTTAACAGTGACACTTGGAAATTCCAGAGATTTTTATTCATTTCTTTGCCTGTCAGCATTTTTCCTTTTAATCAGTATTTTCATTAGTTTCTTTAGATTTTAATTATAAACTAGTTTGGAGTATTATGCATTTTCTTTAAATCTATGTTTGGGGCAGTGTTTGGTCTTATTGAATATGAGTTCATGATCCGCAGTTTCTAGGCAACTGCTAACTCCCAATACCATGGTTATTCTGCTTTATCTGGCACAATTAAGTCCAAAATTATCTTCCTTTTCTTTTGCTGTAATTCCTTTTGAATTATAAAATCATCATGCACATTTGTAGGGATCCTTTAGAAGTTACCACCAGCTATATGAGATCACCAGTCTGCATTTCTCAAATTCAAGTTCCTGTAACAGCTTGGTTTTTCTTGCACACAATCACCAGATACTTAGGAAAAAACACATTCTCATAATTCTGAGGCCAGTTAAGCCAGTGGCAGGTTCTCTTAGTAAGATATGTAAAGTAGAACATTAGTCTATGTGCCTGTATGATCCCTGGGTTTTGAATCACCAATAAAACTTAAACAGATAACAGTGCTTTTAATGGAGAGTTCAGCTTCTGTGATTCTGTTATCCATTATACCATTATAAAACAAATTGTACGAGTTTCATGTGCTATTTAGGTGATGCATCCCAAAAAATTGTTGCTGTGCCAGTTATATGAAATTTCTTCTTCATATTGAGTGCTTATAATTCTCTTATGCTCTATCAGTTCTTACATGGAGTCTGTAATAATCACTTCCAAACATAGTTGTCGAGTACAAATTTGTTTCCATATATGTTGCACAGAGCTGAAAATTAGGTATCTGGGTCATGTACTTTGTTCTTCATTAGGCCCATCCTGCTTGCCTTATTGCTGAAAATGTCTAAAACCAGATCATGGAAGGAATATCCTCATCATGTATATCTTCAAACATATTTAGAGTCAAGTCTAAATATGAAAGTCTAATACTTTTCCTGTTGCCAAGATCAGGGCTTTTCTTTCAAACCCAGTATTCATTGCATGTGCCTCAATTTCCCATTTCCTTTCTGAGTGCTTCACTCTGTTTCAAAATAGAATTCTGCTTTGTCTTTAATGGCTGAGAATCCATACTTCTCAGTGAATTTTCTCTTTTATTGGAGTAGCTTAGGTACAAACTTGTGGCTGTGAAAATAGTCTTGAAAGCCACAATTATCATCCTAGCCTATATATAGCATCTGACTCTACTTGCTGCTGAGTACTGCTGTGAAACATTGTGAATCTACAATTCTAGGGTAATGTTAGCACCCTAATGAGAACTGAGGGTACTAACACTTCAGCAGAGAGGCCTCCATACAGGACTTCTAGGATGAGCTGCCCATGTGGGATGGGATGCTTGTACATCATTAACTACTGCATCCCACCAAAACTAGTCAAATAATGTTGATTTAAAGAGGAGTGTATTAAGCAGCATCAAAGGTTTTAGTCAGAGATCAAATCATCAGAATGACTTTCTTGAAATGGTATAGCCTGTACTACATTGAATCATGCAGAAGTAAACTTGCAGTGTACTTGTTGCTACTAATGACATAGAAATCTAAAGACATCATCTGAAATGAAGGCCCCAAACCAGCATTAACATTGAGAGAAGGTGATTTGCCACAGATAGTAATAACTTATTAAAAAGGGGAAATGGAAATCAGTGGTTATGTTGCATTAAAGCACAGAAGATGGCACTGCAGACTAGATGCTTAAAATGTTCTATTTCTACTACCTTGTAGCAATTGCCGATGTTATAAAACCACAAGAATATCCTATTATTTCTCATTTCTAAGCCACTGCTCAAACAGAAACGAATACCTTTATTCTGTACTTTCAGAAGATGCAGTCCTGAAAGGCAGTGTCATCAATTCTGAAACCTGTAAAGATTTGGCATGTTGATTTCTGCTGCTTGTTGAAACTGAACAGCCATAAATATTTGAGAGATAGTAACTCATTTAAATAAATTTTATATGAATGTTCTTATGATGTGAATTAATAATTTTTTCACTGTTCAGATCAATCTGAAAATGACTACAGTTTATTTCAGCTGGATGACTTTTTTCTACAGAAAAATGACCAAAGGCTTCTTTGGAAATTAAGATCTGCTTCAGCAATATTATTGATAAATATTAATCTACAATAAGTTGCTATTGAACCCTAGAATGCAAGCAGATTCTTTAATAGGATATTAAAAATTAATTTCCTGAGGGCATGGAGGAAGAAGTTTACACAATCATTAAATGAAATGTTGCCTTTCCGTGGTCTTAAAAATTGAGAAGCAAACACGGTTAAGGGAGAAGGGGTTTTTACCTCGGTATTTGATGAAGGAGCCTTAGGGTGCACCACTGCATCCAGGTGGAATGCACACACACGATAGATAGAATCTGCCATTTATGGCCTTGCAAGTGAGCATATCTATCAAAGGTTCCCTAATCAGAGGCTTGAATGAACCCCCCATCCTGAGGAATTCTCCCCTGGATGGGCCAAACTTAGTTTACAGGATGTGTTCTAGAAGGCACCTTGGTTTCTAGGGCTTTCGGGCCTCTACCTGTGAAGCCTCCAGGATGTTTGGTCTCCTGGCTTATGGAATATTAGGTCTGTGCTAAGTTATCAATCTTAAGGAATTGCAAGTGTGCGTGCTAAAAGCACTGAGGATACATAAAAGCTGTATAAAAAGGTATATAAAAGGGGTATAAAGGAGGTACAAAAGAAAAAGCAAAAATCATCATGGTGTCAGGTGATGACAAAATCACCACATGGAGTCCCTCTAATGATAGATGTAGTGCCTTTGTGTTAAATGGCTTGATTAAAACAACCTTGGAAGTTCGATGAACATAAGATTTAAATCTTGTCTTTTCTGCTGGCCATTTGACTAAAAGAGTCCTTGAATTGAATACTGATGGGGATAGGGAGCACTTTTAAAAATATAAATCCTCATTCTTTTGGAGGTGAGTGTATAAATGTGCACAATGTAAAGATAGGAAAGGTTGAGGAGTCTGATGGTATGGGATCCTCTTGTCTTGCTGCCCTGAACTGATTTTGTTGTGGTATAAAAACTCTTAAACTCTCAGCTTACCCTGGTGAAAAACCAAAGATGGACAATTACAGGGAAAAGAGTAGTTCTCTAATTTTTTAATACATTCTGTAAATGTCATAATATAGAACGAAAATAACAAGAATACCTTAGTGTCATTAGCCTCTTGTAGATTTCCCCTCTGTCAGCGTGACTTGTGTTCCTTTGGCAGAGAACACATTTTTATTCTCTCAAACGGTGCTGCTTTTTCGCACTCCACCTATAGCACTTGTGCTCTCTGTTTCCCCCTGGCATGCACTCCTCTGCCACCCTCCATCTGTGCAGCCAGCACCCACATCCTGGAGATCCCTGCTGTTGTGCCAGTTCTTTGCATGGCCACACTGACTTCACCGTTCAGCAGTGTAGGCAGCAGTCACACCACTTGAAGTTCACCTCCTTTCTCATGATTCATTAATGCTTTTTGTCCTGAAGATCACAGGTCTCACTTTCTCAGTTGGAAGATGGATGCCACAAGCATCACTAGATAATGGAAATCAGAGCTGCTCTCAAAAGCATCTCTGAAAGGTGAGGGGAAGAGATTGGGAACCTAAACAGTGATCTGAGACATTTCCAAGGCAATAATAAAACCCAGGAAAAAGCAAACACACAAAAGTTGTACAAGTACTTGACACCCTCCTTTTTCCATTACTGAAAGTCTGCTCATTTTCTGCATGAGGTGGTATATTTATTGCTAACTATCTGTCAGACTGCAGCACAAAAATATCAGCCATAATTACATTCATGCTACCAGCCTTGACATTAAAGTTAATCTGAAAAACACTCATTTTCCTATACTACCTTATGTAACCAGGACTCAGATGCAGCGATGGTTCACTGTCAGGTTTTATTCTACTGTGTTTCAGAGCAGAGAGTTACTTGACAGCTGTGAAAATGTTGGCTTGCCCTTTGTCTTACAAAGGGAAGTATTAGAAGAGCCTGACATTTGTCAAATGAAACTCTTATCGGTGTGACCTATTTTTAGGTACCCTTTGAAACCTTATGATAAGTACCTGAAGCTAATGATCCTTCTGTTTCAGGAGAGAACATTTAGGAATGGCTTATTAGAAGAGATAGACATGGGGCTAGAGAGAGCCTGGCAGTGTGTTAAGTTGCAAGCTTAAGATTCTATAAATTGGCCTAATTTTTAGAAACAATTTTAGAAAACCAAAAAGATGCTCTAGACTGGTTGTAGGCTGGTCAGGTTGTAGACTGAGAAATGGGTGAGTGGGGAAAATCTTGCCCCACAACTCAGTTTAGGTAAGCTTGATGAATTTAATTTTATCTTCAATAGAAAGAATTCAGTATTTTAATTATACAAATATTTGACTGCAGATAGACAACTCTTAGATTTTGGGAACCTGTAGATTAGGCAGGAATCCAGCAGAATGTTTTACAGAACACCTCTGAGGGGGAGGGTCATATAAATTATCATAGCAATTCAATTATAAGCGTATTATAAAGATATATATATATATAGAATAGTTAAGCAAGTGTCATTCTGTGGAATAAGTAGTGTTAGATGTACAGTATTGTTCCTTTCTGTTACCTGAGACCATGGCACCTTGTGATGCCTTAAATGGCTACCTAGAAACAGATACTAGACAGGAATAAAGGAGGTTTTTATTTGAAAAGCTTTCAGATGCACATTCTGGGCTCCCGAGGGTCCTGACTCAGTGCATCCCAAAATGGACAATGACAGCTCACGAGTTCTTCACACTTTTATATCAGCATAAATTCCCCAAGCAGAACCCAGCCAATGATGGAATTTCCCCAAGCTTTCCCCCCTCTTCCCAAGATGATGGTTTACAGTTCTTGGGCCCAGGACAGTCTGGGTGTCCTTGGAGAGCGAGCTGGAGAGGCTTTGTTGTGTCTGTGTGAGCATGAGAGAACAGCACTTAACGAGCTCCAGGAAACTTCAGAGTTACACTGAGCAGTACAGGATTTGAAAAATATAAAAGTTAAAACCTAAGGCATCACTTGTACATAGGATGAACAGAGGAAAGGGGATTTCTTTCGTCAAAAGCAATGTGTCACAGGGAGCAGTTTACTGGGAGAGACTTCAGGTTCAGTACTAGTACCAACAGTCATCGTGTCAGATCACTGTATGTACCCTTGGGGAAGTCTGTATTCAGAGATCCCAAAACATATCAAATTGTGATCAGAGATCAACGATCAGTTATATAAAGCAAACTGGAAGTATATGGATGGTGTTGGTCACAGAATCATAGAACAGTTTGGGTTGGAAGGGACCTTAAAGATCTTTCAGTTCCAACCCCCTGCCATGGACAGGGACACACCTGCAGCACTTCAGGTGGGGAATCGTGAGAGTGGAGCAGAAGGGGAGTCAGACAATCATGAAGTCAGAGAGATGCCTGGTTGCTACACTGTAAATATTTAAGATGCCTACACTTATTGCATAGAAGCAAGGCATGGAAGTCAAGATCTGGGATCCAATGAGACTTACATACAGAGCATGTGACTTTTGGTAGGTCAAAATTTGCCTTTGAGAGGAGATGGGGATTCTCTTCTGGTTTTACTTCCTCTCAGGGGAATGTTCCTCCTCAAAAAAAATCCACTTATTTGTTTTGAAGAGGCTGCACAAATTCACCTTGGAAATTTTAGGTAAACCTGTAATTTAAAAAGTATGAGAAATGTGACTACAAAGAGTAATAATTGTCCATAAATTGAAGAAAAACTGAAGTGCTCTCACATTTGCAATGACTGATTTGTGATTCTCTCCATCCACTACAAGGCAGATGGCAACAACTTCCAAAATATCTAGGTACACATTTACATCCTGACAAGTGCATTTTCCAGAGGTAGATCAAATGAAGCAAGTTCACCATGAAATGGCCAAAGTTTCTCAGCTATTCAGGCAAGATTCAGCTCTGATGTTGCGGATGATAAAATAGTTTTCTAGGGAGAAATGAATTTATGGGGGAATTGTTGAAATTTTGGAGGAAGTATATAGGAAAGCAATGGATGGAAACACTTGGCTTCATATAGCTGAGGGTTGATGAAATGTAGGGGTAAGGCTGGTGTTATGGTTACAACAGAGTAAAAGGTCCTGCTCAGTGAAGGTGAGAAGGATCCTCAAAGGAAGGACTAGATTACAAAAAAAGGAATTCTCCCTGGAGAAGGTTTTCATCTAGGCCACGGACAGGAACCTGTTGCAAAAACCATGGCTTACTTTCAGAGCTAGGGTTAGAAGACAGGCAAAGCCTAGAGATGCAGCTGAAGTGTGGTTGGAAAGCACTTCCATTGGAAGGCGTAGGCTGCAGATCTCGCAGTAAATCCCCTTCTCCTATGAATTGCCCAGCTTCACCATACTCTCCCTGGAACCAGGAATCATTTCCTCCTCTCTTTCATTCTTCTTCCTTCAGCCATTCTTATTCACCTTCTGTGTTTCCTGGGCTCTTAGAGGGCAGAGTATGGGGTGGTGTTTGCTGATGCTCCCTATTGCTGTTCACAACCCCACTGTTATCCTGCTTACTCCAACCCATCCTGCTGCAATAACAGCAAGAATGGAGAGCATAGGTTAGGAAGAAGGCTAGAGCATCCTGCCTTCCTTTCTTTTACTAGACAGTTTCTACTTAGATGTCTAATTTGTCTGTGACTTGAGACAGCTCTCTCCTAGTCAGTTCAGATTGAGAAGTAACATGGAAATAGCTGAGCTTGTTTTCAGCCAGTCATTGGAAGAAGTGTGAGCATAGCAGTAAGGAGTCCCTGTGGACCAATTTTTTCCTGTGTTTCAAATACTTGCTGTGTCTGAAAGATTGCAGCATCAAATGAACCTTCTCATATACATATTAATTTCTGGTGGTTCAAACCGTGATCCATACTCAGTGTGATCGTACTTACACCAGGTTTATTTGCAATTATCAATTTAAAACACAAATTTATCAGCAAATTATGTCACATGCAAGTTCAAAACAATATTTGATCACAATTAATTCACAAAGTAGGTGTATCACCTTCTCTAGCTGTGATATGATATGGTTTATGCCATCAATACATATCTTAGATTAATGAGTCAAACCACAGCATATAGAAAAGTCATTTGTCACCCCAGATGGCAATTTAATCAGTTAGAAAACTGACCAAGTGAACTTCCAGCATATGGAGGCCTTATTTGAATGATTTTCAAAGTATGGCCTGAGGTTACAGAGTTTTAAATAAAAGGTTTTTTCAGCCAGGTAATCTATTTAAGTTCCTCTGTGGATGCAGAAGGTACTTACTCTACTACAGACAAGCTGGATGTAATAATATAGGTTCCTATGCCAATAAATATGCCACGCTTAAAATAATTTTCTTCTCTCTTAACGTAAAATACTGAGTTTGTGACAATTTGAGATTTATTACTGTTTGCCTTTCAACAAATAGGCAACGGAAAATTCCAACAGAAGATTGCTTCAGAAAGTTTTCAGTTGCTATCAGTTTGACTAAACAGTAAACGATACTCCTGAAAATGACCCAGGTTATCCAGGGTGCTTAATTTCTACAATGCAGGAATTGTATTCCCTTCAGTTGGTTCAGCTGGTTATATTTGGCTTACTCTGCAGGTGCATGAGACTGAAGTAGAACAAAGAGTCCTGTCCCCAAACTGTATCTGTTCTGCTGAAACCATCTCCCATGTGGAGAGATGGCATCCATTCCATTCCATTCCATTCCATTCCATTCCATTCCATTCCATTCCATTCCATTCCATTCCATTCCGGCTATTACTACTGGTAGGACTGCAAGATTCTCAGAAACTGGGAGTTGTCAGAAGCTGACTTTAAATGGCGATGATACTGTCATGATGATGTCACAGTCTTCCTCAGTATCTCAGAAAAGTCTAGCTCAAAAGTTTGTCAGTCTCTTGAACAATTTCCCATTTAAAAATCAGTAAATGAAAGCTATGCTAGAAACTTGTTAAAACCAGGGCTATTTTTATAAAGCTTGTCAATTAATAGAGAATATTCGCATACTTTTAATTTGGGGTCTTCCCAGCACCGGAATAACTCTGAAGTGGAATCTGAATCTCCTGTTCCAAATGCTAAGATTGCAACAATATGCACCTCCTCAGCTTCCAAGGCTGTAGTTCAAGAGGTTATAGTCCAATTCTCAGTACTGCTATACCTTCTATAGCAATGCTATAGCAGTAACTATGGTTTGGGGTTTTTTTTCTGCAGAGTATTGGAATTAAATGTTAGTATTTTAAGCCATGGTTATTGTCCTGGATTCTAGATTAATTTCACTGAAGTGAGAGTAGTGTGAGATGAAAATTAACAGAAATAACATATGTGACTGGATAGTCATTTTGACAACTGGGTTGAAAACAAAAACACTGATCACAAGAAGTTGTGAGGATGATCTGCTATGGCTTTGGTTTTTCAAATGCACTGGCTTTGCAGCTCCTCTAGGATAGTTAAGTCTAAAATGACAAATGGACAGGACTGCAGAACAATTTTGTACTTTACCCAAATGACAGTACAGTCAGTAACACAAACCTCTGACTACCTTGCAAGAGAAATTGACTGTGTATTGCCTGAAGAAAGACTGCCATTCACTTAATCATGGGCAGCAATTCCTATTGCTTCCAAATGTTCCTGCCCACCTTTCCAGGCTCAAACAGGACTACTTCAGATCTGTCTGCTCAGATAATGGGGTACTATGCTATATGAGCCATTAGTGATTTATGAGCTGTTTCAAGTTAGGATGGCCCAGGCTGTCAGTGACTACTGCTGGTAGTGGAAACCAGTTGCCACTGCTAATAGTGCTCTTATTCATGAAAAAAAAAGCCTGGAAAATCCTGAGCTATGGACAAAGATAAGAGGAGATGAGCCCTGCACAGTACTTTATGATGTTCAAAAGTTTTAATTTATACAGTGTTGCATTGTGATGCCTGGCTTTGGCCCATGTTTTGACACAGATTAAACTGCCTTTACATGTCACCTACATCACATTCTGCCCCAGGGCTGACTCATGTGTGTGTCAGTCACCTGTATAGCCTACATTAAATTGCATGTACATGTACTACAAATTCGCCTTGCATAACCAGCCTTAGAGAACAAATATTCCATATCCATTCTATATAATATATTCCAGTGCTAACCTGTCATTATGGTCAGAAGTTTATCTAACATCCTGTATCTCATTTACTAAATCTTAACCCATTTGGATAATAAACAAGTCTTGTGGGAATGTCAATAGTTGATCATCTTTAAAACGTCCATATGTATACTGTGAAACTTTGTGCAGTCTTGGAGGACTATTCAATTTCAGCAAAAATCCCTACTTCAGGTATTTTTACCTGTGCCTAGCCATTCCTACTGTCTTCTCAGTGCTGACATACTGTTTGTATGAAATAATAGAAAAAAAACAACTCCAAAACCCCTCATGAAAAATTAAACCAATAGGGATGATACAGATGAGAGAAGACAAAGGCTTTGACCTGGGAAAGCTAATGCTTCTGCCAAGAAAAGTTGTGGAGAAAAAGAGTGTGTATTGTATTTTCTGGACTAATTGGATTTTTCAGGCTTTCCTCATTCTTTTCCCTAGGTATAACTTTTTAGAGCTCTCATAATGTGGGAAGTTCAAATGGTGACATTGTTCTCTAGATGTGGCTCCACAAAGGATACATAGAGCAATTTACCTCTTCTGTTTATTAAACATCACATGCCAGTCAAAACAATCAAGAATAACTTAATTATTGTCACAGCACCAGCCGGTTGACTTAGAACTAAGTTTGTAACTTGTCAATACTTGTTTGCAGTCTCCTGCCTACTCTGCCATTTTTCACTTATTCTTTAGGCATTTCTCTCTCCTAGGAAAACATTTTGTACTTTATTTAATTTCATTTATTGCATGCTGTTCAAGCATTTCTCATTTTTGTCTTCTCTGTAGTGTTTTCAACCCATCAAAACTTGTGTCGTGCAGCTCAGTATTGGTGCTGGGTGAGAAGTTTTAATTCAGTATATTTCCCAGTTTTCTTCAGAAGTGAAGCAGTAGCAGGAATATTTGATCTTGTGGAGCATGCCAGTTCTAGCAGGGAACTGATGGCTCCACTGAAATTTCTCGGACCGGCTTCCCATGAGTCACATACCTCTGAATGCAGAGCTGTGGCAGAAGACAATGCTGCTCTCCCCTGCTCCCTCGGATGTGTGGAGTTTACTGACACTCTGTGAGCTCATTGGTTGGCTTTTAAAAGTCTGCAATTATCTCCACCAAGAATAGTATTAACTTTAGAAAACCTCCTTCAGCCCATCCTTTGTCTGCTGCCAGCTGCTATAGATCTGTCTGTCCCACTGAATTAAATTAGCACATACAAAAGCAGTGTCTCTCAAGTGATTGACAAAAATTTTGCCATTGCTCATAAGGGAAATAGGAGTAGAAAAAAGGCTAAGAGCAGCCTTCAGTGACTCTTTGAGAGACATGGAGACTGTACCAGATCCTCAGCTGTTACATACTGTTATAACTTACTGAATATAAATATAATTGAGCTACACTAATGTTAAATCATTTGAGATCCAGGCCTGGAAAACAATTAAATATTTCAAGGCTGAAGTAATTGGTCCACCACAAAGCATTAATGTAGTGGTTTACTTTTACCATGGGCTGCTGACATGCACTAAGCAACTCTAATTGTGTTCTTATTTAACCCTCATATCTCTGTCATATATATAACTCTTTTGTCAGACACTGTTAGGCAATAGAGGCAGCTGGGTTCAATTTCTGGGTCTGCCTGCAAAAAGTCCAGCAGAAAGGCAACCGTTCTAAAATTTTGGTTGACACCAGTTTTAGCATCCACCTCCAGTCTTGGCAAACTTTTACATTGCCTGAATCATAATGCATTAGCTGTACATTTGCCATTACAGACAAAGACTTAAAACAGCAGGATTAAATCAAGGATTAATTTTACTGTGCTGAAAACAGTAAAATGTTAGCTTTAGGAGCTTGAGATGAAAAGGCACGATTGCTTAGGATGCACCCGCACTACTAAGCACACCCAATTGCTTAGCAGTGCGGGTTCACCAGAGGAAGCTGCTATGCTCTGTTAGACAATTACAACCCAAGATAATTGTCCTTGTGCTGTGGAGGTGGTGTGCTGAGCAAACTGTTCTCTCATGCCTAAGGCATGGAAGTTTGGGAAAGCTCTGCTTCCTATTACAATGCTGCTTCATTTTTGAATGGGAAATGAAGTGGTTTTGGCTCCAGAGCGCTGACACCAGAATCATTGCCCACTGCTCACCCATTTCAGGGTTACAGGATGGTACAGCCCTGTCTGCAGCCTGGACCATGGGAGCATAATTTCTGAGTTTCCCAGCAGTGGCAGCGCCGGGATCTCTGCAGCACTCTGTGTGCCTTGCTGAATGTGTGTGGCTCTTAGGTAAAGCAACAGCTGGGCTGTGAATTGAAAAACTCCAGCCCAAAGGGTACTGGCCACCACCCCTCAGCTGTTGATGCCTGGTGTAGCATTTCAGCTCCCCTGGAGCCCTCTCTGAATCTCTGTGCCTCTGAGCACCTCACCCTCCCTTACCTTCCCCAGGCAGGTTGAAGCACTGGCTCCACGCACTGCAGGCCTCTCATTTCCCTTGTCTATATCTTTGTACGTGTGATTTGATCTCCAAATACGTACCTTCTCAGACAACTCTGTTCTGCAGTTTCCAGGACTCTGAGGAGCTTAAGCTTTTACAGTAAAAATTTTCCTAAAGGGTTTGTAAAAAACCCCAAGCTGTTTGGCATGCAAAGGTTGGCATAAGTGGGTCTAACCAGGGATTCTCCACCTGTAGGGGAGGCATGCAGAGGGGTTATGAAGTTTTTAGCTAACTGTCT
Organism: Vireo altiloquus; assembly: GCA_013396875.1. NCBI lineage: Eukaryota > Metazoa > Chordata > Aves > Passeriformes > Vireonidae > Vireo > Vireo altiloquus. Next base: position 234,045 of record VZRF01005657.1, on the reverse strand, counting down.
CTTTTGGATGCAGAGATGTTGAAGGAATATGAGTGCAGCCCTCAGAGAAAAGAGAAGCAAGAACTTCTCGGGCCCCAGAGCAAACTGCAGGGGGATTTCTGAGCAAGGAAGCTGTTGATTGCTGTTTTATTAATTTTTTTTTATTCAGAGAAACAGGACTGAGCAAAGACTGTGTGCAAAGAAGACAGTTTACACAGACAATATTTTTGTCTCTGCTCACGAGCTTCTTATTCTAAGAGATGCAGAATTTTGACTAGAGTGAGTAATATTATGAGTTGCATTTTTTTAAACATTATTAAATTGTAAGAGTATCAGTGGTTATTTCTTGGCAATGGAAGGCATTGTACAAAAGTTTTAGGTGAGTGTTTAGCATTGCATGTACCACTTTCAGCTCATTTCAGATGCACTGTTTTTTTGTTATAGAATTAGATGAGAATGAAAAACATCAGATTTTCATCTAACAGGACATTTTAAGTTTGAGAAAAAAGGTGAATCCCTTCTAAGCTGATCAAATAATAACATTTGTTGCAGATGAGCAGGAACTGAAGATTTAGAAAGCAATGAGCTGTATCACATCCCATTTTCAAATTCCTTTCTTATGTGCTGCAAGGAAGCATTATAGATACTGAAAGAGAAGTAGTGAGAATCATTTGTAAAACAATTCAAACCTGTTCAGATCCTACTTGTCTAGTTCTTTATCTTTTCTTCTTGTCCTGTACCTGTAATGTAATGACAGTCCTCCTGCTCTAAATATGTTATTTCAAACACTGTGGAAAGAACCAGTGAGAGCAACCATCTCTCCTATCTCATGTGATTTAGTCACCTACAATAGTCTCTCTGGTTCATATCATTAATGGGATATCACTGTTGGAAAGTTAAGAAAAATTGACTGAAAAAGGAATTTTCAAAATGTTTTCAGAAAAGAATTTCTAATTCTTGTGCTGTGTGGTTGTGGTCTGGAATTCCTTGAAAGCAAAAACGGAAAGGCCAAAGCACAGCAATGAGAGGCCGTGAAAGCTGCTGGTGGAGCAGGAATGCCAGGCAGGAGATGAGAGAGAGCCATGCTGCTGGCACTGACACGCAGCAGAAGGGCTTGCCAGTCAGTCGTGTCCTGTACGAAATCCAGTAACCCGCTGGGTTAGACTGCTTAATATTTATGCAGTTGAATTATACTTGCTGTTCCTCTGGCAATTCACAGGTCTGACTAAAAAGTGAGTGCAGAAGATCACTCTTCAAAATTTTTGTGCTGCTTTAGAGAAAGTTTTTAGCATGACACTTTTTATTTACTAAGAGTTTTCTGCAATTCAACAATATATTTATTTTTTTCCTGAATCTGCTAATAGTGAAAAGCCTGCTTTTATTCAGACTGCCGAGGAGTGTAGAAAGAAACAACTTATTTTATTATCTTGCTTCTTCTAGCTGGAAAAAAGTAGAGATTTCAGGCACATAATTTCTTCTTCAGGCCAACATATGTATATGTATATGTATATGTATATGTATATGTATATGTATATGTATATGTATATGTATATGTATGTGTATGTGTATGTGTATATATTTATTTTTAAGATTCTCAGTTTGCTGACAAACGGCCCTCTCCTAAGTGTTTGTGCACTTATAACATGCCTGTTTTAAGAAGGGTTCTCCTCTCTATATTTGCTGCATGCTTTGCTGAAGGAACTGTTCTGCATTTCTTCAAAAGCATCCTCTCCTCTAGCTGGTCATTTCATTGTCTGAAAGGTAGGCTGGCTGGGTTGATGATTATGAAAGGAAAAAAGTATGTCTGGTAAATGGGTCAATGTATGCCTGACTGGAAATTCTTCAGTGGAAGAAGTGTTCTTGGGAAATTAGCATTTGAAGAATTTGATTTGTTTTTTTCCCCAACATTATGAATTTTGTTGGCATTTCATGCATAAAGAACTGTGTTTCCCAGTATTTCTTATGGCAAGTGATTTAAAAACTATTTGAAACTCGTGTTTGAAATATTATTTTTCATTTTATAGGCATTATTTTTACATTATTTCATTATTTTTCACTTCTACATAAAATGCCATTTAGCAGTGAAGTAACTAAAATATCTTTTTTTATTTTGCATTAAGCATTTTATAAACACTTAAACTTACTCTGAGACCAGAAACACTGTAATACTTTGGTCTGACATCACAGTAAGGACTACTATCTGTCATGAAATACAGAAAAAATAATAATCAGAAAAACGTCAAGACTAATACCTCGAATCCAACAACATTCCCTTTTTTTTGCTGCTAAGCACATATTAAAACAATTTACAACTTGAAATTCATTAGAGATAAAATATTCTGATAAAATCTCATGTTCTAAATTAGAAAGTGCCAAAATATTTTGTAAGATGAGCATTTATAATTTTGTTCCATCTCGTTTAATAGCACTGATGGCCTTGAAAAAGTTGATCAGCCTAATATGAAACCAATGCCATTAATAGATTTGTTTGTTAAAAATCAATATATTGAGTAAGCAATACAGATTTCAAATATCTTAAATAGAGAGAGTTGAAAGCAATACTTTGGCTGTCTGCTGCAAGTTTTTCATTACCAAAGCCCTACTCTTTCTTCTTACCTTGGATTTTTTTTAACTAGCACTGGAAAGCTAAAAAAATTGTAAAAGGTCTTCTCTCAGGGAAGGCTTGCCCTGCTGTGAAGGAGCAGAGCTAGGTTTGGGGAATGTCCCAGTGCAAGGCCCTGGAGATCAGAAGAGGGAGTGCTCTGTTACTTGCAAACAAATATCACAGCTCTGTTAGGAAAAATTCTAATTATTTTAGCTGTGAGGCTAAGGAGACATGCTCAGGTGTGATCAGCTCTAGTTAGGAGAGTCTGGCATTAGCTCTTCTTCCTTTTAACCTGACTTTCTGTAAGGAAATCAACTTTTCACAGATTAAAATTCTTTAAGTCTGAAATGTGTTTTACTTTGCTCACTACTCATGAGACTTAGAGTTTCTGTCTCTGTAAACAGAAACTTTTACCAGGGTAATGGTAACAGTGGTGTTTCTTGTCTTTAGCATGGTTTGAAACTCTAACCTGTGTGTAAGGAAAAAGGGTTTTCCTATGAGACTGAATTGGGCTTGCACAGCAAGGTTTTGGTAACAAGGTGGCTACAGGGGTGGCTTCTTTGAGAAGCTTCCAGAAGCTTCCCCATGTCCAACAGATTCAGTGCCATCCACCTCCAAGATGGACCCACCCCTAGCCAGGGGTGAGCCCATCAGCAATGGTGGCAGCACCTTTTGGACAGCTGTGGAGGGGAAGTAAATCCAGCACAGTAGCAGCTGGAAGAGACAAGTGAGAATATTGAGAGGAGCAGCCCTGCAGACAGCGAGGTCAGTGCAGGAGGAGGGGCAGGAGGTGCTCCAGGTGCTGGAGATGAGATTCCCCTGCAGCCCGTGGGGCAGCCCATGGAGGTCCCCAGTGGAGCAGAGATCCACCTGCAGCCTGTGGAGGACTCCTCGCTGGAGCAGAGAGGTGCCCAAAGGAGACCGAGAGACCTGGCAGGAAATTCATGCTGCAGCAGGATCCTGCCAGGACCTGCGGCCTTGTGGAGAGGGGAACCCATGCTGGAGCAGGTTTGCTGACAGGAGTTGTGAGCTTGTGGGGGACCCACACTGGAGAAGGGAAAGAGTGTGAAGGATTGTGCTCCTGAGAAGGAAGTAGTGTCAGACACAACTTGTGGTGGACTGACTGCAGCCCCCATTCCCCATCCCTGGCACCTTTTGGGTATAGCAAGGGACAGCAAATTGGGAGTGAAGTTAAGTCATTACCTTGTCCCATGAGCCTTTTATTCTATTTTCTCTGCCCTGCCCAGCTGAGGAAGCCAGTGATAGAGTGGCATTGGTGACCACCTGGCATCCAGTCAGGTTCATACCATCAGAGGGATATCAAAGGATACCTGTTTATCACAAAGCTTTTTTTAATGTGATGAAGGAGCTGAATGAAGAAACTTGACTGTTCATTTCCAGCAAAACATGAGGACAAGACAGGGGGCTTGTTTTCTGTGCTGTGTACTTATGCCACCCAGAAGAGATCAGATTTGATAGTGACAGAAAATAAAGCAAAGCAGGTGGTAGGAATTCCAACAAAGGTCTCCCAGGAGCTGCTGGAGAAGGAGATTCCCAAGGAAATATACATTGTGTCCCTTGGACTTTTTCTGAACACTTACTGCTCTGGGTTCACATCCCACTTCAACATAAATGTGAAAAAACAGCTAGAGAGCAGAAATTGATAAACAAGGGGGTAGGAGAGAGACTGGAAAACAGGGAAAGTCTAATTAACAAAAAAAGGAATGCAGTTTAAACTGGTATGTTATCTACAGGCCACCCATTTGTGCCAGCCAATTTTTTAACAAATGCTTCCCTTTAGCAAGTAGGAAAACATGTCTTATTCTTAATTGAATTATACTCAGAGGATGTAAGAAATAAAAGGAGTGAGGTGGGGGAGGAAAAAAGAGGAGTGAGGTGGGGGAGGAACATGGCTTTAGGTTACAAGGGAAATATGTTCAGAAATGGAGCCTTACACATCCCACACACACACTTTGAAACAGGCTAAGACATTTGGAAAAACTTCAGGTGCTACTATGTTCTCACATCTGTATCATAAACAGTTACTAAACACCTTTTTACCCCGAATGTCACATTGTCATAGGCACCCCCCCGCTCTCGGTACAAAGCCTGGGCTCTGGCTATGCTCTGGTTACACACACTGCTGTTACTCCAGGTTGGATTGGGGCTGTGAGGAAAGGCATGTGGCAATACACACTTGTGAATCAGGGCTTTGCAAACCCACTAAGATGCTCCCAGTGACCTAATGGTATGGGGTAACAGGCTATTGCACCTTATAATGGCTGGAAAACTGCTGTCTTTTAAATGATTTTAAATTAAATATAGTTTGTTTGGACTGCTCCTGCTTCTATGTCCAAAGACAAGTTTTGCGTTGAAGACTTGTATTGATCTCATTCCTTTTGGAGCCATTTTCTCCATCTTATTTCATGTGTCTTTTTGTCATTACCATTGTTCCTGGTGAAACATTTTTTTTTTTAAATGGACTCAACTTCCCCACTTCAAAGCAAAGCCAATATAAAACCTTCAAAATTTTATTTCTAAATTTCATGAGGAAATCAGTTTCCTCTTGTGATAAAATGGTAACATAGAAATGCCATCATTGTTGAAGAAATCTTTTTCATTCTACATTATTTTTTGTTAAGGATTCTGTAGAGGGCACCAGTAATATACCAAGAAACTGTGCCAGGAGAATAAAAAAAGCTGACTGTGCCCTATCATTTGAATCAATTGGCAGCTACATGCAGAAGACAGACCTAGGGATACACAAATTTATATGGCATAATATAAGTTAAAATTTTAAATAGTTCAGGAGCATTGTGAGATTTATTTTACTGTGACAAATATGTTTGTGCTGAAGTTGGAAAATGGAGATTAGACTAGTTGGAAACAAGTAACCAAATAGGAAGAGTCACTGAAATAAAGGCAGGAGAGGCAACAGAACAGGATGAGAGGGAGCCAGATGTGTCAGTAGCCACAGGGGCATCCTGAGGGAGGGCAGCAAGTAGCCAGCTAGCACGGGGAGAGGGGTACCCAGCAGAGGCTACATGGTACAACCAAAGCTTTGCCTTCAAATCTCTCTCTGCTGTAGTACCACTGCTCTAGTCCAACACTTTATCACAACACATGTGTTGATAGCAAATGTAAGTTTTCTGTATTTGCCTGCTTTTGTTAAGTTAAAAAAAAAAAAGAGAGATTTGATTTTATTAGCTGCATTTATTTATGAGGTGTGGGTTTTCTTAATAGACGAGTGGGAGGCAGGGGACAGTTCCAACATTCAGCTAATACATAATCTCCTACCTCAGAGTAATAGGGATTGTTTTTAAGAAAAAACAGACTCTAAGAGCAGTTTTTAGTTGTATTGTGATATAATAGCTGTATAAATCATGGAGAAAATGAAATGGCAAAACTATCTCCTTGCTATATTAACAACTTTAATTTTTTTTGGTTTCATGCCATATATTGTTTGCAATCAGAAACCTACTCATTTTTGCACATTTAAGAAACCTATGACAGATACATTCGTTACTTAAAAATAAACTTTTCACCTGAAAAGGACTTAAAATAGATTTCTAATTTAATTTCTTTAAATTAAAAAATGAAGTGGCTCTTGTGAGCATATTTCACTTTGTATAGCGTTCACAATTCTACATTTACTTATTTCTAAGCAGTCAATAATTTAATATGTGGTGACTGGTTTCATTTATATTGATGATAATTGAGTTTTGATATATGTGTGTGTGTGTATATATATATATAAATATTTTTTTTTTCTAAATGGGTATATGGTTCCCTTTTTTCAGGGTTAGAATTTTCATTATGATAGACCAGTAATTGTCATGTGAATGCTCAGTTGTTATGGTAAAATTTAGCTTTGAGAAGTATAACATCATATTTCTGAATGGAACAAGTGTCTGCAGACAATAGAAGGGTATCTTAATCTTTTGATGCTTTAGTGGAAATCGCAGTGCTGCTGGTGGAAACTCCAGCCCTGAAAACAGCTGCCAATAGAGGTTTTCCTGGCCTTTGAGTAATCCTTACTCTTTGGGTGATTCTTGCATTTTCTACTTGTTATAAATTTAAAAGGTCAAATTTACCTATATTACTGCTCTAAATCAAGTCAGGATCAAAACTCCTGTTGTTCTCAATGGTTAAAAAATTTCTTAGGGCTCTAGTTTGCAACTATTTGATTTCAGCTGGCAGAAATTCATGTGAATCATTTTAACGGGCTTGAGTGGGTTTACAGCCCATCATTTTGATTTGAATAAACCTCAAAGCCCAATAGGAATTTCATCTCAAACCTTAGGAACTGAATCAAGACTATGCATAATCCATTGTAAACCATATGTCAGCCTACTTTCCCTGCAAACCTCTCCTAGTATTGTGAGAGGATTTGGAAAGCTCAGCAAACCTTGAGGAGAATCTAGTTTCTTGGCTTGTGACCAAACCTCAAACCTTAGAAATTGATTTTCTTTTCCTTGCAAAGGTTCTCATTGCCCTACAGTTGTGTTCAAGGCAATTCTTTGCTTTTCTGTGCATGACTCCTGTGCTGCTTCTGAAGAAAAACCCTTCCTGCAGTTAGAAGAAAATTACCTCCTTCACCGATAGATATTTTCCCTAGGACAGTCTCTATAAAATAGCACAAACTGTGGAGACAGATTTTTAAATGTATAGTGTGTATAAATCTCACTATAAAGTTTTTTTAAATTTTATATGTTACCTTTATCTCTTCATTTATCACTTCTTATGTTGACTTCAAGTTACCTTCGAGGTAGACAATATCTTTGTGTTCATGTGGACAAAAACACAGCTGGAACATGGTCCTGTGTGGGGCCTCTGGGCACCTCTGCAGTATAAATAAACAGTAATAATAATAATAGTAATATTATTCTCTTGTACAATTTATGTGACCTATAGTTATGGAGTAAACCTTCCAGGAACAAAGTTTCTTGGTGCCAGACAAGTTTTTGTTGGTCAGGAATCTGCTCTGACTCTAACAGCTCACAATTGTGGGAGCAATTCCTCATGCCAGCCATCCCTCTTTGGGGCTGTAAATTCTCCTCTTTGAACCTTATAAATCCATTGACCTCTATAACTTGGCATTTTGCATCAGAGTAAACGACCCACCTGCTAATGAATTTATTGAAACAAAGCATACATTCTGCTGACATGACCCCACGTTTTTCCAAATGCTGACTTAGAAATCTTTAGGGAAAGTCATCTGCTTAAAAAAAAAGAGGTTTTCTAAACTAATTCCTTGGCTTTATTTAAACATTTAAAATATATGTTGAAATGCTGTATGAAATAGAGCCAAAAAGTGAATAATAGTGGATATTATTTTAAAATGCTCATCTGTAACCACATCTCTCTAAACTTAAAATTTATGTTTCATGAGAGTTTTTTTTCAGGGAGGAATGCATTATATTTTAAAAAGAAATTAATGACCTTCAGTAAAAGTAGAGATGGCTGGCAAGTCTGCTTTGTGTGTTGTAATAAAAATGGTTTATTGGCCTAACGCAGTTAAACGCAGGAGCCAAATTATACTCAGGCTCAACTTCATATCTTGTGTGACTCTGGGGGCATCATTTGCTGACCTGGATTCCTCCCCTTCTCCAATCCCACTTCTTTTTCTGCCTGAAAGCAAAGCTTAGATGAAAGAAAGTAAATAGCTTTTCTTTCATTTAGCTGTATTCGTTTTCCATTGGCTCCTTTAAAGCAGCACCAGTAATGTCCCCAGAGCTCCCAAACCCATTTATTTCCTATCTACTACCTGCCAGCTTGAAGCTGAAGCTAATTCACCCCAGAAGGTTTAACTCCCGTCAGCTGCAGCATCAGGGGCGTATCAGTGGCACTGTGTGTAGGTGAGGATCGATAGGCTCAGGAAGTACAGAAATTACATGACTGGAGGAAAACAGGGTTTAGGGGCTGATCATGAAGAAATCAGAGGGACCCGATAGCTGGATTTGGCAGGGGAGCTTGTTTTGGAATAAAAAGGAATATTCCACAAGGAAAAAGGGAAACTCAAGCCTATTGTGAAAATTGAGCTGCAGTTTAGTAGTTTTCTCTTTTGACTTACAGCACTACTAAGAAGTAGATTGCATATTCAGGTTAGAGAAGGATTTTCTTGGTTCTGAAGGACTTAAACTCTAATTTTCAAAGCATGCCTTAGCATCCTGAAGCTTCTCTTCCTCACCTCTTCCATGGAAATAATCCATGTGTACAGGCACGTCACTTTATGGACTCTAGACTGAACACTCATGTAATGTCAAAGGTGACAGAAGATAGAAAGATCCAAATCCGTACAGGTTGTTCATAAAAGTAAAAAACCACCCCCAAAGGAAAAGTTATATCAAACAATTACCATAATTCTGAGTGGTTATGTAAGAGGAGAAATTTTGTCAGGAATCCTTGTGTTGCAACCCCTGATGAAATTTTTGCAAAGTTTTGAGATATAGTTTATATTTCCACAGTCTCAGATTTAGCTCATAACCTTTAGCAGTTCTGCTAACCTTACTGCTGGAGTCCTCATTAAAACTGTCTCTATGCTTTCATCATATTTATTAAAAAGACTACAAGATCATCTGATCTTGAATGGCACTAATCTTTACTTATTCTAAAAGTATTGGTTTTGTATAAGCTAAGGCATTTCTGTGTTGGGGAAAATAAACTGTGTGTTACAGACACAGAAGAGGAAAATCCATGATGTTACTCATGTCTGAACTGTTACTTATACGAGAAACTTAATGTCCACAACAGACACAGGATCCCCAGCAGCCTAATTACACTCTCTGTACAGGGGAAGGTAACTTGCATTGTCTTTGAAAGTCTTGGAGTTAGAAAACAAGCTCCTCCAAAATTTTCAAAATCCAGAAATTAGCATGACCCTTCAAATCAATGTGGCACAAGAGCAAAGTACTTACCATCTGGGCATCTGAGAATTGATTTTTTCTTTTCTTTATCTGTATGGATAAAATTTGTCCTTTGTTCCCTCTTCAACTGTGAGGATTTCTTAGAGGAAGGCAGAAAAAAAAGCACAATGAATGCAAAATAGACAGTGATATGCTTACAGAAAAATTATTTCCAACAGTTTAAGGTGACTCATTGAGGCTTGAAAGATGTCATTTTCCCATGCTAGGAACACCAGATAAAACGTCAGTAAACCCATTCTTTCCAAGACCAAGAGAAAAGGGATAAATAAGCATATATACATACTGTTGGATGGAGAGACAGATAGGCTACCCTGATCATCCAGCTCGATACAAATGTATCTCACTCAAGATCCAGTTCTTAGCCACCATTTCAGCACCATGAGAAACACTGAACAATCCCTGAAACTGTCAGATGTGTTTTCCTCCACATCTCAAGTTCTCTTCTGTTAACTGAGCACCTGTGTTCCATAAACCTTACAGCCACCTGTCCAGAAAAATGCTAGAAAAATGTCCATATTGATGGGACATGCTGGGAGAGCTGGGATTGTTCAGCCTGGAGAAGAGAAGGCTTCAGGAAAACCTTAGAGCACCTTCCAGTAGCAGAAAGGGGCCTACAAAAAAGCTGGACAGGGCAAGAGCAGGTAGTGATAGGACAAGGGAGAATGGCTTTAAGCTGCAAGAGGATAGATTTAAATTGGATATAAGGAAGAAATTCTTTACTGTGGGGGTGGTGAGACACTGGAACAGGTTGCCAAGTGAGGGTGTGTGTGCCCCATCCCTGAACGCATTCAAGCTCAGGCTGGATGGGGCTCCGAGCAACCTGGTCTAGTGAAAGGTGTCCTTGCCCATAGCATGGGGTGCTGCAACACGATGATGTTTAAGTTTTCTTTCAACCCAGGCCATTCTATGATTCTATGATATATTCTTACTATGTGGACTCTAGAATGTATTTAGTCCACCTAAGTTTAGATACTTAAGTGAGGCATCTAATTTAGGAAACTAAATACCTTGGACACCTTGGTGTCAAACACAAGAGTGCGCATTCTTAGCATAGGTCCACATATTCTATATATTTCACAAGCTGTGTAAGTATTACAGGATTAGAACAATTATTAAAGGTAGAAGGATTGAATTCAGATCAAGAACTGAACAGTGGCACTCACAAGGAAGTCTTTGTAATGGTATGCTGGGGTGCAAACTCACTTCTATCTATGTGATATTCCTCCTCTTACATTTAAATTCATTCCCTATGCTAAGACAACTTTATGCTCACACTCTGTTTGCACCAGCCTGCTCGCCTGTGCTTCCTCATTCTCAGTTTCTCAATAAATTGTGAATCTCTCACCCAGTTTCTGTATCTGACAAAAGGGATGAGATCTCAAACATTATTCAGTCCCCATAGATAATTTTTTATGAAAGCAGGTGGGCAGAAAAAGAAAAGGGTTGCAGCATCTTCTTCAGCTAAAGAATAGGTTACAACATGGATTTACAACTTTTTTTGATACCAGACAATGCATTCATGAAAGAAGTTTTATAAATAATTAGCTTGGCAAACCTTCAGATGGATGTCAACCATTAATGCATGTTATAGTCTAGCTATCACTAGTAAATGGTTTGAAATTAGTTAAGAATTCCTTATCTTTAAAAAAATAGACTACATGGAATTCTATGACCATGTGTCATTTTTTACTGTAATCTTTGTACAAATGTATATTTATCAAAACAGTGAAAATGCAAAAATGTTTCTAAATCTTATCAAAATTGGCACAAAAACCTTAGAAGTTCAGTGCAAAGCGGAATTGTCTATCCTATTGGAAAGAGGAGGATCAGGAAATATTTTAATAACATTTCATCCACCAACCAGAAAGTGTTACCAAGAATGTGTTTGGCTATGATTTTTTTTCATGAATATTTGACAAACCACCCACTCATGCACACACACAGATCTCACCCCTAAAATTTGGATTCTTCTTAATAAAAAACTGAAGATGTTTTTTTTGAGTTTTTTGATCTTTTTGGTCTTTAATTCTTACCAGTCAAAAAGCCACTTCTTTACTAGGAAAAAAATATCTTGAAAATATTTTGACCAGACAAAGTGTGATTCATATGAAATCTGTATTCAAGTTTAAGCTAAATATGGAAAAGAAATAGGTATTCTTGATGTCAAACTCCTGCTCCAAATGAGGAGAGGATGCTCCAAATGAGCAAGGACTACTAGCAATGCTTTAGAAAACTGCTGCTGCTGCCACTGTCTTCTGCTCTAACATGGAAGGCACTTGAAATTATGACTGTGGCCAAGGTTGAGAGACTGAGAGGCACAGATTCCTAAATTTATGTGAAACTGGGTGATGTTTGGGATTCCATTATAACCCTGCATGGGAGACAGGCAGCTGGTGAAGGTGTGGAAGCTTTATAAGAATGAGTTCTGGGCTACTTTAAAACTGAAATCTGCTTTGAGTCATTAAAGTTGTTGTGTGTCATATTAAACTCTTTAAATGGCATAAGAATTTAAGTCACTATAAGAGTTTATCATGTAGTTGGTAGAAGAAAACCTCCTATCCTCGGGCTTCAAAGGGGAAGAGGTGAGTACAATGCAGACATGTGACAGGAGACTCATGAGACAGTGTGACAGCATGGACATCTGAGCTAGTGTCAGAATTTGGGGTGGCTGGTTTGGCCTGGCTTCATGTAAAGGTGGTGTCACTGAGGTCCTCTTATCTTTGTGAGGTGGTTCTCACGATGTCCCTTTATTCCCAGTTAAATGGTTGGACCTCTGTGCTGCATTTGATGTGACTGGTTACAGAAACACATCACGTTGCTGAAGGAGGTGCCCAGGTGTTTCTTAAGTTATTTCTATGAGACAGAATACAGAATTGTTACTTACTTCTGCCACCCCCAAGGAAAAGTATATTTCCAAGCACTAAGTGCTCTCCTTTGCTCTTGAAGGTTTGGTAACTGGAAGAAAATAATATGTTTCTGTCTGAATCTGATAAGGATGAAGAGTGTGCAGAATGGAGGAAGGAATTTCTTTGAGGAATTCAGTTTGACAACCAACACCAGGAGGCTTCTTGCTGGAAAATGGGGAATAATTCACTGAAATCAAAGCAGTTTATTGAAGCAAGAGTTCAAATCCAGGATCTTACACTTTTTTGGTGATCTAATCTCTGCCAGGTTGTTGTGAGCCAGGATAGCTTTTAATATTGTCGATGGCAAAGAGGCAGGAAGGGCCTTTGTATGGGTTCCAGCTGCTCACATGGAGGGTTCCAGGGACAAAGGCCGAGCATCATGGGGTCCAGGTTTAAGTATGGTGGGCAATAGGGGTGGAGAGAGCATCAGGGATCAATCATCAGGGGGCACAAGGGCAGTGCATGGGTGGGGTTTGGGTATAGAGAGGGAGTGGCCAAGGGACATGGGGCAGTGGGAGAGCAGGGAGAGCAGAACTGGGGTACAATAACATAACAGAGCAGGGCATCCTGTGGGACAAGCCTCTTTCTGTCACTCTGACCTGGGGGATGCTTTCAGGGACCAACATTCTAGGGGGCTGCCATACCAGATATTCTCTCTGACCTGTATTTGCAGCATGAACAGCTCAGACCATCTTCTAAACATTCCTGCCTAAGCTGGGCTCCATGGACAGCATCCTAATTCAAAGGCAGCTCTCATACAGGTGTGAATGCATTTTGCCTGAGGGAGAATGAAGATATTAATGTACTTTACAAAGTGCAATAACTTCTTCTCCCAAGCAACAGGACTCCCAGGGCAAAATGTCAGACATAGGCAACCTACTGAACACAAGTTAACAAGATCTTGAACAATTTTATGCAGAGGAGTGTGATGAACCCATTATAAGGAATGATGTGGGCCCTCTGTGGGCTCTCAGTGTTTCAACTGTATCATTATTTGTCATATTTACAGTATATGACAAATGAGCTAAGGGGAGAAAAACCTGGACTGGAAAGAGATTAGATCATCTGGGATGAAAAACTGCCAACACTGAGGCTTTACACCAAAAGGAAAGTAATAATCATACCTTACATAAAGCATATGTAATCTCTGCAGCTACCTTGAAAAAATGCCCCCCTTCAGGACATTTCTTACCCTTTCTTCCACACACAGTTCCCTCATCTCATTCATCTTTGAGGCAAAAATGAATTTTCCATCTTCTGTATCCTCTCCTGCAGAAAACACTGTATGCATCATATGCAGAAACATGAGAAAACTGTGGTTTGAATCCCTTCCACCCTTTCAGAAATTGTTAAGCATCCAGCCTATGAGAAGCCACATCCCTCATCACTTTTATGTTCCATTGACCAAGCTTTTTTCCCAATAGCACTGTCATTTAATACTGAATACTAATGAAGCCTGACTTTGTTTCTTCTCCACCTTGTTTTTTTTTTCACTCTTGAGGTGCATTTCAGCTTCACCTTTGACATCTGTGTAAGCAACCCCATAAAAGTGCAACCCACTTTAGAAAAATTTTTCCTTTCAGAGCTCTACTCAGATTTGCAGATGCTGTTTTGCAGATACTCTGAATGGATACAGAGAGTAGATGGCCCTTTAAAATATGACCTGCACAAAACACATTTAAAAGAACTCGATGGCAGAGTATAATGTACAATATGTAAGTATTTAAAGTGTATACTACAGAATGAGACATTTTACTGGCTGAAATCACATAATTTAACTTGTGGCAATGACCTCCTGCTGCGCAACATATTTTTTGTGTGCACATAGACGTTACATGGAAGGAAAAAACGTACTATAGGCAGCTCTAACAAGACCCAGGTATTCAATGAAATTCAATTCCTGTTTTCTGCAACACTCCTTTTACCACTGAATAGCTTCTTTTTTTTTTCTTTATTTTTTCCCCCTCTCTCCCGAGCTCTCTTCCTTGCAGAGTTCAGGACTATGCTGCTGATTCCTCTCCTGACACATCCATCCTACACTGATCATAAAGAGCAAGAGGCTGACAGATAATGTCAAACAGCTTTCCATGGGAACTCGGATTATGCAAGTACAGTTTGATCTCCGCAGTCGTTCAGAACCACTCAGATATACATTGTGCACTGCTGCCAAAAGTTTGTCTCCAGGCTACTAGGAGAGATATTTAAGGCACTGTGATGTTTAAACAGAAAAAATATGTCTTTTATTAATCATATTTGCACAACTGATCAGGAAAATTAATTTCTTACGTTTTCAGAATTGATTTTGTGGAGCAAAGTGAAGTAAGATTAACCTATAGACCTAAGCAAAACTATGGCTTCTTTGTTTCAGTCTGGAGAAAGGCCAAATCACATTACAGCATACTTTACTGGTAAGGTTATATATTAGGAGAGTCCCAAAAGGGTTTGAGAAGGAACCAGTACGTAACAGAGTTAGTGACTGGCTATACAGCTCTATCTCATACTGTTTCCAGATTCTTACATTATAAACCACACAGTTATCAGTTTTATTGTCACTGTGATTCCAGATAGACACATATATCACACAGGCACCATGGTAATACTCTGATGAATGAAAGGGTCACTTTTTGCCCTGACAGTCCATGTGTAGAGGTGGGAGAAAAATCTAGGTAAGGCTCTTGGAACACATCAGCTTATATTTTTTCATTGTGCATCATTTGCTTTTCCAATAGTTTTTTTTTGTTCACTAGGATTTTTTTTTTCTCTATTCCACTGCCTTTCAATGTCATTAATCAAAATTTATTGAATACAAATTTTATCCAGACATATGGTTTCTAGCTAATATTCCATTGTCTATTATATATAAAGAATTGGGGCAAAATTTTAAAATATGCTCACATATTTAGCTGGGATTTTTTAGTTACTCAACCAATATTTTCTGGGTTTACACAGTGTTTGAGAACTGCAGTGCCTACTGAAGTTAGTGAGAATTTTGCCTACTCAGCATGTCTAGAAACTGGACTTTAATTAGCATTTATTGATTATTAAACTTTCCACATGTTCAGACAGCAGTATAAAATTCTAGCGACTTCAGTTTTCTGGCCATTTTCAATTGGTGTATAAAAATAACCATAACGAGATAAGGAAGTTGTTGCTTTTATTGCAAATCCACACTCTACATCTCTTTTAACCCTAATTATGTTCTTTGGCTTAAACAAAGTTTATTTTACATAGGGTATACAAACAAGACAACATGTAAGAATTTCAAAAATAATTTTTTAATGTCACTTTCCATTCAGAATGGCTAACTAAACCTATGTCTTCACTGTCAAGACAGCAGCTCTACCTTGTAGCTGTCAACTGCCCCCTTTCAGGAAAAGGTATAGGAAATAGAAGTTTCTTGCATACCCTGCCAGTCACAATGATATCAAAGGCATTGATTTTATACCCAGTGAGATCTATGTGAAACCAGTGGAGACAATTTCCTTAATAATTAGAAATCTATGTAATTTTATATTTGTTTAGAGAGTGGATGAGAAACTTCAAGGTCTTTTCTTCATTACTTCACACAGTAATACACTTGCTATGCATTTACACAACATAGCCATTTGATTATTTTAATATTGAGGGACTAAAATGAAACATTTTGGACCAGTGACCTCCATATATTTTGTTTGTATTTTATTTAGAATTGCCTTCTTCTTCTCAGTATCAGTGGAATTCTACCTTAGCCCCACTCTGCCTAGCCTCATTCAAAATAATGTGGAGGCATAAGCACTGTTTGGATGTAGAAGGCATGTATATACCTTACTATTGAATTTTCTAGTTGTTTCAAGGTTCCCTGTTAATCAGAAATAAGTGGAACTACTGCAATTCAATTCTGATTATTATTTTGAGCATATGGAAGTCTGACTATATTTGCTTTTGATTATTCTATACCTAATTTCAGGAAGACTGAGTCCCACAAAGCACTGAATCCCTTTCTTTTATAATGAAGTCAGGAGCTACTAGTTGGTTAGGATTCCTCGTTCTTACCTTGTTCTTGAGAATCAGCCAAATGACTTGCAGTGGAAGTTTCTTTCCAGAATTAAAATCCAAAGCAAACCAAATCACAATAAAAACAGCAACAAAACCCACAAGAAACCCCAAGCCTCCAGACATCCATCTCAACAGATATTTTTCATATCCACACAATAAAAGCATCAGGCTTAAGTATCGGACTTAAAGCTGTCAAGTTACTGGCCAAGAGAGATGTTAGTGTTTCACACAATCTAGTGTATACATTTAGACAGTTTCATGGTTCACTCAGTTCCTTCGTTTTCTTTTTCATTTGGGATCCATTCCAGTCCCTGTCACAGGGACCCAGACTCTTTCTTTGGCTGTGAGGGCTCCACAGCAGCATAGCCTGGATTGCGTTGAACCTCAGGATACTCGTGCAAGTCCTGGGTGATACAGGAAGGAAAATCTCTGAAGCTCTAAAGGTACAGTGTACTTTTAAGGCCAGGCTGTAGGAAAGACCTCAAGAAGGTATTATTAATGATAAGTTTAAAAGCCTCCCTTCTCAGCATTTTCAAACCGACATAAACATGAATTCTGTTTTATTTCTCAGTATTATAAAACTTTAACAGCACCGAACTGCAGAAACAACTAAATCTATCTTCTTTCCTCTCCAGAGTACTTCCAAATCTTTCTGTTAAATTTCTACACTCTGTCACAGACATATTTTTATATTTCTCTGTCATTTCTTTGTCTCAGCTCTGTGGAAAAGAGAAATGATCCAATTACCTTGAGGAGAGGATTTCTAATAAAAATTTATAAAGAAATGGTAAGTGCTGTCACCTTCACTCTCTCTTTTTCTTTTTTTCCCCTTCTCTGTTGTTGGTCAGGAAAGAAATGCTTATATTGACATGAACATTTTTGTGTGTAAATATAGGCAAAGCAAGGCAAAGGAAGATTTTATACTGTTTCCTGTAAAATCCATTACTGGATCAGATATGATAGTAGCTGTATCTGGGCAGAGTTTTCCTCAGATTCTTCTCTTGGAGCAGACATGGGATTCATCCAGAAGGGAATACTAAAGAATTTGGTCCCAGAACTCCCAGGGCACCAGAGACACTGATGGCAAAGGCTGCTCTGGTGGCTGCCAGCTCCTCCACTCCCAGGTAGCTGAGCTCCCTTTCCCTGGGCCATTCCTGGGGCTGAGAAGGCTTTGGAAAAGAGAACAGTCAGTGCAAAAATAAATGCAGTCTTTAGTTTCAAACTGCATTAACATCTGGATACATCTGAATATGATTACTGGGTGGGATACTGCATGTCTCTTGGCACTTTGTTTTCCCTGCCCCCAGTGTTTCTCCGCTCCTTGTCGCTCACTGGCTGATCCCTCAATGCACAGCTAAATGCAATCACAGTAGCATATTTGGCTTTTCTGCCAGTATTAGGAATCAGGAATAATCTTTCTTGTTTTCACATATGAGTCAAATGGTTTGAACTCTTTGCAGTGTTATTCTGGTGTTTGGTCTGTTTCTGGGGGCTCTTCTGTCCTGGTGCCTGTCCATCAGAATGTTTTCCTGACTTACTTTCCTCCTCAAAATTCTGCTCTTCTGTGAGGCTTGCATAATCCTCAGAAAGGACTTTATAGTGACTTTGCTACATGTCCAAGTTTATTCATTCCTTTCTGATGATTAACAGAATGAATTTTTATATACATCTGATGAATGCAACTTTGCATTGATTTAATTTATGAATTAAGAAGCCATTGCTGTTGTTACAAGTACATGAAATAAATTCAATAAATTATTAATATTTTTGTCATTCACTTTACACATTGACTAAAACAGTTTCAGACTTTTTATGAAGAGACTTTTGGATAATCTTGAACGGGTTTTTTTGGCACACTTCATCATTTCAAGAGAAGCCTCAAAGTCTTGCTGTTAAACCTAACTTTTTGAAATTATATTGCAATGAAAAAGTAATAACCAATGGAAATATGCCAGAAATCAGTCTAAAAGCAACTTGCTGTACAAATAAAAAAACATGTTCTACCAAGAGCTAGATTGCATTTAGTCTCTTGAGAGGAGAAGCTGTAATTCCTGTTTCAATCCCAACTTTCATAATTTCAAAATGTTTCAAAACTTGGTAAGAAATGTAGCTCAGTTGTTCCATAACTTTAATAATGAGTATGTTTATACACAGAAAAAATCTTGATTCCTGTTTTTTCCAACATTGCCAATTTTGAGAACTGATGCAGGATCCTTCTCTGCCACTCTGTATTTTACCAGAAAAAAAAAAAAAAAGGTGGTAATTCAAGACTGTATTTCTTATTTTTATTTAATAAACAGTGTTTAAATCCATGCTACATTGCTACCTTTTTGTTTGGGGCACATTTCTTCTGTACAATAAGTGCATATTGCAGCAGAGGAAAATTAATTGATTCTGAGATAAAAGAGACAAACCCAACAGCCATCAGACACAGCAGCTAAGAGTGAATCATAACAGGCAGAAGGAGGTTAATGCACAGAATGTAATGAATTCTCTTATAGGCAGTTTTAAGTAGGCTACACTGAGGGGTTGTATACTATAGTTGTAAATACTAGGTTGGGTGATTGAAATTCCTGCTGTAAGTTCTTATATATAAATGTTTAGTTACTTATCAGCCAAATGAAAAAGGTCTGGGTTTTGGTGACATCTGAAATAAAAAGCAGCTGCCTGGTGTTTTGGGATCTGCCTTTCACCAGCCAGTTTATAACCACTGCTTCACTTGTGCGAGGCTCAGAACTTTTTGTAGCCCCAAGACCATCCAGAAATTAAATTTGCCAGTTAAAAACATTGTGCACTTGAAAAGTAGTGCACAATGATAGATAAAATGCTTTATATTTTTTCCTTACCTTCTTGCTTCTGTTTTTTCATTCAAGACCTCATAAAATTGTGGTAGAACAAGTGTTTTAATTAGTGTAATTTGCATGTACCTCCTTGAAAGAGAAGTACACTCCCAAACTGCTTTGAGTGCTCATGTGATTTGTAGGTTCACAAATTAAATACAATAGATTAAGCCCTTTTAAAAAAATTATTTTTAATATTTTAGTGGTTGCTCTACAGTCAACACTCTGCACAGATATCCTCTGCTATGAGACTGCTCCTCACTACATTGGAACAAGGGAATGTTTGGCTGTTGTGTGCATTACACACAGCAAATAACACCCTTATAACTTTGGTGAACTCAGAGGAGGAATAGTTCTGCAGGTATTTCCACTGGATCTGAAAATGTCATACATATCTTGCATGGGTCTTATGCCACATTTGCATTCATGAATCAGCTACAAAAATTTAGGACTTCAGTTGTGTTGTGCACTTTGAGGGAGACTATTCTTGATCAAAAAAAGTAGGTGCTAAATTAACAAAACAAATTTCAGTGTTCAGCTCTCTATACTCTTTTCAACTTACTAATTTCTTGTTCCCTCTGTTTTCTCTAAATTTTAAGCCTCACTCTCTACAAAATAATGACTTTAGTTTGCTTCTTATTTTAAAGGGAGGAATGAGGTACTGTAATGCCATGGAAAGGGAACCCAAAAAATTCACCCAAACCCAGTTTATGTGGGTTTTACATCTTTTTGCTGAGGAAAAAAAGAAATAGGCCACTTTTTTGTTGTTGTTGTTGTTGTTGTTTTTTACAGGTATTCATTAAGCACAAAGTAAATACCAAAAAATTCAAATAAACATAATGGAAGTGGAAGACTTGGAACTGTCTGCTAGAACAGAGTTCTAGTAAAAAAAGTTTCCTTGAAGATACTTCCTTACTTCTTAATGTGACCATTGCCAACACTATAATTTCTTGCAGTGCCTTCCACTGTGGTACTTGTATGTGTTTTAGTACGTAACGAGATACAGCAATGCAATTAGAACCCCTTCAGGTTTTTCTTGCTCTTAAAGGTACTGTGAAAGGAGAGAGTGATCTGGGAAGTTGGGTGTTACACTCAACAGTCAGTAGCAACTCTTCACCTTTTTGTCAAGTAGCTAGTCCTTGGACATTGAAGGATTTCTCACCTGCACAGCTTGTGACACGAAACTCATAATTTTCCATGGTCTGTTCTTTAACAGCTTTGTTGGAAATGTGATCCTTGGGAATATCTTCCCAGGACTGATTTGCCTTGAGTCAATTATTTTGAAGCAAGAAGACGATGTGAATGAAGGGATGAAAACTCATGCTGTTGCCAGAGGAAAGACTGAAGTAATCTTCAAATTATACTACTGTGTCTAGTGATGACACTAATGAGCTCCTTAAAAATGCAGATAGCAGCTCATGCAATGATTAGCC
Source organism: Vireo altiloquus (assembly GCA_013396875.1). Lineage (NCBI taxonomy): Eukaryota > Metazoa > Chordata > Aves > Passeriformes > Vireonidae > Vireo > Vireo altiloquus. Next base: position 213,321 of record VZRF01005657.1, on the reverse strand, counting down.
TATGTTATTGATGGATTAATATTGAGTTCAAAAATATAACATACTCTGAGTCTTTCACATCATTTCATGATGCATAATTCCAAGTTTCAAGGTAATTATGAGTGAAGATGAGATTGTGTTTAAAATAGAATTCTTCTGGTTGGAAACAGTCAGGCTTCCATCTTTCCCCAATGGAACTGTGATTATGGACATAACATAGGAAAGGTTTTAAAACCAATAAGTTTCTAGGCAGTGTTATAGCTTCCTTGTTTATTGGATATTGCCTATGTAAGAATGACAATGAAAAGTGAAGTCTACTATTATTTGTCATGCCTACAACAGCTCCTCTGTTTGCTGTCAGATTGCATTGTATGCATTGTGCATCTTTTAACAGCACTTAGACAGGCTGACATAAAATACAAAGATGATCCAATTACATTTTCTGCAACTGCATCTCATTTTGCTAATGCTTACAAATTAAGGGTGTCTATCACCCTGTACATGAGACAGAACACAGATAGCATTTTAAATTCCTTGAATTTCGTAGTGTACACCACTTAAATACAGAAGCAGCCCTACTTGTAAACAGTTGACATGCAGCTCATAAACTAGTCTAGTCAATATGAAAATGCAACCATGTAGTGCATATGGAAATGATTCCTCCTTACTGTTATTTCTTAATGTAATATTATTTATTTGCAGCAATTTGCTTTTGGTAACTTATTTACCAGAGACAGTTTAAATGTACAGCACTAGTGTTTATCTACACCCACAAAGCTCAATGACCATGTCCTTTCATGGTCAACAAACCCTGGAAAATCCAATGAACCTTTACAGAAGTCAGGATACTAGAGGACAGTCTTTCAGAAGGATGTTATTTATTCATATGTCACAGATTTATATCAAATGGAAGAATCTCAGAGAGTAAAGGAGACTTATATGGACATTGCCAGGAGTGACCAAATGAAGTGGCAAAATCTTAACCCTGTAAGTTGAGGTTTGTGAGATGTAGAGCATAGTGATGAGCCCTCAAAGAGCAGAGATTTCTATTGCATCTGAAACTCCAGTGTGGGCACATGGCCCAGGTTTCCATGTTTCCCAGGCTGTGAGTGGCTTAGCCCGCCCTAGAGACCCCTGCCTCTGACCCACTGGACCCCTCAGCTGTAGGTTTTCCACACCTGGTAAAAACCACTGTTTCCAGAGCCATGTACTCTTTCGCTTCTCCACCCCTGGGGTGAGCACTGGCACCAGGTGCTTTTTGTTTGTTATTTTCATGTTATTAAACTTTTTGTTTTGGAAGAAACAATCATCACCTGTGAGAGCCCATGCAGGGTCCCACAAAGGTGGTTTGTGCCCAACAATCACCCATCTCTCTTTTAAGCCACTGCCTCAAGCTTGCAGGAGAAGGAGGACAACACCTCTGAGGTAATAACTTTGCCCCAGCTGGAGGTCTATCTTCCTTGGCAACCCGGAGGGGCAGCTAAGTTACAGTAGAGTGGCAGCTGAAACCCACACACTGTGGCAGGACACATTATGGAGCACTTCACTGAAACAGTTTTACTCTCGAAGCAAAACAAGACCCTAGTTGTTGCCAAGTATAAATTGCTACTGCTTTCACCTTGCACCTCCTTGCTGTACTGGGCATTGCCTGCTGGTTTCCTGGGGTTGTTATCATTCTCATTCCCCTCGCGGCTACAGCCACTGAGCTGAAGCAGTGTTCACTTTGCTATCGACACTGGGGCTGAGGCACCCAGTCCAAGCTTTTTGCAGCACACCCCTGGAACACCTCGAGGTGAGCATGGCTTGGGGTGAGAGGTACAGACTCCGCATCTATCAATTTGCACTCCTTTTTCTAGCAACATCTTTGTATCAGTGGTGAATGGCTGCAGATGGATGGTCCTGCTGATTTCCCAGGCCACTGCTGTCTTCCTGGCACATCTTCACAAGAGAAATAAAAGGAGAGCAAGGACAAATGCCCCAAAGTGCTTTTTACACAATAGTGAGGCTGAGAGCTGTGGAAGTCTCCGTGAGTGGCAGTTGCTGTGACCTTACTCAGCTGCTTTTAATAACTTTGCACCAGATGCTTTCACATTTTAAGCATGATAGGTTGGGAGACTTTGTTCCCCTGTTTGTCTTTGTTCTTGAAACTGCCTCTTTAAGCAGAGCTAATATACTACAAGACTTTTTCATAGAAAGCAGTCATTAGAAACTCTGTGACAGGTTCAATTTTTTAGCTGAACAGTTGTTTATGCTTTTCCTGTGATTTCCATGGGAAGTGTATGGTTCTGTATTTCATTTTCCTTTGAAGAGGAAACTGAATTATCTTAGTGTCAAACAGCTCAACTATCTGTTTTACTTTTTTTGTTTTCATCTTTATTTTTGTTGCCATTAACATGGTTACATATGGGTAACCGTATGGTGGGATACAAGTATCAGATGGTTGCCCAGAAGTCTGGCATCTGCAGAAATTATTTTATTTCCAAATGGGAAACTGAATCTTTAGCAAATGAGTAATTATGGAATACATGGAAATCATAGTGGGACAGATAACCCAATGCTTCTCTACATTTCAGACCACTCCAAACTCTTTCAGGTATTCTGAGAGGTGATATGTTACTCAGCCTATGCAAGACTACCAGGAGTTTGCTGCGAAGAAATTTCTGGGTCTGCGAAGAAAAGAGTATTAGAAACATATTATAGTAGACTTTTTGGTGTTACTTCTGTGCCATAGAGTCATAGTCATCACCAGTAGCCCCAAGAGGCCCTAACCCAACAATAAAGACATTGTTATAATAAACACAGCACAGATGCTCAGAGCTGTTTACAATGCCCACAGTGGTATATTCTCTAGTCAAAAGTCTTGCTGCTACAGGATTGATATTTTTTCAATATTTTGTGTTTATTTGCAGTATCCCAAGGGTTGTCTCTTTTCTCCTTTTCTTCAAATCTTCTTTCTAATATTTTTCCTATATTTCTCAATTTTTACCAAAAAAATACTGTCAAGAAAAAGACTCATTACCTGTATACACACTTCCTTCTGTATAATTCCTCTTCAATAATTGTTCCTCTTCTTTTTTTGGCCAAAGAGTAAGAAATGTTTAGCTCTTTTATTTGTATAATAAACTCCCATCACTCAGTCTGTCTTTGCAGCAGGAATGAATCTTGTTTTCTCTTTAGCAACAGCTTCAGCATTAGAAATAAGCCCAAAGGAATAGAGAGAACCAAAAAACCTTCATGGATCCCAGACAAGAGCAGCTTTGGATGGACAAAGATGAGATACTGGGAGATGCATGAGGTATTTGCTTTTCTAGAGAGAACATTTATCATTCCTTTACCTAGGGCATCTCCAATTCTCTGCAGACATGATTCTCTAGTGACCAAGACACAGAGGTGAGGGATTTGTACCAGCACTGTTTTGGTGGCTCCTCTCTATATTTCTCTCACTTTTATAACCAGATGAGCCATACAGGAAATCTGGTTTGCTGTAATATATACAGTATTGAAGAGAAGAAAAAAATATTAATAGTTCTGATGGAAAGATGTCCCCAGTGTGTTTATAAAGCCAAGTCTGACTTGATGTTTTCAGACTTCATACAAACTGTGTTCTTCCCAATCATAATTTCTGGGTGAAATGATCATATTTTCTGAGACTCGCAGTGCTATTTACCTTTAAATAATATTGGAAAAACTGTCCTGATTGGAAAGATCTTCTGTATGTATGATGTCAAAGCTGTTTGCCCTTTGGGATGTCAGGATGGAGGCCATAAGGTCTCCCCAGTCCCTGCCCACCACCAGGAGAGCTGGTTGTCCTGGACACTGGGAAGTGCTGGAATTACTTACCTTGGATGGTTTTCACAGTAGGTCTCTCTGTCCTGGGGCCCCAGCTCAGACACAGCTTCCACTGCATAGTCAAGGATCTGAAAAGTCAATTGCAGAACTTTCAAACCTGCCTGGCAAAACCAGGGCTCAAGAATCATTGAAACAGGAATTTGCTCCTAGGAAGTTTTGCTTTTGAAAAAAAAGTCCACGGTAAAACTTGCTGTTGGATTTTTTTTATTTCTATGTGCTATATCTAGAAATGTACATAGGCAGCTTTCTCCACTGTATAATAGTGTGCACTTTTTGCATCCTAATATTGGACTGGAAAGGGTGAAAATCAAAATAATTTGGAAGACTTGGCTCAAACTTCATCTTGTATTTTGTCAGTTAATAACATGATCTTGAACTGATCTCTCCTTTATGATCAACTACTACAGGAAAGGACTGATAATAAAAACACCCCTTTAGACCATTATTTTTCATTGTAACAATGTTCTTCTCGAATGAAAACATCAGTCTGATCAAACCAGGTGTTAGATAGGGCTAAAATAAAATTATTTTTCTGCTAAAAAATTGGGAAAAAATTGTGGAGAATTTTAGGTCTATTAGGAGATGAGTCTTCCAGGCTTTTTTAAATTTCATTGTCTGAATTTGATCCAGTTGAAGAGGAGAGCTGAAATGTTACTACATCTACCCATGCCAGATTGCCATTTTATGCAGCAGTGAAACAGTGCAAAGACTGAGAATTCGTGCAGTGAGAGACATTCAGTGGTGTGCAGAAATGTGTTGCAAGGCTAAAGCAGAAAGCAGAGGGCTTTACATGTGAAACGGATCATGATGGATCAGAAGCTGAACTCTGACTTGACAGTGTGGTATCCTTCCAAAACCAACAAAGTCAAATGTGACTCAGAGCAAATTAACATGAATATTAAATGCAAGACATAGGAGGCAACCAGCCGTCTGCTCAGCGCTGATCAGCTGTCTGCTGGAGTCCACCAGTGTGCTAAACCACCAGATTTGAAAAGTGAAGAGATCTGAAAAAAAGAAAGTAAACACTGTAGGACATTTAAAAAAGTGGCCTACAAAGAAATACTGAATGAACTGGGCTTGCTTAATTTGTAAAGGAAAAGACTATGGCAGAATATGTTTACAATTTTGTGATGTTTAAAATATTGGTCAGATAATCACATCAGGTAATGGGCAAAAAAATCGTATAACTGCAGATCTGCAAATTTGAGTTACATTTTTTTTAAATTGCCTTTGTAAAGGAATAATAAAATGCTGGAACAGCTTACAAGAGGAGATGATAGATTTCCTATCTGAATAGGTTGTACAGAGATCTTCCAGGAAGAATTTTTGTAGGAGTGGAGGACAAATTATACAGTCTGAGACCACTTGTACATAGCAGGGCCGGGACTCAGAGCTCCAGAGCTGACTCATTCTATCAGAGACCCTGTTGGTAAAAAGGCAGTGAAGGAAAAAGAGGGGAAAAAAAAAAGATGGAAGGCAGCAAGTTCTGTATCTTACCAGCTGGCAACAAAAAAAACGTTTTTATATAGCATTCGGCAAAACCTAAAGGATTGACTCAAGAATCCTGTTATGCCACAGCCTAGGCCTGCATCTTGCTCCTGCTGCCTCTCCACGATTCTGGAGCACACAAGAGGAGGAGCTGGAAGCTGACTGACCTCTTTATTTGAACCAATGTTATTTTAATTAAATCCTAATATCTCCCCAACTTTTTTGCCAGCTGTCTATGTACTCTCCACCTCCCACACCCAGCTCTTTTTTCCTTTTGGCCAACCAGAGATAGCTTTTTCTTCTGAGAAAAAAAAGTGCCTCACCTCTCTGCTCTACGTTAGAAAGGTTGAAGGTCTGGCCTTCCAGTCCCAGCTCCAGTGTAAAATTGAAAGCAAATCTGTAGTACACCAAGTATCCAGTAAAAAAGAAGTGCACAGCATTTATTTCATGCCGTTGCTCATGAACATGCAGCTGGGAACTTATTAGGAGATTTGGGGATCTGGTTACTCAAGGCTAATTTATTTGAGTGTTCCTTTTAAAAATCAAAGCAGAACTGTGCTACACCATGTTACAGGGCCAGGCAGAGGCCTATCACTAGCCATATATCAACTCTTTCCTCTCCTGAAATGTGACAGGTAGACACCTGTGACATATCTCTGTGGCTGCCTTAGAGTTTTAGCCTCAGAATTCAGGGTAGGAGTGCTGATTTTCCATACTTGGTACTATGAACATTTTTTTTTCCCCCTGAACATTTGGATACCGAACATCAGTGATACAAAACATCCTTCCTAGCAAGAAAGTGGACATTGTATGAAATACATAATATTTGCTAAACTGGGGAAGAATATAATTCTTACTCAGTTTAACTGTTAATGATTAGTGGAAAATTTAAAATTAAATGTGAAAAAAAACATTCTCTACACAAGAGAAGAGATATAGTCTTATCTTTCTTCCTAATTGGACTTTGGTCTGTTAAGCGCTGCACATGAAAAAGCTGTTTGTGTAGAAGCTGTGAAGCTGGAGTTAAGTTCTGATGATGGCACTGCAAGTCAAAGGTTTCCAAAGCACTGTGTGCATCATTAGTGTGCTCCCAGTGATGTGAAACTGTGGTGGCAGCGAGCCAGCAGTGCCGGGTGCTGCCTGGTGCTGCTCCTGACTGCTGCTGCTGCTGCTACCCATCATTGCTGATGATGGCATTCACATTTAACACTACTGCTGATGAAAGTACCTGCAATTACTACAACTGCTGATGGCAAAAAGAGTTTGTTAGCCCTGCTGTAAATTACTTCCTGAGGCTTCCTTGCCAGCTTATCTCGTATTGTGAGCAAACTGCAGTCTCTTGGCACTCAGAAAGAGCTACATTAAGCAAAAGTTGTTTAAAAAGGCAGCTATTATGAGACTAAGCCATATTGGTGCCATAAGCAGAAATTCAGCATTTCCCTCTTACGGCTGATACTGTGAGAGCCAGCCTGAACCAGGAAGCAGTGTAGCTTGATGCAGTGCCCAAGCTAATCTGCCTTTTGGCAGAGTTGACAGAACAAGGCTATCCAGATCCTGGATTCAATTTGATATATCTGAATCGTTCTATTCTCCACCACAGGAAGCTATGAAGTTGGATTTGCATTCAGTCGAGAATATCTCCATCATGCTCAGTACATTTCACGACACAGATAGGCAATAATATTCATAAGAAATATTGACCTAAGGCCAACAAAAAATATTTCTTAAAAACAAGGCCAGAAACCAGGTCTCCATACCACATTAAAGTCTTTCTGTATAATGCAGTAAGTATTGCCCCTCTTTCACTAAATTCAATAATCTGTATTTTTTATAGTCAAATTTCAAGAAATAATACTCTTATAGATTGACAAAATATTCTCCAGAAACTGACCAGGCAAAATGTGTTTCCAGGTTGGAGTGATCCCTACACCTGCCTCTAGGGACGTCAAAACATAAGAATGGCTTTATCGCTTGAATCCAAAGATGCATTTCAGCCAGTGTCCTGTTTCCAATAGTAGCTGATAGTCTTGCTTGGGGCAGATTATGTAAATGGGGCTTGTAGGCCTGTTGCCACTATCTGTGAGTTACTCCAAAGGTACTATGAACATTACTGTTCATGTACTGTACATGTACAAAAGTACATGTTGGCCTTGCACAGTTAGGGAAGAAGACAGCTTTAGGCAGGAAGTGAAACTTCTTTGTTAGGGGGAATATTTCATCCATGATTTTGCACCAGTTCAGTGCCTGTCTGTTCTGTTCAGTGGATCCAGTGTTTCATGAGGGCAATTTTCATCTCTGCTGCTCCTCCCAGCCTCACATACCTTCTGAATGTAATCCTGAAGCTGTGAAGTTATTTACCTGAAAGGACAAGTTGGACTTGCTGTGATAAAGGAGGGAAGGTGAGACAAAGACAGAACCTGCACGCTGGTTTCATGATGTCCTGCTCAGTACTAGTTCAGTTTTTTTCATGGTTGCTTTTTGGGTTTTTTTTTTAATAGAAAAGATGTGTCAGGATTTTTTGTTTCTACCACCCATCCCTTCCCAAAATGTTGTGGGAATGATAATGCCAGACCAAGCAACCTCTATGCCTTTTTGTACCTTTGTATAAAACAGAGTAAGGGAAACAGAAAGAAAATAGGAATTTTAATTCTTACTCTTAGAGTGACATGAATAGGCCAAGTTTTTATATTCACTTTATGAGGAAGAAAACAATTAGAAAGCAATTTACAAGTCAGAGGAAATGTCTGCTTTGTTCGTCTCAGCAAAAGCAGGGATCAGATTTAGTTCTCCTTCTTAACAACTGCAGACAAAGGCAAAAGATGTATAAGGAACAAAAGATATAGGATAACAAGAAGTGTGAGCCCATCAAATGTCCTCCCACACTATTTTTTCTGCCATTTAACAGATCATCTGGAGCTTAACAGTAAACCAATGATTGTGACATATGGGTGCAAGCTTCTTTGAGCCAGTGTTCAGTGAGCAGAAAACAGTAGGTTGTTAATGCAAGTACGTGTACATTTCATTGTCTATGTGAGTGACCAAGCAACTAATTTGCAGCTTTGTGTGTTTTTCTTAACACATAAATACAGTCACACTTGAGACACCAGAGCAAAGTTAAATCCCTGCCAGCAGGTGCCGTCTTCTAGGGAGAAAAAAGCCATACTCTGCTAGAAGATTATTGCACTCTAAATTTAATGTTTAAATGCACAGAAATGTCTCCTTGTTGCATATCTTTGGTTATAAGTCTTTTGTGTTTGGAGGCTGGCTAGGAATTGAAATTGCTGTTTGGATAATCACAGCTTTCTTTGGATAGTAATTTAGGATTCATGCTATTAACCCCCTGCATCTTTTTGTACACATGACATTAAAAACTTCTTGCCAGAAGCAGTTAACTGTTAGACGAATGGGCCAGCAAAATGAGTGCTTACAAAGAAATGCTGGGATTAAACTGCACAGAAAGACAGGTAAAGATTTCCTCTTCATTCTTTAAGCAGTTTCTACTTTTTCCCAAATGATCATCTTTCAGCTTGAATTTTGGCATATCTGAAGTCAACCAGAAAAAATAAACCAAAATAGCTAAAAAATAACAAGTATGGGAAATATCAAGAAAACACTTCATCACCTGCCATGCAAGGAAAGGAGCTGAGAATTTTTTCCATTACTGCTTATGGGTTTTTATTTATTTATCTTTAAAAAATGCTATTTCTTAGGCAACTTTTGTTGGAAACTTGAAATCTGACAAGCGAATAAACACCAGTTCAGCAAAACATTTTATCCTACATGTATTCAGAAGATCACTTAGCTGTGTTGAAATCCTGTTGTTGTTTCACATATATGCCTAAAGAACGTATGCCTACACACTGCTGTAAATAACCTATTGCATTGATGGCATGACTGTGTTCCCTCTATAGATGTCTAATTTAAGATAACTTAGAAGTCTTTTTTTCCTTCAGCTCCTTTGGTGCTGCACTGCCAGACCATATATATGTCTGTTCTATAAATATCAGTTGAGAGAAATAGTTGCAGTGGCTACATTGGCACCTAAACTGGGCAGTCTGAAGATAATTAATATGGTGACTTTCAGTTGATCCATTGCTGAAATCCTCTTCTGATGTAGGTGAGTTTCAGGAATTTATAAACTTGTTTTGTGTGTGCATTTTCCTGCTTTAAAATAACACAGTGATTTTTATTTTACTCTATGCATTTTACTCTCTATGGATTTCACTCTCTATGGATTTCAAACATGAACGATTTATTTTACTCTCTGTGGATTTCAAACATGAATGCAGCATGAAGTCCAAAGCATGCTGGAAAAATTAGAGTAAAAATATCAGATGGCTTCATTTGATTGAATGCAAATGTACACAAGGTAGAGGCCTCTATCTGAGCAAATTGTTCTAGACTTCCTATATTGGGAAGAAACAAGCACTTTGAGAATGTTATTCTTGGGTTTTGTTTTAGACATTTACTTTATGAGGAGGTGGAGGTTTTTACTGTGTCATTACATCAACACGAGTTAAGTGAATTTTCATATCTGGTGAAAGAATTCTCCAGCATTTTGTATACGTGAGGTTGAAAAACCTTGAGATAAATTTTCCCTAAAATACCCCATGGTCTGTATAAGTTAACAAGATGGGGCCCAGAGGAGCTGCTCCCAATACTGAACTAAAGTTGACATGCTCTGTGGCAACCTGGGAGAGTCCCCATTACTGCTCTAGCTCATCCAGGCTTCAGTATGTTTTGTCTGTTATTCTTCATGTTATATTGTGTGAGGTCTGAATGAAATCAGGCATCCTAAAAGTCCCACATTACCATACTGCAGACAAGAGCAAGGTCTTGTCTTATTATTTCAGTCTTCTACTGTTACAGTTTTCAGATTCAAGCCCATCAGGCATGTTGTTAATAAAGTCTGGATCACTGACATGGTAAATTTGGAGGGCTGTATGGGCCAAATTCAAGACTTAAACTTCTTCCTCTAATTCTTATGAAAATCTTGGGCTTCACCATGAGACTCTCTCCCAAAAATGTTTCTCTTTGATGAATTTGGGTTGAAGATCTTGTGGCCAACTCATCTAACAACAAAAGACTGGGCAGGTCATCCTCCCTGTTTTCTCATACAGTCATCACAACATTTAACTCCTCTGATTCTGCACTAATCCCAGTTACTCTAATTACAAGAAATAAACCCAGCCTTTAAAACTCTGAGTCTTGGGCAGAGTAAGAGCAGCAATGCTGCCAACAGCAGAGGAGATACTGAGGGATGCTGATCAGGCTGAGCCATGCCCACCATCCCAGCTGGTGGTAGGCACTGCTTGCTGTGCAGGCTGGAGCAGATACCAGTGTCCCTGACAGTCCCCAAACACGAGGAAATGACTGTGAGTTTGTGAGCAGGAAATGCCCTCGGGCTTTTAAAGCATTTCCTGCTCTGTCCTAAAGCAATGGTGCAGTTTGTCTGAGTGCTTTGGCCAATCTCTGATTCTCCAGAGAATGAAGAAAAAGAGCTATTCTGAACATGCCTGACCAGCTCACCCTGGAGTTGAACTTGGAGAAATGGAAACTTTTCTCTGCCACCCCTCTTGACAGGCTTAGGATCTAAAGCAGGAGCTTTGCTTAGAGTCATGTTTTTAATAGAAAACCAAAGCTGTGAGGAGCGCTTTGAGGGCAGTAGAACATCTGTTCTCTTTCCGGTCTAGAAAGTAAGACTATGAACATGGAAATTTGCGTGGAATAGGGGAGATTTTTTAAGCAGGTTCAGTTAATATTAATATTTCAGAAGACTCTATCTTCCTATTTGTGGGCCAATAAGAAGTGACCTGGGCCTCAGTCTTCAGCTGCCACCCAAGCTATCAGCAGTCCACAATCTAGTATGCATCCAGTTTCCCGTATGTGTAAAGTGGAGATGTCTTCTTGTTTCTCTATGTTTATGGAAGGATAAAATGCATTTGTGTGTGTGAAATATTTAGGTATTACATATCTGTAATCCTCTGAAGTACCAGATAGGGAGAATCCAAAGCAGAGGAGCAAAATAGATGACAGGGTAAAAGCTCTTGCTGTTTCTACAATTCAGATTTTTGGCAGAGCACCTTTAACTAGGGAATTTTCACTCCTCTCTCTCTTCAAGTGCTCAGAACCGTGCCATTTTCCTCTTGCTCTCACTTGCTTTCTATTTCATGTACAGAAAGTAATAAAATCAAAGAAAAAAAAAAGCCTATATGACAAATGCACAATGGAATTGAGAGCAAAAGGAAGATAAAATAGAAGTCAAGGCTATCCACTTTTAATTCTGTCTTGAAAGCTAAACAACGACCAGCAAATGAATGAAGTGGAGAGTGCCAAGTAGTCAAAACACTCAGCTTTTAACAGCTGAGATACAATATCTGTTATAAAACCTGTATTTAAAATGAGGCTAAAGTTCATAAACCCTAAAAAGTAGCATGCATTTAAAGATTAAATCTGATAGTGCACAAAAGGGAAAAAGATATACACGTTATTTTGGGCAGGTGGGTGGCAGCATTTCTTTTTTTCTCATTTTTTCACTGTGAGTTTCCCTGTGCCACTTTCAGTCTATAAGAGAAGTTATCTATACAGTTTCAGGTGACTCAAGGTTGAGGGTGAATATGCACATCCACAATCTGGCTTCCTATGGCACTATCAAAGGCAATTCCCTAGTAGTGGGACAGAAGCATTCGTGCATTATTTTGTCTGTTTTGTCTACAGATACAGACACAGGCTGATAGCCTGAAAGCATTTTAACAAGATTTGAAGTGTTCTATTCTCTCTCAGATTTTTCTCTTTTTCTCTTCTATTTTCTCTGATTTTTTCTCTGGTTCTCCTTTTTCTTTCTTTCATAATTTTAGAAAGCTGATACACAAGAACTTAAGGTACTAAATGTGAAAGAATAACAGAAGTTGAAGAACAGTATATTGAAATCTGATAGATGAAAAATGGGCACAGTATCAAACTTAATCACATTTGTATTCACAAGTTGTTGAGAGCTGACACTGATTTATGATTTATCAACCATCACCAGATTCTGTGACTACTTTATACAGATACAAAGAGATGGATGTATGGATGGATAGATAGTGAAATAATGTTGCAAATTGAATAGCAACAGACCTAATTATAAAAGATAGCTCATCCAATTAATTTTTTAAAAATCTGGAGATTTTTGAAGAGCAGATCTTTGGGAAATCTACAATATGAGAAACTTTGAGAAAGCTAAACTGTCCTGTTACTGTTCTGTGTTCAAATGTTATTACTCCAGTACTACAACAAAACAATCCCACACAGCACCCCCAATGCCCAACAGACTGGAGAGAGGGAGTTTCACTCTAATATCACACAGAAGTACTACATTAAGTATTACATTAAATATTACTAAGCATCATACAGAAGTATTACATTAAAAAAAATCCCTCTAATTCACACACTGAGTTCAGCAGTGTACATGTTTGTGAGCGCTAAGAAAACAAGAGGTCCAAGAAAATGAGTGATGGAGTGAGGAGGAACCTGAACAGGTGAAGAAAAGTAAAAAGAGTAATGTAAATGGCACTGAAAATGACAGGAACACGATGCATGGCCACAGCCAATTACAAAAATCAGAGTCTTTGCAGTATCTCCCCTTACAGACAGTTTGTCCTGGTTGTATTAATAGATAAATTAATTGAGATGTCATAGACAGAATAAGTGGCCCAAGTGGAAGTTTCCATACTAACAAATGGGAAGGAAATTCTTAGTGGCTGTCCTGACCCATCTTGCTCTGTAAGGAGAGCTTTGTGTGCCCATGCAGAGGCTGGGGACACCACGAGCCACGCTCATGCCTGGTGACAGAGCCTGGGCACAAGGCTCAGCCGTGGGCTCACCACAGCTGCTGCCGCTCCCACAGCCTCTTGAGAAGTCCCTGGCTCTCGGGAATACAGGTGCAAGCAGGTCCTGGGATCATGAGCATGGTCCCTGTCGGTGGAAATGATTCCTGTGGAGCATGTGGGACCATGACTTTGGAGGTAGTCTGGCCAAAGGCTGAATTTCTTTGCATCCCTGCTGAGTCCAGACTTTCAGAGAACAGCACCTACTGCAGTGCTTTTGTCCAGGCAACAAAGCGATCAACTCTTCTGGCACCTCGTCTTCAATTACCCAAGTTTCCTCATTATTATAAGGTGATATCAAAACTTTCTTAATTTATGGACCAAAGTCACTAATAGCACTCAAATACTTGATAATAGCTCTCTATAATTTAATAATAGGTAATATTAGTTTAACTCATCTTGTGATTAATATTAATTTCTGCAGCCATTATGTGACTAACCTCAATGACCTCTTTCCATAAATAATGTCATATTTTCCTTCTAAGTGCTGCAATATCATGTCATCTTGACTGACTATGAATTTCAGTATTTTTTCTTGATCTACAGAAGTAATGACCCTATTTGTCCTTCATCTTCTTTTTTAGACTTAAAACCAAAGATCATTTCAGTGTCCAGATTTTCCACTCATTTTTTGCTAGCAATTTCACTCTTAGTTTTTTTCAGTCTAAACACTATCCCACTCAAGATAACACAAATTCAGTTATTGCAGCTAGCATGTCTGGAAAAGTATGATGAAACAACATGTACAGCTTCTGCCAATTTTTAAAAATGTGTATTTGACTCTTCTTTTTTTTTTGTAAATAAGTACAGTTCCATTTAAATCAATGGTTCTACTAGCTTGAAATATTTGCTGTTATTTATGATTCAAATTTCTCTTAAAAGGGAAAAACTCTTCAAAAAAGTGTTTATTAGTAACCTGACCTTTAAAGAGGGAAGAGTACCTTGTAGAATTTATGTCTTAATCAACTTGGAAAACAGATTAATAGCTTGATGTGTCTACATATGCATTATTCATATTTTTCCAACATAAACTGCCCATAAATTCACCCAAGAAGGTATTAGGCATGTCTAAACAGTCAGGAAAGAGCATCTCTATGCCTGCTAAGTTTTGTCTTCAGTCCATATTGCTTAAATGCAAAGAATTGCTCAGCAGACCTCATCTCTCTTCCCAGAGAGAAAGCTCAAATCCACTTAGCATGATTTGACATCTTGGATGGATCAAGTCCTTGTGGACCAAATATGTACACCTTGGACCACAGACAAATGGCTTGAATTCATATTTTCCTACTAATTCTATGCATACTCTTTGTCCAAACTGGGGCCAGTCTAATCTGGCAGTCTGGAAAGGAAACCTATGAGCCAGACTGCTCTTAAACTGCTCTTAAACTCACATTGTAAATAATCCATGAATTATACAAAATTTACAGGCTTAGACCTATCAAGCACATCCTTCAAACGTTTGTGATGGCCACATATTTATTGTTGTTATCAATTAGATTTCACTTAGATTTCATGCAGGAAGATAAGGGGTTTGTTTTTAAAAATGTTACGACTTGTCAAAAATTTTATTGATTCTGCAGTGTCATGGTGGCAAGTCTTCCTCTGCCCTTTACGACCATTTCAGTTAGCAAGGACAAACTGCCCTTTAGTGAACACTGAGAAGGAAAAATATGTTTAGGCTGTCCAAGATGAGAAAGAGGAAGCATTAAGTCCTGAACTGTGACATATGAGAGGAGATGAGCAAGAAAGTCCTGCTAGGGAAGGAGCAACAGAAGGAAAGAGCTCTACTTGAGAGGAGAAGCTCAAAGATGACAAAGTTATTCTCTAATTTGATAAATCTCAAAATAGATAAAATTGGAACAGCCCCCTCAAAGTTCTCACTGGATCACATCCCCTCAAACACACCAGAATGCCTTCCTGGCCTTGCTGTACTTAGCAGAGGAGGAGCTGGTCAGGTCTTGGCCAGAAAAAGTCTTTGAAATAACATTTTCAGTAATATCTCTTACAGTATAAAGCATCTTATGATTCCCAAGTGGATGAGGTTCTGGCCATTGACCTCTAGTCATTCCAATGAAGAACAGTTCAAAATGACAGCAAAGCAAATTTTGATGATATTTGTGAATGTTTTGGTCAACTGTTCTGCATTTTGCCATGTTTCATTGTTCTTTTATGAGCAAAAGCAGAAAATAAAATAGAAAAAAAACTTAAAGTCACAGCTGCAATGTGGCTCCTTATTTGTTAATTTCATTTTCCAAAAGGCTTTGCAGAAATTGTAGACAGTTCCTTCAAATGATTCTACAGGAGGCTGACAAAAAGCCAATTTATCTTTGCATATGAGCTGCCCTCTGTCTGCAGATAAACCGTGTGATTTGCAAATAAGAAAGAGCAGCTGGCGACTTAGTGACTTCTGAGGGACAGGGAAAACTGCACAGAACAACCAGTGGCTGTTTAATGTCTCTCAAACTTCTGTAAAACACATTATTTCAGAAATAAATCTGCCAGTGAATCTTCTGTATATAGAGAACACAGTTTATAATCTCATCATGCATAAAGTTGAACCTGTTGGCAAACTGTTTGCAGTGCCTGGTAGCCCAAGGCCTCCTGGTACCTGACTGCTTTCTGCCACTGCCCCCTTTTCAGGCTAAAAAATGAAATATTAGCTGTTCATACCCTAAGGGAGGAGTCTGCTTCAAAATTAAGTAATTTTACTCAAGGAAATATTCTGCAAACTTGGTAGATTGTAGACACAATTCTCTCTTTTTTTTTTCTTTTATGTGGGCTTTTTTTTGTTCATTTGGACAGCTTGGAAAGATCCTTTCTCCTGCCCCATGGCAGCATCAGAAATATTTGTCTGTTCCTTGGGGCTGTTTGTTTAACCTGTGCTAAAGCAGTTTTCTTGGCAACAATTCAATCCTGCATTCACTATCTTACAGTTACAAATAATGTATTTTTTTTCCTATTTTCTAACCAAAATAGCCCTTGATGAAAATTGTTCCTAATACCTCTTGTCCTGTCCACTCTGTGAAGAGAGATTATTCCCTCCATTTTTTTTTCCATCAAGCTTTTATGTTTGAAGCCTGTTGCATATCTTCTTTAACTCTATTAACTTGGTTGTTCTTGAGACACCTGAGTTCCTCCAACAATTAAACTCAGCCTTTTAACATGATTGAAATAGACACAAAGGAATGAGGAACACACACAAAAAATTAGTAGTAAAATTAATCAAGAACTGAGGAAGAAACATTCATTGCACATCAATTTCTTGATGACCTAGTGAAGAATTTGTATCTCAAACCTCATTACAGGTCAAGTTCACAAAACTTAGCTAAATAAGGTAGATAAGGCTATTTCCTTTTATGTTAAAAAACATAGGCCTCAATATCTGAATTCTATCTTTGCAGAAAAATTATACTTTTATTGAAATAATTCAATGAATCAAAAAATTTATTGAAATAATTAAATTCAATCAGTAACAACTGCATTGATAAATATGCTTTTCTCTAAAAACCAGAAAATAAATAATAAACATATAAAGCACAATAACATCTCTGGACTGTCAGTTTTCTTTAGACTGTGTAAGAAAGCCTCAATAGTACAAAGTTAAATTTTATTTTCCTCTTCTCAGGATACCATCAAAGTCAGAAGGTGGGGATATATTTCATGAATACCTGCAGGAGAAAATAAGAACAAAAAATTACAAATTAAAACATAAAAAGTAATGAAAAACACAATCCAACTGTATAATATCTGAAACAACCAGTTTCAGGTCTTAAATTTTCCCTACAGTTAAATCCACTCTGCACAAACTGGTATCCTGGAGTTAAAATATACACTGCAGAAGCTGGTAACCTGGATACAGTCTTTACACCAATGAAAAAAAACCCCAAACCTGAAAACAAAATTTTGGAATTCAAAACAAACATTGAAGAAGCTAGAACCTGGCTCTAACGCTTCTTTAAAGAATACACTCTTCCCAGAAAACATTATTTTTATTGCCATTGGGCTATTCAAGACTCGGATAGTGCTTGTCCACAGTGTATATTAATTCTAAACTGGGATTTTAGCCACTGGCTTTCTCTTATGGACCCACCTACTCAAATGCAAAACACTGATGAGGCTTATTTTATAGTGAAATAATGTGTTTTGGATTGAATTTTTCTAGTTTGAAACAAAAAAACGTCATTTGCAAAGATGTAAGAGTTTATACACATTTATACAATTTATACAAAATTTATACAATTCTCTTAAAAAGTGAATAGAAAACTTAAAACTGACTCAATAATATGACATCACTGATTGGTAAAATCCTTCTGAAAACAGGATCTTCATGTGGAAGGATGAAATCTCATTTCAGCTGGCGTCTTGAGAAGTAATGAATTTTGCTCCCAGAAAGCTTAAATTCTTCAGTTCATAATTTTCTCTTGAATTTTCAGGTCATCATTGATCTATAAATGAAACTTGCTCATGTTAACTTTTTTTTTTTCTCCGAGATGGGTTATTTTTTTCTTGCTCCTTGGGAACAGTACATTTCCTACCATGTTTTCTCCATGGATCTTATTTACCATTGTATCTACATCCTAACCCAAAATTCTGTGTTCTCCTCAGTCAGTGTAAATAACCATGCTGTGACAGGCTGACGAGCGGCAGCAGGAATCCACCTGTGACAAGAGCTTGAAGCTGCAGGGAAGGTTTCTACCTGTGGGATGCATTTGTATGCATTGTCCTTTTTGGACTTGAGTGGGGCAACCCATACTTCACACGCTGCGTAGGAGGAGAGAGAGCTCATATCCTGTTTCTTGTCTTTTCTCCTGTTTTAAAGTTATGTTTGGTTTGGGAGAGTGTCAGAACCATAGACCAACAGAAAAACCTGACTATCAGGAAAGGAAAATGTATAAAGCCAGGTGGAGAGATCCGGATAGGCCAGGCTGACCTTCGTGGCCTGAGCAGCCTTGATGGTGAGCACTAATTATGTGGGTTATGTACTTGATCAAAGAAAAACAAGGAAAACCAAAATAAGAATTTATATATCGGTGGTGAAACGAACTAGGTTAGGTTTTGCTGGGTAATCAGCCAGTTACACTTGACCGTATCAGCTCCTTGCAGCAGGGCATTAACAGATGGTGTGCAGTGCTCAGAACAAAAAGCAGTGCCTTCCCCCATCAAGCACTGCTGCTGCTGAAGGATCAATTCTTTGGCGCAAGCACTGGGGGGCTAATAAAGGCTCCAACCCTGGGAACAAGAGTGATTTACAATTGAACCTAATCTATTTGAAAAATTCTAGCAACCACATTAAAAAAACCCCAAATCTCATCATGCACCACCTGAATTTCCTCAGTGCCATCTGTCTGCTGCATTAAACAAAGCCCTGGAGACCCTCAGAGGGAGAGAGGCAGAGTTTTAATGATTAACCTAACCTGGCTGTCAGAATGGATAGCTTGATATATAGGCCCTGGGCTGGCAGTTTCTGCAGAGCTAGTCCCTGACGCTGAGAGGAGATTGGAGCCAGCAGGAATTCCCTCCCCTCTGGTGTGTGAAGCAGCGCTAGGGCTCCCAGGACACAGCACCAGTGTAAGAGGCATTACTGCTGTGCTCCCTGGCTGTGTGGGGACATTCCCAGCGGGTTGGCAATGCACAAATCTCTGTAGCTTACACCTGCAAAGGCAGCTCCTGGCCATCAACCATCAGTAACCCGAGCTCTTTGTAGTGCTACGGCACAGACTCACTGGCATTATTTCTGTTAAAGAGTTTACCTGCTGGAAAACCTTGTAAGGTTTTAAGTTTGGCACCTGAGCGTTTACCTTTCTGTACTGGGGTTGCTGAATAGTATGAAATCGCCAGCCTCAGTTTCATAAGCTGAGATCATAGTTTTATGAGATTTCTATAAGATTCAGAATTGAATGTGGTATTTTGATCATTTCCATTTGATCAAGACAAACAATACCTTTCTTGGTATCAGTCTCAAACTTGGATTTATGGGAGATGCCAAAAGTGAGAGCTTTTAGTTTTATGAGAGCAATATTATTTTAATCTCTCAGTAAACATTTTTCTTCTGAATAGAAAGGACAGCTTTTCACTATAAAAATAATTTTAAATTATGGATGCTGTTTTTCAGTCACCCAGTCAGTCACTCACATTTTTCATCTGATGTTGATGTACTTGAAATATTTAAATTAAATTGTTACTTCTTTGTATTTGTGGAGGGGATGTAAACAATGCAGCTTTCCCGTTAGAAAATGTTTCAGAAGCATCAAGATATTTGTAGGTGTTATTTAGTGAGCAATCATTTTACTTCTTTTACAGTAAAATTAATGGTTCCACTTTTCAGGTAAAGAAAATGAAACCTAAGCTATCATTTTACAATAGATTTTACCAGAGCTGGCAATTTACATGTGTGCAAAATGAATATAAATGGTGAGAACATATTCATAAATTATATATGTCTGAAGGCTTAAGGGAGCAAAACATCATCTGAAAAACAACAACCAAAAGTATAATCTAATTCAGTAAAACATTCATAATTAAAATAAGCTTTCCTATAATTAGTTAAATTTCATATTCATGCAGATTCTTATATGTAGCTACCGTTATTTAAATTATGAAATTATCTGTGTTTTATGTTCACTGCTAGGCTTACCTAGGAAACTTCTCCAGATCTGGTCAACCTTCCTGAAAATCTTTAATAAAAACCTGTAGTCTTAAAATGTATGTTAATTCTCCATAAAGAGATAAGATACAGAACACAATTAAATAATGTCTATTTTATTATTTTCTTTGGTAGTAATTATTATTTTTATTAATTAAAAATCTGTTCTGATGTAAATTAACTTTCTGAAAAAAAGTAATTTTCTGTCTCTTTACACTCAGCCCTGTAGTCAATCCCCAGGGTCCAGGGATGGGGAGAACTGATCTCCCAGTAATTACTGAAGGACTCTGGCTCTCCCAGCTGGAGAAGGGAGCAGGGCTCATGTCTCGGCCATGTCAGAGTAATCCTTCATCACACAGGTTATATACATTTCTCATGGCTGGCCCCACTCTATCAATCCTTCTGAAATATGAGAATCCCACTGAGGTCCATTTAGTCATCCTGCTTCCTGTTAATGAATATGACAAAGCAGGATGGATCCTAATGCCAGCATCTCCAGGCATGCTGGCAGCCCTCTTGCTTTCATTTCTGTGTCCTACCACTACTTATCAGTGCCATTTGATGACTGCTCTGAAGCATGTTTCACACACAGGTAGCAGGGTTCATATCCAAGCAAATCTGAATTCTGGGTATAAAGTTTCATGGGCAACAGTTTCCCCCAATTTACTAGGAATTTATGTATATATAATGTTTTATAAGTCTCTCTTTATAAGTCTCTCTTTTCAGGTAACAATAATAAAATAACAATAAAATGAAAACTCAGTTCCTGTTTTAGTAGTTCAATCCTCTCCTGATCCTCATACCCCTTAGCTGCTTACCAAGGATATCTGCTGCACTCTGCTGAACCAGAAAGTGTTTCATCCTGGCCATCACTGCATTACAAAAGAGGCACAGCACACTGTGCATCTTTTGGACTGGATTATCAGGCACAATGA
The DNA here is from genome assembly GCA_013396875.1 of Vireo altiloquus. Classification (NCBI taxonomy): domain Eukaryota; kingdom Metazoa; phylum Chordata; class Aves; order Passeriformes; family Vireonidae; genus Vireo; species Vireo altiloquus. Next base: position 192,559 of record VZRF01005657.1, on the reverse strand, counting down.
GATAATTTTCTAGCAGTGAAAAAATTAGTTTTATGTCATATTTTCACACTCTTCTTCCTAGGATCACTGCAAATTTGTCCTGCTGTGTCATTGCTGTCAGGGTGCTGGAAGATGCAGGAATAGCATGTATTCTGCATCTACCATCCCTGTGCTGTCCATGTACTCTGCTACACTGGAAAGGGGTAGAAAATAAACTACTGCTAAGAAAAGGGTTGGGGTTTTTTACTAGTTGCACATCTCTGATTTTCTACTTATATTTCTTTTAACTCAAAAGGTATTATGAACATGATGCTGTCTTCTAATGAAAGTAACCACAGAAAGGCGCATGTATTTTATACTTTCCCTTTCTTGAATCTCCCTATTCCTTGTAAATTAATCACCTTATGAATTTAAGCCATCACCCTAACAAAAATCACCGTGATATTTCATCTCTTGGAATAATCAAGGATTGCTTCTCAGCTACATGTTTTGAAAAACATATATAGGTGTTATATAAAGTTATCATGCAAAGATTTTTGTGCGCACATTTTCTGTCAAAGTTTTTGATCAAAACCAATAAATATTAAGTAGTCTGAATTAATTTTCCTTCAAATATCTTAAATAAAACAAAGGGTCTTGAGTTACATAGAAAAGTAGTAGTGTTTTACAAATATCTGTTTTATTACGAGAAAGAGGCAAGTTAAATTCTCTAACTCAGAGCAGTAATTACATCTACTGTGTTCAAACATTCTTGCTACTAAATGCTAATGTAAAAAGGCAGAAGACATTGACTCCCTGCTAGTTTTATTTTAAAAAAGTGTATTGCGATACCTTTTTTAATCTAAATAATTTTTTCACATAAATAATTTTTTAATCAAAAGAATGAAAAGGTTAAGGATGTGGGCACATCTTATTTCTCCTTATTTTATGCTTTTAAACTTCACCTAGAAGGATAAAAGTTAAATAAACCTTCTTTACCTAGGTGCTGCTTTTCTGAAGTTGCCCTGCATATTACATGTTAAAAGACTTCAGTCTTGTCTTCAGTGGGCTTGGGCAACAAAGATCACCTGGCTAAGGTGGGTTATTTCAGACAGCTAAGAAGCTGAGAAAACTCACTTTACATAAGAAAGATAGCCCTATGATAACAAGGCTCTTTATCATCCTGTAGTATGACATTTATGTTCCAGTGTTTCATTTAAATCCTGCTGATCAAAGGTTAATGAGTTGTTGCTGGGGTAGAGCAAAGAGAAAAGGGCAGCCTGAGCCCGGCACAACCTCTAAAAACTCCAGAGAGGGAACTGTGGCCTGAGGACTCCTTTTAGCCTCTTCTCCTTTTTTGACATGCAGTCAATGTGCCTCAGCAGGACCCTTTGCATATTGTCACCCCACTCACTCCTCTCTGTGTGATTCTGGCACTGGCTGCAATTCTGGATCGGTTCTGTTAAAAGGAACTTTAATGGGTGCAAACTTTCGGCATCCAGTTGTGCCAGCCTGTAGGAAACTGCTGCTTCAGATCATGGTAATGCTAGTCAAAACTAAGCCAATGCCAGCTGCATTCTCCTTTCTCTTCCAACAGTTGGAAAGGGCCTAACCTGTGAACTCAGGTGTCCTCATCTCATAGGGTTGCTTGTTGAATAGTTTAGATGAATTATCTTCAAACTTCAATTTGTTTTTTCCCTTACTACTGTATGTGTTTTATAAAGATGTTTATCCAACATAAAGGAAAAATTGATATTGTGCCCTACCAGGTGACTGAAGAGCAAACTGCAGATAGTGTAATTCCAGTCAGAAATTTTGGACTAGTTTTCATACCTGAAATATCTGAGATTCATAAGGCAGGAGGTTTCCTATGCAGAGTCCTGAATATCAGTGAGTAACAAAATAATTGTGGTAATTCAAGCTCCTACACTGTGGTGTTGTTATTCATGAAAGATATATTTAGATAAAATTTTAAAAGCTCATGATCTAATCCAGTTCCAGATACCATGTTCTGCATCTCTCGCCTTTGAATACTCTTCTTTTAACAGGCTTCTGTCCCCAGAAATTTCTGATTTTCAGTGTGACTTTCTTCTTTTATTGATGTTATCATTAGAGCTCTTACTTGAAAAAATTTGGAATGCCCTAATTTTTAACTGCTATTCTGGCTTGTGTCATGGTTTAACCCAGCTCAGACCCTACAGCTGCTCCCTCCTTTCCCTGCAGTGGGATGGGGGTGAGAATAGGAAATAAGGCAAAGTTCATGGGCTGAGACAAAGATAGTTTAAAAGGACAGAAAAGGAAGGGAAAATAAGAATAATGATGAAAGAACTCACAAAACAAGTGACACACACTGCAATTGCTCACCACTTACTGACCAATGCCCAGCTAGTCCCCGAGCAGTGGTTGCCACCCCCAGCCAACTCCCCCAGTTTTGTTGTTCAGCATGAGGACATATGGTCTGGGATATCCCTTTGGCCACTCAGGGTCAGCTGTCCCAGCTCTGTCCCCTCCCATCTTCTATTGCCCCCAGCCTTCTCGCTGCCAGGGCTACTTGAGGAGCTGAAGTTTTTGACTTTGTGCAAGCCCTGCTCAGCAACAACTGAAACATAGGTGTGTTATCAACATTATTCTCACCCTAAATCCCAACCAGGGTGCTGCTCCAGCTACTAGGAAAATAATTAACTCTATCCCTGCCAAAACCAGGATAGCTGAACATAAAAGCCTTTCCTCTGTCCTTGTCATCTACCTCTCTCTCAGGGAATTTAAACCTCCTTTTAACCACTGAAACTGTTACATTATTTTTGTGTTGGAAGAGTTTTAAGAATTAATTTTTTCCCTTCACTTGTCTGAAGATTTAATGTCTTGTTTTAAGGTCAAAAAATATTCTACATTTTATTTTACTTTAGTTCCATTTCTGCCTCCTTAACTGCATGCTGACAGGAAGCATACTGAGAAGAAAAGGGGCCATGCCATTTAGAACTGCTTCTCATTGACCTCTTTCTATCCTTGCATTTTCAATGCATTCTTCTGGTTGCTTTTCTATGTTATGTATGCTTTTCTTCTGTGTGAGAAGCTTTGAATGCTGAATCTCAAATGTTAAGTCACATTAGCTGGATTTCACTAGAATAGTGTAGGTTCAAAAGGATGAAGTATGTGCTTGTTTTTGCTCTCAGCTGAATAGCTCTGTCCTTTGAAATCTCTGTTGAAACTGTTTTGAATGAAAACCACATTACATGGAATAATAGAATCATAGAATCACATAATCATGAAATACCAGGTTGGAGGAACCACAAGGGTCCAACCTTTCTCAGCAAAAGCACGGTCTGGACAAGATTGCCCAGCACCCTGTTTAGCTGAATTTTTAAAAATGTCCAAAGTTGAAGAATCCACCACTTGTCTAGGGAGATTATTCCTGTGGCTGATTTTTCTCGTTGTGAAAAGTTTTCCTCTTGTATCCAATCAAAATATCCTCAGGAATAACTTGTACCCATGACACCTTGTTTTTTTTCCTGTCACTGCTTTGAAAAAGGGAATCTCCTTTTTTTTTTTTTATTTTTTTTTTGCCACCCCTTAAATACTGAAACATGGTAATAAGGTCTCCCCTAAGCCTTCTTTTTTCAAGTCAGAGCAAATCCGTTTCTCTCAACCTTTTCTCATATGGCAGACTTTCCAGCCCTTTGATCATTTCTGTGGCCCTTCTCTGGACCCTCTCCAGCCTGTCCACATCTTATTGCTAAACATACCTGTATAAGCTGGGGTAGGTTTTGGGTTTTTTCAACATAATGAAACTTCGGGATTTCCAGCATCATCTTTTGGTAGTCTCAAATGAGCTTTGGATTGGTTAAATAGAGGCTTGCCACCCATCTGACACAAAGCAGGTTTGGTTTATTGTCTTTTTTTTATTTTTTTTTACTCAAGAGTAATCAGTGATTTGGAGCCTGGATATATGATGTTTTTCAGAAGCATAGGTGCAGTTCAGTTGACCAAATGTAAATTTTTTTTTCATAATTTTCCATCCCTTTTCAATAAGTAGAGGAAATAGGTAGTCTTAGGGAGTAAATCATCTCATCCTGCATAAGCTATCTGAAGTCAGGTAGCTTGAGAGTAACTTGACGCTCTATGGGGAGACCTGAAGTGTTTAGATCATATGCAGGATCCACATGAAAACACGTGAAATCCAGTGGATTTCAGAGGATTCAGAGTATGTCAGAATCCTATCNCTGAATTTTTAAAAATGTCCAAAGTTGAAGAATCCACCACTTGTCTAGGGAGATTATTCCTGTGGCTGATTTTTCTCGTTGTGAAAAGTTTTCCTCTTGTATCCAATCAAAATATCCTCAGGAATAACTTGTACCCATGACACCTTGTTTTTTTTCCTGTCACTGCTTTGAAAAAGGGAATCTCCTTTTTTTTTTTTTATTTTTTTTTTGCCACCCCTTAAATACTGAAACATGGTAATAAGGTCTCCCCTAAGCCTTCTTTTTTCAAGTCAGAGCAAATCCGTTTCTCTCAACCTTTTCTCATATGGCAGACTTTCCAGCCCTTTGATCATTTCTGTGGCCCTTCTCTGGACCCTCTCCAGCCCTCCCCTCCCCTCTCCTCTCCTTTCTTTGCAGGAAACTGTATTTACTGTGCAGAGATTAGTCTTAAAAACCAGACTCTGACCTCAGCCTCCAAAGTTTGATCTCACTCATCCTTCACTGGTTGGATTCAGTAAGTACTGCTGGATGAGAGACCTTTCCTGCTGTTCCTGGCTCTGAGCGTCTGGGTGTCGTGGGAGTGTGGATGGCTCTTTGCTTAGAAGTGCACACTTCCTTTAAAACAATCATCATCCCTTTTCTCTCAAAAATTTTTCTTCTCTGAAGAAATTGCTATGCAACAAGCTGTTCAATGTCTCAAAGTCCAAGACATTTTACTTAAAACTTTTTTTTTTTCAAATTCAAATTAAAAACAGAAAGTATGTTTATCCATCTCGACAGAAACATTGACAAATATAATAATGTCTGTAGTCTAGTAACAAAGTTATACTCTTCATCACCCAAATATCTCCAGCAAACAAGGTAGAAGTTCCCAAATTGTACATAGTACAAGTGCAGTGAGACAGATGATTTGTTGAGGAGGAAAATTGGTTTCTGAACAGAAATGGTCACAAGCAGCATTTTAGGCAATTCTCTCTTTCAGGTATTTCAGCAAAAATGTTATAAGGTTTTCAGGAAGCAAACCTGATAATAACCTGTCCTGTGAATTTAGTCTGTTTAGAAAGATTAAATATCTTCTTTAAGAAAAATACACAAATCACAAACCTAATTGCAAAATATCTTTTTTTCCAAGAGTGAATGATGCTTATACCATTAGGGTTTATCTTCATGGAGAAACCATTATGAAATAGATATCAAGATGTAAGACAGCATCCAAAGGAGGGCTATGAAGATGTTGAAGGGCCTTGAGGGGAAGCTGTGTGAGGAGTGGCTGAGGGCACTTGGTCTGTTCAGCCTTGAGAAGATAGAGGGGAGACCTCACTGCAGTTACTGCTTCCTTTCCAGAGGAAGAGGAGGGGCAGACACTGATCTCTTCTCTCTGGTGACCAGTGACAGGACCTGAGAGAATGGCCTGAAGCTGTGTCAGGGAAGGTTTAGGTTGGAAATTAGAAAAAGGTTCTTCACCCAGAGGGTGGCTGGGCACTGGAACAGGCTCCCCAGGGCAGTGGTTACAGCATCAGCCTGACAGAGCTCAGGAAGCGTTTGGATAATGCTCTTGGGCACATGGTGTGACTCTTTGGGATGGTGCTGTGCAGGGTCAGGAGGTGGACTCAATGATCCTTGTGGATCCCTTCCAACATCTCATCTTATTCTCTGATTCTGTAAGATATAAATTTAATATGCAGCAGCTATTCAATAGTGATTTATACTGTTATGCTTCACTAAGAAATGCACTATATCTTAGAACTTGCACTGAAGCCACCCACCTCTATTCTGGAGCTCCAAGTCCCCTTTAAGAATCAAGCTGTCTCTGGCAACAGAAACAAGAAGAAAACGACAGAGAAGCAGGAACACAGAATTGCAAAGTTCCAGCTGCTGAGGTCTGGAATGTACAGAGAAGATCCATGAATATGTGACAAGTTAGTACTTCAGGTTCCGTCACAGATCCTGGTATTTAGGTAGGAACTGGACCTGTGCTTGAAGAATTAGAGAACGCTGAGCTTCGGGACTCTCAGGAGAGATGGTTGGATATGGCCTGCATATGACCTTCAATATTTGCATAGACATACAGAAAATAAAAATATTCCTTCTGGCTTCATTTTTATTATTTTTTTTTTCCAATAACTATTTTAGACTATTCCTGCATGTTAATAAGTCCTTAGGAAAAGAACTTACAAGAAACATATCAGAGTGACACCTGGTAGCTCCTGTCAAAACTGTGTTCATCAATTCCTGCCAGGGAAGCTAATTTCATTAGAGATGTGGTTGAAATTGTCACTCAGCAAGTTTATTAATTCTCGAATACCAAGGGTGAAAAATGCACCAGCTGGGTGATAATCACTGAACATGTATAAACAAGCCCCATGCCTAGCTAATCTTCACTCTGCTGCTGGTTACGGCCTCCAAGCTTTTAAAATAATGTTTAATAGACCAGATTGTTCCTGAAGGTAAACAAGGATGTGAAGTTGCTGCAGGCACCTCTCTCCCCATCACACCTTGTGCAACACGTATGGATATCCTGCCTGACCATAGACCCTTCTTAAGCTCTTCAGGTTCAGCCTCCGTGGGGCATTCAGATACGCGACCCTTAGTGCTCAGGTGTTTCTGAACAGGAGGCCCACCTGAGCAAGGTGGTCTCTTGGGCTTAGGAGACGCTGGAAAGAGTAAGGATGTGCATGACTCTGCGCAGAGAAAATCCATCGCAGCAGCACCTGTGCCAAGCAGCTCTGCACCTCACCCAAGCACAGTGAAGGGAGACTCTGTGGTGTACAGTTGTCTCATTGCAGATGTATTGGTGCCTTGCAAGGCATCCTGTTAATTCTGTAAATTAACAGAATAGCACAGAATAGGTAGGTCAGACTCATCTGTGCTAGACCTACGAGCAGCAGCTCAAAGTGGGGCATTTTCAGGGTGGTGGCTGTTTTTGGAAAAGTACCATTGGTTGCAAGAAAGAGGAGCTGCTCTGCATTGTCTCTGGAATGGAGTAGCACCATTGTGGCCAGTGCAAATGGGAACCTTCCCTTTAGTTCTGCTGCTACAGAGTGAGTCTTAAAGACACACAGCTTGCAATCTGTAGTGGGGTTTAGTGACAGGTTCCTCTGCCAGTTTCTATGTGCAGCTAAACACAGAGCTGAAGATATGCACCACCCCTGTGCAGTTCAGTGTATAATGCTATTAATAATTACTTGGTTCCTCCATGGTCAATGATTTCTGGTAATCCCTCTGTTTTCTCCCCTGTTAGATTTAGATATATCAAAGGCTCTTTGCCTGTAGCAAGGCCACATGGAAAGAGGCACCATTCTGTAGTCAGGGGTTCTTCACAATCACTGGCTTTGCACAGGTTTTTCAAACTTGCTGCTGGATAAAACCATCAGAATTTTTAACATGCAAGCGTCCAGCAGCAGGACACCATCTCATTAACTCTTATAGCTCCATTTTCTGAATACAACTGTGCAGCTCATTTATATTCATGTATTCTTCCTCCTGCTGTTCAGAGCATACAAGGACCGAGAGCCCTCACAAGGGATGTTTGCATTAAAGCTGCACATTAGCTTCCAATGCCCTGAGGATCCTTTATGTTTTAAGGTAGATACAGCATTTTGTCTTTTACAAAAGGTTCTGCTTGAAAGGTTCAGGGTAGGAAACCTAGCTTTGTCCCAGGGCTGACAGATGTACTAGCCAATTTAACAAAAATATTAGCTGCCAAGAGGCTTGGCAAAATGCATGTAGTGTCCCAGTCTGATGAGAAAAAAACCAGGATATACATTGCTTATCTGTGGAAAGCTTGTTAGTAAGGTCTGGTTGAAAGTACTCAGAGAAACAGTCTTTTTGTCAAATACCCTGCAGTACGAAAGATAAAACATTTTGCACAGACATAACAATTTTGATAAGTTTTTCACCTTGGAGGTTTCTGTGAGAATCAGTATTTTTCTGATTACTACAGAAACAGCAGAGACCAGTGAGGGTGAAAGGCAGAGGAGAGGGTGGAATTATTTTCAAAAATCTGAAGACAAATTGTCTCAGCAAAAGTCTATTTTTATAAAACTGGTTGAAGAGTCCCATTTCCCAAAATGGAATTTTAAGCCTTGCAAGTCCTTACCAAAAGCCACTGCCATCGTTTAGCAGGCTTCAGTGCTAACTGTATCGATCGCATTACCTGTGACGCTACTCAAACAAAGGGACAGATTTCAAACATAGATTTGAAAGCTATTCAGGATCCCAAAGCATTTCAACAGCATTAAAATCAATAGTAAAATAGACAGAAGAGTGGCAGCTGTTGAGCTAAAATGAATTTATTTTTCTGAATTGAAAGTTTGAGTTCCACACATTAGTTTCTACCTTAACATAATGAAGAGTTAGTGAAAAAGATGGAGAGAATCCGAATTCCACAGCCTGCTGGCAAGATTGGCTCTTGGATTAGAAGAGCTCTTCCTCTGACATCCGTCCCAGGTACTGGCTGCCACCTCCCCTAACAGACCCTTGAACGTCCCTGCAGAGCTTTCCTGTGCCCAGCTATGAAAACACTTTTTTTCCATCTGAGCAGTGAGTTTCAGTGTCTGCTCCCTGTACTTCTGTTAGGATTGGCTGAATTGCTCTTGCATCAGAACATTTTACTCTGATCTTGTTCTCCATGTTATTCCATGCACTAGGTCTTATAGGTGTACACCTGTTTGTATTTCCTGTATTTTAATATATTTTTCCTCAATGTGTTATTAGAGCTTTTTTGTTTTACAAGACTCAAATGTACTTCATGGCTTTGGCTGTATTTTATACAAGGAATGGTATTCAGATAATTTTAATACAACAAAAGCGTGCAAAGTTCTTCAATGCACTTTAATATCAAGGCAGAATTTAGTTTCAGTAGGAAATAGAGAGGAAAGAAGAAATGTTTGGAATTCATAGGATGGTCATAATCTAGTAATAAAACACCTAAGTGTCAGACAGGAACACAGATTAGGTTTTGTCAGTGGTGCATATGGCCTAAACCCAAAGTCAGTTAGTCATAATAGCACATAGACGTGTTCCAGATATTGTTACAAGGCAGAATGGTCTATAAACGGCCTTCTAAAACATCAATCTTTTGCTTCAGAACTGCTTATTAACTGAGCTGAGGAATACATCAAATATGCTAATAACATAGTAACCAGCAGCTAAGGAAAAAAAATAAACCACCAAATGTTCATTTACATTAGGATCACAGCAGCAACAGCATACTGATAATTTAACCCCCTCTGCTCTGGATAACAACCTCAATGTGACACTAAGCACAGACTGTATTGAGAATACCGTAATTGAATGACCTCATTGACTGTTTTAAACAATTAAAGATATTGAGATAATTTAAAAGAACAAGTGGAAGCCTGTTTGCTTCATCTAAGGCTACTTAATAATCAGCTTTATGCACTGAGATAATGAGACATATTAGCTCCAGAGTCGAGGGGGGAGGGTCAGTGAAAAATCTCAAACTCTCTTGAAGCCTAAGGTCAAAGTGAACACATGGCTTTCCTTGCTTACAAGGAAGAATGTCACACTGAAGCAAATAATACATAAATAAATGAATGAATGAATGAATAAATAAATAAATAAAATAAAACAAGAGAAGGCAATGATTTGCATGCATGTAATTAAAGGACATCAAATTAGACATTTTTCCAATCTGCACTTGGCATTTTGGGAAATCATTCAGAAACAAATCCTGGACTACCTTGTTTTTTACCTTGTTTGGCAGCAACTACTAAGAGTATACTACATATACTCTTCTATATGTATTTTTTCATCCACCTCATGAGTTATGCATGTGAAATTTCAGAATCTTTATTGTCATCAGAAACAGCTGCTCGTTACAAGAAGATTATTGTTTTGAGATATATACTGCATTTGTGTTGGAGTAATCAGTTAACCCTCTATGTACATGAGGGTCTTTAAAAATGCAGCTCGAGGAACAGGCTGTGCACATATTATAGCAGTACAGTCCCAGAAGTTTTAATATTATTTTTATTTTCCAGCCAGAATCATACCCCAGACCTAACAACCCTCATTTTAAAAACACCCAATTTTTCCCTCTCCATGTAAGAATATGTGAATGCTTCACTACCAATCTACGTCATGCTCTCAATGGGTGATAAGAGAGGGACATGTGGGGATTTCAAATCAGCATGGCCTCCAGCTTTCACAGAATTATTGTAAGAGAATAAATTATTTATACAGAATCAGTATTGCTAAAGCATCAAAATGTCAGACATTTTTGAACATAAAACAGTTCTTTTCATCTATTAATCTATTTTACATTTCTTTTAAAAATTATAATTTAAAGCAATATACAGGAAATGGTTTATGATATGCAGTATTGCGTGGTCTGCAAGCAGCATGAGAAGGTCTTTGCCACTTTCACATGTTTTTGTTCATGTTGTAGGCATTTATGCACACTTACAGGTTGACAGCAGTGGGGTTTGTCAGCACAACCAAAGTCAAGTCATATCCCACTGCCCTTGGTAGAATCCAAGTTAAACTGTCAAGCTAGTTTTCTTTTTAGATCATGCATGGTACATCTCCTTTTAAAAGCTTCAGTCCAGCATAGTACAGGTGCTTAAATCCCATCAGTGCAGAGGCAGGTGATCACATCCCTGAAGAAAAATGCCGGGAGACAGACATGGCCCAAGCTCATGTACCGCACCAGGAGTAGAGCAAGGTCCTGATTCAGTTTCTCTCAGCTCTTGCAAGGTGGGTGGGCTCTCCACAAACTCAGTCTTCACTCAGGTTCATTACACTAGGCCAAAATGCAGTAAATAAATGGGCTTCCACAGAGGGTTAATGAAAAATAATCATTTCCAAAGCAAAACACGAGACTGAGGAGGAGTGAGGCTGAATGTGAGACTGGAGATGTGATACTCCCAAACTACTGACATATTGCAGTGTGAAACCAGCTCCTCCAGGGTATTTGGAGCTGGCTTTAATTTTGAATCTGCCCCACTTCTCTGAATTATGACAGATCATTATGGAGTCCATATCTGCCTTCCTCTCACACATTCATCCAACCAAGCAAGATGCTACAGTGTGGCAGAGCTCCAGAATACTGACATCTTTTTTTGGCAAATAATTAATTTCAAAGTATTTTCTCAAATACGTGTAGGCTTCTAGTCAATGAAAATATGAGTTTGCCACTTATTCAAACCATCTGTCTTTATTTTTTAAATTATAATTGTACAATATGTCCATTTTCCAGGATTATTATTTCATTTTTTTAAGATTACTTTTAGGCATCTGAAGGTTTTATCTGTAATTAAAATATGTATACACAGTTTGATTAAAGTTACTTTATCCAAGCAAAGATATAAAAACTGTTTTTTTAAACAAAGGAAAAACCTCACTGCAGTGCACAAATGACATGCCTTGCAAAATGTAGTGCAGAAATAAGTCAGATTTAGGATCCCAACTGTGTATCTCAGCACTGAAAGAAGTTCATTAAAATGTGAGAATGGAAAGATCTTCACATTCAATACCTGATTTATATTAAAATCTCCTTAAAATATACCACTGGGACAATGCAAGGTGTTGATACACTTAGCAAGTGACAGAGGTCATACTTTCTGCTTATTAAAATACTTATTTTATACTGGATTTCAATAATTTCCTGCTTTCTAAAGAAAAATATAATTTTGGAAAAGCATAAAATGATGAGCCCTTTGACCTCCAGAAAAGATCTGGGAAAAAAAGCATCTTGCATTACAAATCATTTATCATTCATATGATCTTTGCTGCCTGAATACAAGACTAACTGACTTTTGAATGCAAGCTGGTGATTTCTGAATGCAAGGCTAAGTGTTCAGCTTATGGTACAGCTGGGCCATTCTCACCCATGCTGCAAAAAAAATCAGCTGAAAGACTTCTTTTCATATATCAAGAAAATGAAAATGGAATAATTATTTTTCTTCTCTTAGCTAAGAAAAATACGGCAAGCATACATTTTGAGTCAAGAGTTTTACTGAATACATTATCATTACTTTTTTCATCAGTGAAATATTGAGTATTTAGCAATAAATTGAAAAATTTAACATTTCTTTTTGAAAAGGTCCACTTCGTGCTTCTTGGATAACAATGGATAAGTTGCAATTCTGAATAAATCAAAAATGTCAACAAGAAGGCAAATAGGGAAAATACAATAATACAGAAAATGATTTAGACCCGATTTAGTGTCTTTTTAAGAGTAGACCTGTCTGCTCACACCAAGCTACAAAGGGTGTGTTTTCTGTGAGACACTGCTGATTCAGGGAAAAATGTGTTTTTTGAATATCACATCATAGTCAATAGCATATTTTTCATGCAATTATTGAATGATTTCATCTTGATAACGTCAAAGGCAACATATTTAAATCTTGATTTAGCATTTGGACTTCTGCATTAGTAATCAAAGCAATTAGAAGTGATATGATTTTAACATGATGAAACATTTATTTCATAAAAATGAAGGGTTGTGGAACAGTCCTTTCAATTTGAGGAAAAAAACCCTAGTCTAGCTTTCTCAAAACATTGTTTTCTAATAAAATGGAAATTTTGTTTGAAGTATAGTTTATCAACTGATGAGGAGACTCACTGGGTGATAACCTAATGACCCACAGACCACAAATCCGAGATCCAGATACCAGAGAAGGACCCCACTGCTCAGCATCACCACACTCTGCAGCAGCACTGGAGGGTCACCCTGCTCTGCTCACGAGCTCCTTGAGCACGTATTGGTGGCCATGCTGAGGAGTGCCCACGGTGGCACGCCACGGTGGCTTGTAGGTTGTGCCTTGGGGCTGTTGTCCAGCACCCCTGAGAGCACCCACACGGGCACAGGGAACACCAGAGGGCACCTGGCCAGGTGTGCCGTGCTGAGCTCAGCCCCTGGCGCTGCTGTGGCACTCCATCTGCAGCCTGGGGCAGACACAGCACTGGCCCTCTCTGTGCTGAGCTGAAATGTCACTTGCACAGCCGAGGAGTTGGTGTGCCTAACTAGCTAACCTAGCTAGGGCTCACAGCAGCCACTTCTGGCAACTTCAGGTGCTCAGTAAATAGCTGTGTTTCTTATCTTCATAGGCAGAATTTCATGTATTTTCTGTCCCTTATCATCCAAAAAACCCAGTATTTTTACCATACATCCATATTATCTGCCAAGTCTGTTGCAAATGAAGCACTTTTTTAAAACTAAAAATCCAGATTTGAGAGGCACAAGTGTGGAAATGTGAGGAATAACAGATCCATTTTTATCCAGGAGCTCTGCTTGTTCTCCCACTCCCTCAACAAGCAGCCTGCACTTGTCTCTTCCACTCAACCCTGGATGTTGTCTGGAGGTGACCATGGGGAGCTGGGCTTGCTCTAAGTGCTTCAGAAAGAAAGCACAGGAAAGGGTTTCTTCTGTACTTCCTAGAGCTTATGCATCTGTTTGGGCTCTACATTATAACAACTTTGAAATTTTTCATCTTCCAAAAATGTACTATTTGTACCTTCAGGTAGTGAAAAGCATCTGTGTGTGAAATTATAAATGAATACATTGATTTATACAGTGTTTTCCCTGCTCTAAAAATCAATGCAAAGTTGCAAAGGAAACAGAGAATCAGAGAGATTATTTTGGGGTTCAGTTTATCAGAAAGCAATATGCATCTGTATGTATACCTGAAATGAGTCAGTGAACATGTGTCTTTAACTCATATAAGTATACAGATGCATGTGCACACACACTCACCTAAACCACTAACAATTAATCAAATTTTCAAATAAAGAGTAAGGAGGGAGCAAAGTTTAAAATATATGGACTTGAGTGGGATTCTCAGCAGTGCCTCTGAAGAGATGGGATTTAAGGCAATATGAGTCCGACAAAATAGCATAAAGGGAAAAAAAATGTCACCTCCACCCTGTGTGGGCACCACGGCCCTTTGTGAAGCCCGTGTGTATTTTTGCAGTTCTTCTCTGGCATAGATATGAGAAATGTGAGTGTGCTTGCCTGCAGCCAGGGTGTAGCAGGGGACTGGTCTCTGGAGAGCCTTGCATTGTGCATGGCACGTACTCTACATGGCAGATTGTCATGCAAGTAAATGCTGACAGATTCACTTTATACACCCGCACAGTTTCTTCATTCCCCTCTGCAGTCTGAGCCAGATGTGCTGGCAGTGCTTATGGGAGAGAGGAGGCCGAGATACTTCATGCTGTTGCTGCCTTTGAGTTTGGGGCCTGCTTTTCCTATGAATCTTAATAAAGGCTTAAGAAAGCTTCATTTCCAGGCATTTGACAGGCTAGTGCCAGTCCAGAAGCAGTGGGGGAGCCTGCTGTGCATACTTGCTTACAGCAGCCCTGCTGGGTTTTCACTATTAATTGTCCTCTCATGTGCTTTTGTATTCTGCAGGGAGAAAACACAGTCTCTCTCTGTGCTGAAAAGGGATGCTTCAGACAAAATGGAGTCAGTGCTGTTCTTCTTGGCAAAGACTTGCTCCTTCACGGCCTGTGCTTTCAGAAAAGAGACATATTAGATATAACACTGAACTTGATGTGTTTAAAGTACCTGACAAGCACCATGAGTTTCTGCTTTTGCTGATTATTGATCTGCCACCATCATCCATTTCTTGTTTAATTGATCATGGTGGGAGCATGATGTTTATGCTGCAAAGGGAATGCCACTTCCTTCTATCCTCCCTGAGGGTCCCTTGGAGGATGACTGTCCCCTCACATTTCAGGAGGTCACGGGCACTGCACTGGTGTTGAGCAAATGGGAGTGAAAGAATCTTCTTGCCTGCTCCTCTCCCACACACTTCATTGACCCATCAGCTCTGGCTGCATGCAGTCCAGCTAGGTGCAGAATGATTTGCAGGAGATATTGCTTCTGAAATTGCTGACTTAGCAAGCCTTGAAAAGAAAGCCAGAACAGTGGGCATTTGGGCTGATGGATGGTTACAGAGATACATTATATACTATTAAAGAAAAAAAAATTAAAAAAGGAAGAAAAAAAATGGCAAAAAAAGCAGAGAACTGGCATAGTGGAACATGGTTCTGACTGTTCCCTGTGACTGATTTAGCTTTCCTGGCCAGCACTGAATCGCTATCCAGAGCCTTTAAAATAATCAATCATCATCTATTTTCTTCTCCTGGTTTGTGTGACTTTGCTGCTTTTCTGGAAAAAAATATGCATACAAAACCATCACACTTCCAAAACGATGTAAGATGTTAATTATGTGAATTCTCTTGTAGCAACATAACATTTGGAGCAATGTCTTGTTTCAAAAGCATCGTTTCTTTAGCTCTCACAAACTGAAAATAAAAGTAACCAAGGTATGTACTGACCTCAGTACTGGGAATCTGGGTCCAAATTTATTTATTTCTAAAAAAATCAGGGTCCCAAAAATTTATTTTTTCAATAAATACAAGAATCATAGGCCTTGACATACAGACCATGCAAAATTCTTTACAGTTTCAAGCTAACAGCCTGATTTTTCCTTCTGTTACATTCTGTAGGAACAGGGATAATCCTGGAGCATTTATTGTGAGGAGAGCTGTCATTCCAAAGAAGTCTTCCCTTTTACTATTCTCATTACAATAAGATTAGTTGAGTTCATAAAAAACTGTGAAGAAGTGTAGAAAAAATTGTTTCCGTGGCCAAATCCTTCCTTTCCAAGTAAGATGTGGATTATGAAAGCTGAAAAAAAAACCCCTGTTGTCTTTTCCAATAAAACTCGTTAGGAGTCATTTAGGCATGTGCCCCATGTCCATCACAGTGTGATACAAAATTAACTCTAAATTACCAAGACTGGCACTGGAAAACAGGTGCTTAATTGGCAAACCAGTTCCTCTAAAAACATTTCATTGCAGATAATTTAAGGGTATATTGAAAATACAACTGTATAAGGCCAAATGCTTGAAAATAGTGGTTTAGATTTCATCATTGCAAACCTGTGAGCTTGACACTCAAAAGTAAAGTGTGTTTTTGTCAGATGATCTTCTGTGACAATGACATCAGGAGATGAGAAATTGAGGCTAGTTGTATCAAAGAATTTATTTAGTCACCTTGCCAGATATTTTGGAGAACCTTGAGTGTCCTCCCTGTCTTTAGAAATAAGTCACAGAGAATAGGACATGCATTATTGAGTTTTACAGTCAGTAAATAGTGCAGAGTTCCCACGTGATTCCTTCCTGCCATGTTTGGCATGCCCAGGGTAGCAGTCACCAGAGGATTCTGTGTGTTGAACGTGCAGCAGGACTGGGGATCAGCAATACATGAATTAACATCCTGGATAAACCTCTGTGCTATCAAGTCCAGGTCACCACTGCCACACATCTCAGAGGACAGGAAAGTAATGCGTCCTTGGGCAGCTGTAACAGAACCTGCACACAGACCTTCATTCCACCTCCTCGATCTCTATGCCAGGGTCTTTTGATTTCCTGTGGTGAACTAGAGAAGGAGAGATTTCTAGATCCCTCTAGGTACACTCAAGTTTATTCATCTTGGCTCTCTTTTTGTGTATTTTAACAAGTACATGGTTTAACTTGTGTGTTTGCTGGCTGGAATGGTCTCAGTTCAATGTGAAGAACACCTGAGCTGGCTTTGGTATACCTGCATCATGGTCTTAAAGCTGAGCACTCCAAGACTTTCATTGACATAACTGTAACAATTAAGGAATAGGTAAAAATTTAAATTTGCACTTGAATGAGATTAAAGAATGGTTTGAAACAAACTTTCTTGTGCTCTCTAGACCCTGCAAAATAACTCCTTCTATCCCGGTTTCCTTGACTAAGCAGCTCTCAAGGACTTTATGCGTTGAAACCACCTCCACATAGCCTCCTCTGCACTCCTAGTAGAGCCTCTCTGTTCTTTGCTGCTGAAGTCTGGCTCTGTGTGTCTGCTTTTCATTTTTCTGGGGCACACAGCTTGGTAAAACAAACCAGTCTGACAATTGCTCCTTGTTCCCTCTGTTTCCTTGGTTTGGTACTTGCCACAAACCCATGGCATTGTTTCAGGAGTCAAACCAGTCTGACCCAACAATCACATAAAGTGAGGGGTGGGGATGTCACCCAGTTCAGCAAGCTGAGACAGCCCACTGAAGGTCAGACACATGCCACTACCATCTCAAAGAATATCTGGAGTGGTGGTGGGGTAGGGGGGCATGTTCTTGATTGATCATCTCATTCCTGCTGCAAAACCACGGCCTTCAGTAGTGTTTGGAGTCTGTCTGACCACTGTCTATCCTTCCCCAGCTGTCATAACCTCCTTCCTACATCTTAAGTTGTTCTTGAAGAATGATATGGCCTCTCAGGATGCTGGGGTGCCAAATAACATCCCAAACCAGCAGCCATCCTCCTGGTTCCTATACGGTCAGCGAACTGTGCATTGTAAAACATATGTACATCCATTTGGATAGGTTTGTTTCTGTTATGGTGTAACCTCCTTCTTGCAGCCATTGTCTCAACTTCCATGGCAGTCAGCAAGCAGCACTAAAGAACTGCGATTATATGGGTGGGACAACAGAAATCACAGCGGAAAAATGCAATTTGCAGTCAGGTCTAGCTGTGGTGTGGGCATTCAGAGTGTCAATTCCTATCTTTGTTTTTGAGTGTTTAGCCACAATTCTTAGTGATTAATACAAATTTCTGCTAGAAAGGAGAAATAGGAAAAAATATCAGCATAAATTTCCCTCACTGTACAATTCATACTCCAGTGAATTACTGTTATGCTCCAGACAGCAGTAGCAGCAAGTAAGCCATTCAGTATTATTGTAATGCTGATGATTATTGTTCGTTTCTGTTCACCAAAACAAAGAAAATCAAAAAATTGCCCACTGTCCTCAAACCCACCTCATATTAAATCCCCTGGGCTTCATTCCCAACCCGCACCTGCCTGAAATCAGTGTGGGCCATTGATTTCCATGAGGAAACACTTAATTTGCATCGGTGCCCACGACTGAAAAAACAGGTCCTGGCTTTTTGCAAGGTTTGGCATACTGTCTTGAAATCAGACAAAATTAGCCAGAATTTGTGAATTGGTTATTCTTTGCCTGCTGAAACGAGGCAATGTCTGCAAGCGCTGCTTTGAGAATCTGTTCTTTTTGTCTGAGAACAGATGTCTGGGAGGGGTTTTGGCAGGACCCACTCTGTCAAACAGTCCAGCTTTGACAGTTACTTGCTTGAGGGACGGCTAAAATGCAAAGCATTTCTGATCAGAATATCATATTCATCTGGAAGTTAATTACTGTGTCTGCCTTGGTATAAATAATTAATTATGCAAAACCCACACAGCTGTGGCTGGACAGAGTTAAGTGACTTGCTGTCAGTGTCTCACGGTTCTGGAAAGGATGAAGGGATTTAGAAAATAAGCTCTTTAACTCTTGGGCCACACTATTGTGATAGCCCCATCCTGATCAGATGAGAGTATGATTATCACTGAGCATGCTTTTCTTTACAAAAGGACATTTCCCAGTTTATCCTGTTCAGGCCTCACTAATAATCTCTTAGCGCTGTGGCTGTGTCAGTCTAAGAGGCCAAACACTGCTTGTTTTAGGGGAATGAATTTTCAAAGCCTCTGTGACTGCAGAGTCATGCTCAGAGCAATCATTAGCCAAAGCTATGTCTGCATCCAGTGTGGATGTGCACATGAGAGTGAGCAGAGAGTGAAGGCACATGGATCCAGTAATCAACTCGTCCCATTTTATAGCACACCAAGGTAAAGAGAAGGCCAAGTTTACAGAAATTACAAATATTTTTGACAGCAGCAGTCCAGTATCTGATCTTCTGAAAAATGGGCAGGGTCATGGGTTCAGTCTGTCAAATAAACAGTATTTCTGGAAGGCAAGGGTGTAGAAATTGTCTTGCTATACACTCCTTTATGGTATGTAATCTCTAGTAGATCATGGATTTTAAATATACAAATAGAAGTATCAGCCCAGACTCATTTGTGATAAGTGGTTTTCTGCATGGAACTCAGATTTGCCAGAACATTTTATGCCTGTAGCACTAGTAAATGAAATACAAAAAGAAAACCTTGGTAAATGTGTCAAATTCCTTGGTGTAGGCCAACACTGTGAAATTACTGCAGGAAAATACAATGCAGAGGACATATTTTGTACCTTCAAAGGATCAAACACACTACAATTCATAGGATGGGTAGGGATCTCGACACACATTTTATTCCTTCCTTTAAGTAATGTAAAGCTGTGGAAGCATCTATCTACTTAAATGAGCAGGGAGGGAAAAAATTAGTCTGTGAAAGTATTAGATGTAGAAGATACTTATCTGTGACTCTTTCCAGGTTTTAGCTGTATTATTAAAACAAACTGAGTTTTCCATACAGAACTTTTACATAGAAATTTTCATCCTCCAAGGATCTCAAAATACATTGCAAGGTGTCACAGGGGTTGTAAGCAAGTGCAGAAGCAATTACGTGCTTAGCTGCAGTTCAGATGTAACCTTGGACATTGTAAAATGTGAAAAGGAAATGTAGTGGGAAAATGGCTTATCCTTTCAAGTAAATGCTACAGGCTTCCTACCTACCACCTGGAAGGGTATTGCTGACAGACATGACAGGACATTGGCTCAGATGAAACACAATGGTTTTTTTTCTAGTGTGCCATTTTCCCCATGTGCTGAATGCAGTTTAAGCTCTGTGTTTTGATTTTGTGTTCTTGACACAGAAATTCAAACGATAGCCTGATCTGTGCAAGGATACTGTCAAACAAGAGACAGTAACACTTGGGCTATTTCTCCAGCAAGGTGCAAGGCTCCAGTTGAAGCTTCAGATAGTGGCTTGAGATCCTCCATGCCATTTAATTGTTAACATGCACTTTGGCACAGGTTTGACCCTGCTAGATGGTGCAAAGATATTTGCTTTCAGTTCAGGTATCACCCTGAGCCAAAGACTTTTCATAAACAGGCAGCATTCATTAGCTTACCAAGGTTTCTAGAAGAAACCTCTTTGGCTGTGTGGTACCTGTCTTCAGGACCAAAGGATGGGCCAGGCTTGGGAGCAGCCCTGGTCCTACTGAGGCCAGTGACGGTTCAGTCCCTGGCTCTAATGTAAATGTGACTGTCTATCAGAAAATAAGTTCTACCACTGAACTGAAATGATTGCATGTGGATTGTCTTTAGTTTAAAGATTCAACTACAAGCATGATCAAAAGCTGGGATAAAACTCAGACGTCTCATATGACTTCTGCCATAGGTTGTAAGAAAAGGTGCTAGTGTTGCTTTAATGCTGCCAAAATTGGCACCTTAAAAACACACATAATTTTTTACATTGAACAACTCCCTTTCTGAACAAATCTGATGTGTCTGCGTGCTGTCATTTCTGACAATGGCAACACCTCAAATACCTGTAATCATTGTTCAGCAGTCATCTTATAATTTATTTTAAATGTCATTTGAAATTAGTAGTAAGACGGACAGGAAAACAAGAAAGAAAAACTGAAGTTCGAGGATCCAAAAATACAGTAATGGAAAGATTCTTCTTGTTTGAAGAAGATTATCCCTAAGCTCCTTTAGGGAACAAAAAAAAAATAAAAGGGAAGAAACCTGGTTGTCCTTGGTTTGTCAGTGGTGACAAGAATTGCTAACAAAGGTTCTCAATGCAAAGATTATATTGGAAAGCAATGTTTTATCCACAATTTTCTTGAATCCTAGTAACCAGGTTGTTGCACTGAATCTAGCAAGATGGAGGTAATTTTCCCCATGGCAGTCCTGTGTTTTGCCCTGGCAGCTGGAAAGGTGCTGATATCACACCAGTGCTTTGGTGTCTGCTGAGCAGCACTGGAACCATCCCTGGTGTCCCTCCAACACTCCACCCTCACTGGTAGGCTGGGGTGGGCAGGACCTGGGGAGGGGACATAGCCAGGACAGCTAACTCAAACTGACTACAGGGATATTTCAAGCCATATGATGTCTGCTCAGTGGTAAAATATAAAAGAAAAGAGGAGAGGAGGAGGGAGGGGCATTTGTTTTATCGTGTTTCTATGTTTGTCTTTGGGAGTAGCTGCTACAAGTACTGAATCCCTGCTTCCCTGGAAGCAGCTGGACATCTGTTGATGGGAAGAAGAGAATGAATCTGCTTTTTCTTTGCTTTCATGCACATCTTTTGCTTTATTAAACTGCTTTGTTTTTGATACACAAGGGCTTTTTTCCACATTATTGTCTTCCCCCTGTCTTGCAGAAAAAGGGAGTGATAGACCACTTTTGGGGGAACCTGATATCTAGCCAAGGTCAACTCACCACAGTCCGTTTTGTTGCCCAATGTGGGATGTGAGGAATTTGAGATAATGACAGTAATTGGGAGAAGTAACAGGCCAAACATGGACTGAACACATCTAGAGAGTGAAAAGTGGAATAATCATGGAGAATTTCTGTTGTTGAAATTGTGGTGAGGTAAATTTTGCACTTTTGCTTCCTTATGATAATGTTCTTGTGATTTTGGTGTGGGGAATTATTTTTTGTTGATGTGAGTAAAGTTTGCAAATATTATGTGATGAATGTGGATTTAATTGCTAATTCTTAAAGATCTGATTCACAGATATAAGGGGTGATATGTATTGAGTTTGTGGATTTGGTAGTGGGGAAGGTACTTGTGTGAATTCTGCCAGAAGCTTCCAGAAGCTTCCCCCATGTCTGGCAGAGACAATTCCAGCTGCCCAGCTGAGAAGGGGAGTGACAAAGCAGCTTTGGTAGGCACCCAGAATCCATTTGGGGTCAACCCATCACACTGGTACTTCCTGAGATTGTCATATTCTAGGCAGATTACACTAAGCTTTGTCATCCCAGGATGTTTAACTTTGCTGGCACCACTCAGCCTTCTAATTTTTCTCCTTTCCCGCCGTTTAGTCTTTTCACATCTTTTTTAGTCTGTACTTGCTCTCATTTATCTTCTTTACCCCATCCCTAGGCAGAGGTCTCCCACCACTCCTTCCCCTCAGGCCAGTTCCTCAGCACAACCCCTTTGTTCTCTCACCCTTCTCCCTGGTTTAGTCCTTCCTCTTTTGCAGACCAGCCATGCACGCCGAGCACCATCCATCACCCATGCAGACCCAGTAATGACAGACCTGCCTTCTTTGATATCACTCTATACACCATCCTGATATTCTCCTAAACGGCTCAGTACTTGTCCCCTGCACACAGATCTCCCTGAGCCTCTTCTGTAACAAAGCTTCTATAGATATATCTGAAGAAAGGGAGGGTTACAGTGGTAGGTACTCATATGTGTTTTCTGTTTTGTTTTGTTTTTTTCATTCTATATCGCTGAAGAAATCACAAAGTGTATTTCTATATTAAACATAACGATCCATTAATGTATGTAGATAATTTTCTTGCAAACACATATACATGTGTGTGTATACATATATACATGCACACACACACACACACACATATATAAATATATATATGCACATATAGTTTATGTTCAGTATTCCCAGAAGGGCATTTATGTAGTCTGTAGCAGGACTCTTGTCTTTTAGTTAAAGAATAAAGAAAGAAACAGAGATTGAGCTGTAATTTACTGATGAATTAATATATCTGCAGTTTCCATCTTCAGCACTTAAACCTTTCCCATTTCTCACAGTAGACTTCTTCAGCGTTTTGTGGAACTGAGTTCAAGTTCCCCATGTGAACATGATTTAAACAACAATGTTATAGGCTAAACTAAATTTTCTGACTTACTGAGATGCTGTGACAATAAGGCTGTATAACCACCTAGACAAATAAAAACAACCTCTAGATAGGCAATTCAGTTCTTACATCTTGTATGATTTGGGGTGCAATTTCAGGAGTTTATCCAGAGTAATATCCATTTCTAAAACTATACCCCATTCTACTCTTTTCTTTTTGATGTGTGTTTAACTCAGTGGTAAAAGGAAAAATGTATAATCTGTGTCTGGGTTTGAAGCTCACGCGTTTGCATTGGGCAAAAGTGCAAGTTTTATGGAAGTAACAGATTTGTCTTATCATTTAGAGGGATCTCCATTTGCTCAGAATTGTATGAAAACACCCCTGGTTTGCTACAAGATTTGGGTCGAGGCTGCTTTCCTTCCATGTATTTTAAATCTTTGCAAGTTTTCTAGAATGATCTTAGGTCCCTTGAAAAAAGAAAATGTAACAGCTCATGTTCAGTCCCTATTCACAGACCTTCTTCATTATGTGGTTCTTCCCCCACACCTCGACCTGTGGAGAGCTTTACCTAAGCTCATCTTTCAGGGAATTTACAGGTATCCATTGTTGTAATGTGGAAGATCAGTGGGGTCATTGGAGTGACTCTGTCCGTGCATGTAAGCAGATTAAGCTAGAGACAAGTGTCTTCCCTGAAGTTACATGATGGATAAATCCACCTCATCCTTAAGAACAAGCTCTGGGAAATCCTTTCTCTCAGGCCCCCTCATCTTAGCACAAGATCAGAAGCTTGTGTATGACAATGTGGGATCTCATTGAATATTCACTTATTTCAGGAACATTGCCTTCTATTTCCAGGAGCTTTTGATAAAGTGACTTCAGCATGTAATACATTATTAGCAAAAAACCACTGTGCCTTCCCCATTAGAAACCTCGGCTCACAATTCCCAGCAGGAGCAAGGCAGGTCACTGCATCAATGTTAACCAACAGCTGACAGCTAATTGATTTTACACTTGTGTATCAGTGCTTGCAAACCATAATTTAAAAGCTAATTTGTTACGTAGTTTTAATATCATAGGCAGTTTTTGTATCCTGTCCTACAAAGCCTGAGCTAATCACAGTCCATCATTTTTACTGCTGTTGGCCCCAAAACTGGTCTTTTGTATATTCATTCTCTGCGACACTCTTATCTCTTAACCCAAATGTGAGAAACAGCCCTCCAGCACCAGTTGTCTCGTGGATACATCAAGGGAGAGTTTTCAAAACTGAAGCCACTTTAGGGTAGTTTTAATGAGGCCGTGTTTGCTAAAGCATGACTGACAGAAATAATAAGTTAGCATTTGTGAGGGAACCCTCGGAAATTGAGCTACAGCAGGCAAAAAGCCAGCAGAAATTGTTGTGCTGTTGAAGAATCTCCTAAAATAGCTCTCCTAGCTCAGCCTAATGCAATTAAAGTTACTGATGTACATAATATGAAAACTGGGAGCTCTTCCTGTTAATAACCACTGTGTAACTGAGGTAATCCATTTCATTAATTTAATGTACAATTTTGTATCCCCTGATAATAGACATATAATTAAAGGAATAGGTTTTGCATTCCAAAATTAAAGTTTGCAAAGGGCAGTTATATAAAAACAAGGCATTTTTCTTAATTTTTCCTCAATGGCAGCTTTGTTAACACTTTTTTGTTTTATTAAAGTATCAGTACTGAAATTCAGGATACATTGGTATAGGCACTGATCAACTTTATCAATAAGAAGGCATGCTGCCTGGTGAAGGTGAAAAGAAAACAGTAAGTGATTGTAAAATATGTGGCTGGTGTGGTTAAAAATACATATTGAAGTTGGAAAAGGTCCACATTTAATTCAATGTTTTATGCTGATGTAAAAATACTAAAAAGATTGTAATTCTTTTATTTTTCAGAGTGTTGATCAGAAATTATGGCAAGATGATATTTTATATTTCTCAGAATCCTTGACTAGAACATAAATTATATGAAAACCAAGAAAGTAGATTTTTAATAGAGGTACAAAAGACATCTAAAGGAACAATGAAGCCAGAGGAATTATGTTGAAAAATTTAGGGGTTTAGGTGATTCATTTGAAAATTATTAAATTGAGGAACAATACTCCCTCAATTGAGTATCTTGGGAAAAGAGGAAAAATCCTATATTTACTTCAAATATTTCATATTTTGTATATGTGCATATATGTAATTTTTACAGAGTCTTGTGAAATTGTACGGGTAAGACAAAGAAAAATGTGTAGTGCCAAAGCAGGATGAGAGATGAGTGTAACAATAAGAAGATAAATGTGTAATTAAAATGAAAATAAAGAGGCAAAACTGGGCATTTGACAAAGATAAATATTCATGAAATTAAATTAGTCAAATAGTTAATTATTAGAGGGGGAATAGATATGCCAGTATTCATAAACCATGGTATTGTTGAACTGTATAGATTTCAATTTGTGATTATGTAACAGGTATTACAAATATCACCTGTTATATGTGATGTTATAGATCACATTATATAATGTGATATTATAAATTGTGGCAAGATCTTGAAGTAAAAATATTCCCTTGTAAAGATGAGTGCACCTGAAGGCCAAGTTCATTCTTATACCATCTTTGTAAATGAATAGAATCATTTAGTACATCTTTTTAAAATTTTTCTTTCCTGCAGCTGAATTGAGAAGCAAAAATGCAGTTCTTTCTTTATGCTTGTTCTCTAGCAATAAGGCTTATGAACAGCTTCTGCAGAGTGCCGTGGAAGTGTCAGCGAGGAATAACCTTGGGCATTGATGGAAGTATTAAGATATGTAATATATTTAAAGGTAAACTGATACAGGATTTCCTGGAATACCAATCATTAAAGGATACAGAAGTAGGGGCCTCCCTATGATTGTGTCTATTGCCTTCTGCTTTCAGTTCAGAGTCTTGTCAAAGGAACTTCCATAAGGCAAGACCAGGCTTTGCTCACCCAGTGCTTCCACACATCACTTCATTTAAGTGATTTGAGAGATGTTTTTCTCTCTCTTTTTTTAGAGAATTGAAAATTATACTTTGGAATGATTAAATATACTTAAGGAATAATTAAATTACTTCTTTTCTTCCCTTTGGTTCTTTCCAAATTTTTACCTTTGTCTTTAAGAGGATGAGGTTTTCAAATTTCTTCTGTGTGGTTGTCTGTGAAGGAACCAGGACTACACTGTCAGTGGAGAATCTGGATGTTAAATTCTTGTTAAATTTCACTTAGTCAGCAGTTGTCCTGTGTTATCTATAAAGATCTCTCTGTAAGGCCTGCCTGTCCTTGAGGGAATCAACAGCTCTTCCTAATTTAGTGTTGTTAGCAAATTTGCATAGTGTGCACACAACTCCTTTATCCAGGTCATTGATAAAATGTTTTAAAGAGCTGGCCCTAAAACTGAGCCCTGGGGATCACCACTAGTGAGTGGCTGTCAGACTGATGTTGTCCCAATACAGCAACACTTCTAGTCCATCCTTCCAGCCAGTTGACCACCCACCATATTGTGCACATGTCTAGCTGGTTTTTGTCCAGAAGGATACTGTGACAGACGGTATCCAAAGCAAAAATTAAAAGAAACCTCTCACACCAACTGGTTTGTTGTATTTTGTTCAGACTCCTGATACATCATGGTTTTTCTAGTGCTTTAACCTCAACAAAATCAGGATTCACTTAGGGTTCTTAGGACAACCTGTTAACTTTGGCAATTAGTGCACAGGAGTTAAAAAATTTATGAGGTAGGAACTAGATCTGTATTCAGTCAGCTCATTAACTGATATCATTATCAAACTGATACAGGAATCATTAAAAATGTATTGGATGTAAATAGCTTTCAATCTATATTCAGTTGGCTGGATTTACACCAGTAGTGCTAATATATACTCTAAGCCATCTGTTCTCTTAATGAATACTAGGAACTGTATGCACAATTCTTACTTTCATGAACACAGAGTTGGCATAATAATTAAGGACATGTAAAGCGTAGAAAAACAAAAGCATAGAAATTAAAATTTAAGGTACCTAGGTATGAACATAAATTTTCTGTCTCTTAGAGATATAGTTATCACCAACGGGAAATCCCTCCTGGATCATAAACTGCCTGTTGCAACTCTGCCTTGGCCCCAGGAGAAGATCACCTTGCTGTACAGTCCATCCTAAAGCAGGAGAGTCTAAAGCACTCTTTACTTCTACCAGATGCATAAAAATCTGCCAGCTTCTATGGCTGTGGTCTAACATGGGCTATATGAGGTTTTGGGTAAGGCTGAAAAAGGGAGATGGGAATGGACATTCTTAAACCAGTAATTCCTTGCCTGAGTCTCCAGTAGCAAGAGGAAGAGCAAACCTACTGACCATCTTCTGTCCCAGTTCTATCTTTCCTTCTTCCCAGTACTACACTTAGTGGAGACTCACACTCACAAAAAGACAAACTGCTCTTTGATGTAAGCCAACTTTATTCCAGGTCCCCATTCCTACATTTACCACAGTATAAAGACATATCTCCTCCTCATTACCCTCTTTTATACAAAGAAAAGAAAAGCCAAAGAAAACAGATGAAAGAAATCTGAAAAAGAAAATCCAAGCCCAGAAAACCTCACATCTGGAGAAAAAGAGACAGCAGGAAAACCCCTGAGCAGTGAGAGTTTGGCTTACTTTTTAAATGCAAGCTGCATGACATATTTTTGTGGGTAAAAGTGATTATTGTGTTATTTTGTTCAGCTGGCCTTCTTCCACTTCCACTGATAGGGAGCAGTTTAAACTTTTTCATGCATAGATTTCTTTGGAACTCCTGAATGTGTTATTACTGTGAAACAAAATTAATTTCTTTCAGTAGAATGAAAATAATTCACTTCTGCAAGATCTTTCTATAATAGTTGTTCTAAAGGCCACCTGCTGTTTGGTTGTCAGGTGCTGATTTTCCACACAGTGGTACTTACTGTGTAGCATGAAACAGGTGCAGTCTTAGGGGTGTATAAACCGAGAGTATGCGCTGGAATTTATTTGTTTTGTAGGGAAAAGTACAAAGAACTCTACTTCACATATCTGAGTGTGGAATCAATAAAATGCTTGCAGACTCTGAATATGTCAATGGATGGAGATAAAGATGTGAAAAACTTTCTGAAAATTGAATTTGAGACATTTTGGCACAGTTGAATTCTAAATTTCTGTCCTTTTACTCTTCACATGTGAACTTTTCCTGTGGTGCTATGAGATACATCAATAAGCCGCAGCTATGTTGTCACTAGATTTATAAATATTAAAATAAACATTGCTTCTGCAAGTGTAGGAGTTGACTGCCTGTCGAGATCTGGCTTTTAGCTTTCAGTTTATCTGTGCATAGGAATTATATTCTGAATCAAACCTGTGGTCCCTTAAAGCAGTCGGTGATAAATAGCAGACGAATCTTGCAGGCATGAAGCGTGGAAAACTCCTTCTCACGTAGATTTTTGTTCTTCATCTTGAATAGATACAGCATGACATATTCTGAAAGAGGAAAATTTATTACTTATAAAATGTATATATGGAACTTTCATTTTAATTTCTCAGTTCTTTTATATATTTCATTTCAAAAATTTCCTGTGAGTTCTATTGCTTCCTTACCTGCTGGTAACGATTACTGAGAGGTGCGTGCATGGAAAAGAGTTAGAAAACACTCACAAATGGAACTGACAAAAATGCCCAAAACTCTTCTGATTTTCTCAAGGAAAGAATTATAGATCAGACATGATTCATTGCATTGATTATATCACAATAAAGAAGTA
This sequence comes from Vireo altiloquus, assembly GCA_013396875.1. NCBI lineage: Eukaryota > Metazoa > Chordata > Aves > Passeriformes > Vireonidae > Vireo > Vireo altiloquus. Next base: position 164,014 of record VZRF01005657.1, on the reverse strand, counting down.
AATGCCAGTTTTAGGTAATGATGGATCCTCTTATTTTTAAGTAAGTCCACAAGATATTAGGTACTATACCTTGCAGACTGTTCGTGGAGCAAGTGGCCATCTGAGCAGCAGAGTCGCCATGCCGGGGTCACACACAAGTCAGAGCCTCTGTGGCCCTATTTCAGAAACAAGTACAGTTACTGCTGGGAGATCGAGGGTATTTCTCTTCCCACAAAAGCTTGTGACAAAGCAGGGCCAAGGCAACCAACCCCAAAACAGGGTGAATGTTACTTAACAAGAGAACCAGAATGTCTTTGCAATAGGCAGATCTACTTGACACTCTGAGAAATAAAGGTCTGAATCTAATTCACTTCACCTGCTTCTTTCACTAAAATAATGGAACATGTATTACAAAAAGCAGTCAGCTTCAGAAGAATCACCACAAACTCTCAGACATCTGGTTGCAAGTCCAAACATGCAAAATTCTCTTAAAGCACTTTGTCCTGTTTGATTCAGCAACTACCTCTTACTACCTAATTAGGTTGGAAGTCCTGCAGAGCCTTCTTTCCCCACATTATCTTCCTAACCTAGCAGTACTATTGGCATCCAGATCACCACCAGTTCCCTTTCTAGCTCATTTCACCCTGTTGTGCATGTTAAGTGGTGCCTAGGAAAGGCACAGTCCTCTGCTCTTTCAGGATGGCATCCCTAAACCCAAGGTGTGTTATGAGGAAAAGATAAGAGTTGTTTTATCTCTGGGACTCAGCTACAGACTTTATAGGAACCAAATAGACACAAACGAGTCTGGTCAGTCCCCTGGGGCGTGCATATGGCTTCAACCCGTTTCTGAATATATGCTCTACTTTCTTTACAGAGAGACAGGTGGAAGCAGACACAAGGATCAATGGCTTGCATTTCTGGAATATATAGGAGGCAGCTCACTTTTCTCATGGAAAAATCAAAAGCAATTTTCAATGATCTTCCATAGAAGGCAAAGTCTGGGATAGCACAGAGAATTTTCATGGAAAAGATGGTTTGTACTAACTTCCTGATCTGTAAGGCAACAAAAAATAACACTTATGATGTTTTGCTGCATGCTCCTTAACATCCACTGTTATGTTCATCAAGAACTGAGTTGTATGATCTGGGAAGGCCCAAAGATCTAGGGAAAGTATAGGAAATGTACAGCCCAAGCTTGGAACAAATGATGAACTAAAAGGCTGGAGTATTGGCAAGAGGAAAGAGCAGTAAGGAGACATTTTGTGATAGTCTGGGTTTGGTATGGAAGATTTATTGTTTATGTGTCCTGGTTTCAGGGCTTGCTCGTGGGAAGTGGGATGTATGGCAAATGGATAAGAGGAGTAAGGAAATGGGGAAAGTAAGAATGAGCAGGAGAAGGTGGGAGAGTTACTGGGTTACAGGTAGAGATGAGGAATGTGGTGGGCTCCTGAGTGTCAGGATAATACAGATTGTCATGTTTTGGTTTGCTCAGTTTTGCTTCTAACAAAGAGCTTTCCTTTATGTCATGCCTGGCTCATTAGCCTGTTTTTCTTCTCAGAACTCAGACCTGGCAATTTCAACTCTGCAAGAAGATCTTAGGGTCACTCTTAGATACTTCTCTGAAATCAGCAGCTCAGTGCACAGCAGCAGACACAATGTCATCATAATGCTGGACAATGTCAGATCAAGTATTGAGAACAAAACAGAATACACCATATTGACACTACAAAAAACAATTAGTTTGCAGCTCTGGCCACTACATCCCAAAAGGAACATGGTGGAGTTCAAAAAAGGCACAGGGAGAGGAAGATAAAACTGTCAAGAGAATGAAGCAGCTGTCTTGGGAAGTGGAACTGGAACAACCCTTCATGGGGATATGAAAGATGTTTACAGAATCACAAAGGCAATGGACAATCTGAATTAATTGTTGCTTCAGTTCTTACTGCACGAGTTAGGGAACACTGAATAAAATTTAAAAGGGATCATTTTAAAACAGATAAAAGAGAATACCTCTTTACACAGTGGATAGAGAAATTTTGGAATTTGTTGCTACAGGAGGTTGTAATGCAGATAGTTATGGCTGGGCCGAGGAGGATTTAAACAGATTTATGGACAGCAGGTTCTCATATGAATGCTTAAAGAACTAAGAAAGGCTGCATACTCTAATGTCCCTAATACAACATTTTGGGATGCTGCGGAAATCTGAGAGGAACAGAGAGCAAAATATGGCCAAGCTCATGTGCTGTTCTTAAATATCATGTCCTACTGCTGTTGAATGAATATTATGCAAGGTGATCCATTGAGTTACTCAATAGCATATTTATTCTGTTCTGATGTCCTTGTTTCTTTTTTTTTTCCTTATACTCTAAGGGCTTCTTTTTACCCTGTGTATTATATGAAGACCCTAAGCCCATGAGCTCTCAGTGAGGTCTCCAGTAAGGCATAAAATACCTCACAGAAGACAAACATTATTCTTGGATCATACACTAAACATACCAGACTATGACTCCCAGAGTACAATGAATATAATTACATTTAGCTGCAGCAAAAGTGCACATTGAGTATATATGCACTTTTATAAGTGTATATATAAGTTGTTTGCAGATATTTGTGTGCCTGTGTTTGTAATTCATTCTCTTAGCATATTCTCTTGCTATTATTCATGTGAAGGTGGAATATTCTCTCACACCAGCCTGCTTTACAAGCAGGAGGTAGTGTTGAATGAGCCTGATAACCTTGTGCACTGAGGTGATGGAGAGCTTGGCGGAGGGTGGGAGAGCAGTGGGTGCTGTTCACCTCCACTTTAACAAGATTTCTGATGCTGTCTCCACAGCACCCTTATAGAAAAGCTGGAAAGGTGTGGTTTTGGTGAGTGGACAGTAAGGTGGGTTGAGAACTGTCCAAGCAGCCAGGCCAATAGGACTGTGATCATTGGTACAAAGTCTGTGTGGGGACAGGTCTGAAACTGGTACCTCGGACTAGTAACTGAGTAGGTGGAAAACCTGGTTACTCTGTAGTCCATGGGAAGGAATTCCATAGTTAGATGATGTTCAGGTGCATTTTTTCCCTAGACTATTTCCTTTCCAGGTAGTGTTTGTAGTAAGCAGTCTTCAGACATGGGAGAGGAGAGAGAGAGGAGTGGATGACAGAAACATGAAGGTCAAATGACTCCTATTTAAGAATTATAGCAGTACTCTAATTCAATATGAAAAAGATTAGGATGCCCTGGCAGATAGATTATTCCAGTCACATCTTATTACCAGGAAATCAATCGCCTAATCAAAGACTTCATTAATTTTCTCTGATATTTAACCACAGCCATCCACTGGACTGATCTTATGAAATTCAGGAAAAAATACATAGACAAAATAGTATATTACTAGTATAAAAGCATATCTATCTCCAGTATTTCAAGCTATTCTAGGAGCGAGTTCTTTAAATACATTTTTCTTAAAAACATAAGGACCAAAATCTGTCTTTTTATACACTCTGGTATCTTTGATTTTCAAAGGGCTCTTATTCATGAGGGTTCAAAACTTACTTGGAGTTAGCTAAAGTTAATTTTGTCCTCAGCTGTCTACCCTATACTGCTCCTGGAGGTCAATGCTCACACACCAAACAGACAGCTACTGAATCAGCAGTTCTGAATTGCCATTGTTTTCGGACTGTAATATTAAATAAAGGCATTGCAATTTCTTTTTTATTTTGTGGAAGTTCTAATTTGGTGTCTGCTCGAGTTATGGAGGAAAGGTGCAAAAAGGATGTTCTAGGTTCTTCCCAAGGTACACCATCCCTGCTTGTAAATCAGAGACTTAAGTCAAAGCTGAATGAAAGATAGCAGAAGAACAGAATGAGCAGATGTAAAAAAACAATGTTAAGCTCTACCGTGAATAAATAGATGTCTCTGTAGGTTGGCTGCTGTGTAAGAGACATACTTTGGAGAAGGAAGTTCCCTATTGGAAATAGGTGCTATGTCAAAACATGCTCAGTTCTGAGCAGAAAGGATGAACAAAGAGAGAAAACAAATGATCCATGAAACTCTATCATATTACTGTTAATTGGAGGACATCAGCTTGGAAGGATTTTTTTATTCTTTTTCTACCTATGCAAAGCTTATTATTGTTTGCAGTCACTGAATAATGGATTCTGTTTTCTGACATAGTTTTAAGAAGGTTTTAGATTTGATGCACGCTTGTACGATTTAAACCCTGGACTCTGTCAGGATATGATAAAAGCTGCCATCACCTCACCAGGAATTTCCTGTAATGTATAAACACTTGACTTCACGCTAACCTTCCCTCCTGCCTCTCCCACATCCTTACATGCATATCAATGTCTGCTGAAAAGGGCACTGCTGTGTACCAAGTCCTAGTCCACAGACCAAAACGATGAGGCCTAAGGATTACTGCAGCATTGCTAATCAATAGATATTGAGTGCAATCCCCTGCTCTAAATTCAACAGGGTTAATAAGTGTCTACAGAAAACAATGCTCTGAAACACAATCTCCTTCAGTGAGGGAGGGGAGGTAGAAATGTTTGCTTCAGCAGCTGCAGATAAAACCTGTGGGAGGCAAAGCTTTAGCTTTTACCCAAATTTGGCCTGAAGCATTCTTGATTTGCTAAGTGTGCTGTGCATTAGAGACAGCTTTGCTGCTGACAAGAGAAATACCACATATGATGACATGTTTCTGAGCTCCTGAAAGTCTTTGATGTTTTACTCAGACATGACATGTGAAGCTCCTTATGGTCCCATCTATTAGACCTTTGGTTTTGCTTTTTATGCTTTGTATGCAAGACTAAGCACATGCAGGATAGAGGAAAGGAATTCAATTTAATATCTGGCCAAATACCCTTTTCTCTTTCGAAGAGGCAGCAATGCTATCTAGAGATGAAAGGTGACACTTAAACAGAGCAGCAACACTACTTGTAAAAGGTCTGAAATTCTTACAATTTTGCTTGATGGCAAAAAGTGAAGCCAATCCCATCCCCCCCAGTTTACATGATTTACAGAGTGAACTCTTAGTATAATTTGGGATCCTGAGTGAAAAACCCAGTGTTGAGAGACAGTGTGCCAAACTATCTGACTAAGCTGGGGTAGTCAGCCAAGTTCAGTATCTGCTGGCTGATGATGGATGGTGACGTCTCAGTGCTTGCTCAACATCTGTCTGCCTACTTCACTCCTAATTGCACACCCGCAGATAACTGGGAAGGGGAGAATGCTAGATTTCACAGGAGCTGTATAATGTGACCTATTCACGAGTGTGAAGAATTAGGCAGGTATGTCCGTGCTGTGTTTTCAAACACACCTTCAACAGATGTCCAGCTCTCTACAGGTTGGCACGCCTGGTTCAGGATTATTGGCTGTCTGAGCCTCTTTGTGTTAATACAGGAGGGTTATACTTTTGCTTGTCACCATGGCTTTACTGAATTCCTCAGTGGGAGGGGTCAGCAGAAATGCTGCTTCTTATCAGCCAGAAGTGCTGCACTTGCGAACAGATTATAGAATATGAAGATGGGTGTACCATGACATGTTCTTCACAGGTACCACTCTTCCTCAGACTGAGACAAATACATCATACTGTATGCTGGCATATGTAACTGTCACTTTAAAGCACAGAAACTACAATTATTTATTTTCCTTTAGAGTTGTCTGTTATTTTCTTTTTCTGTTATTTCGTCTGGTTTTTATAATTTCATAGGGATTCAGCAAATGTTACTTTTAAATGACAACTTCTGTCATTCCCCTGTGTTGACCTAAAGCTAGAGAAAACACTTTGTATTCCTTATTTTTGCTGTGCTGTGCTTTTTCCATCAGAATAGAAGCATTAACTGTCTCCATATCCAGGCAAGGAAAATGTGTAGTTGGAAATAGAGTTTGCTAAAACAAGACCCTCTATTATCTGCTACGAAACGTAGGAAACAGGGACTTCAAGAGGTCATTTAGTATCCTCCCATTTGTCTCTTATGCTTTTCATCTCATCCTTTTCTTTACCCGTTCCTTTTTTTAGCTGTTTTCTCTTTATTTTCTTTGTGTGATCCTCTTCTGTGTCTTATTAAAGCTTTGCGTTGTACGTATCAAAAAAGCCAGCACACAAAAAAACCTGACTCACAGAGGCAGCCCCTATGACTGCAAAGGTACCAGGCAACTGTGACTCTAGTCTGGAAATAAATGGGGAAATAGGCTTCATGTATGCTTTATTTCCAATGCATAATTCTCACAGTGAAGTTACAACAAAAAAAACGATGTCAGATTTATAGTAGCAGGTTTAAGGTTTTTGGTTTGCCAGTATAACTCTGAGTCTGTAAGAACCCAGTTTGGTACTGTGGGGAATTGGGGCCTTTGTACCCCAAGACAAATGACTTCCAAATTGGAACACAGCTATGGACTCAGGCTCCATTGTGAGGGTTAATTTTGTTTCACTCAGAAATAATTATTGCTGGCTTATCTAAAGTAGCAGAAGCTTGGAACAGGAGAGTACTTCACTCCTCCTGGCACAAAGACAGTTGTGATAATGTAAGTTATATAAAAGGTGCCAAGCTAAGGGAAGGGATGGGGGGAGGTTTGGAATAAAACTATCAACAAAACAGTGACTTTAGCCACCTTCCCACTGTTCAGATTATTGTTTCTAATTTATTACATTTATATTGAATTTTCATTCTGACCAGTAGCTTGCAGGAAATCTTGCATTGCGGTTTTCCACCAAAAAGACACCAGTGACCTAAAAGTGTGGTATATTTTTTATAGCAATTATTAAAATTGCATGAAATATGTCAGCCCTTGAACAGCAGAAACAAAGAATTCTTCTTCAAGGAACTCAGCCCAAAAGCTAATACCCAGTTCTCAGTCAGCATTGATGCAGATTTTTTCCATTTGCCCTAGGAATTCCCTGCTAAAAATTACATAAAAACACCACACACCTGAAGAACATGGCAACCTTTATGGAAGCAGTAAATGCTGAAGTGTTTGGATACACTCTTTGTGTGTGCACTCTGCCACATGCCAGCTCCCGTGTTTTGGTGGGTACCTTGCAATTCCACTCCTGCCCAGGACTTCCTGGCACTGCCTAATTAACAACAGGCAGATGCCGAGCTGGGGCAAGGACTGAACTGCTGTAGGATTAAAAAGCCATAAAACAGGATTCAAGATTTAGGATAAGTAAAATGTGTTCCTGGGAGACAAATGGCCCAAAGCCATTTATCTGGGTATCAGGAAGAGACGGAAGAGTGGAAATAAGGGACAGACTGTTAGCTATCAGTTTAGTCCTAAGCATCTTGCTTAGGAAGGCAAATGGTTATCAACATGCAGAGCAATGAAGATCAATCCCTGTGATACTATATGGTATGGTTTAGTAGACCAATCAGGATCCGAAAGATAATATTATTCTCTTATTTTTGTCTATTATTGTCTAGCCAGGTGTACCTCAACTAGCCACTATCAGTCTACTCTTTGCAAAACACTCACAACCAATCAATCCATCACTTGGGAAAAAAAAAAAAAGCCAACCCAAGCCACCTAGATCTCTGAAGGTTTGGTCTTATCTTTTCAGTCTAGGCAGACTGGATGCTATTGTGTGGGTCTTCACATTTCCATTTCACATTAAAGCACTGGCTTAGGGTGATCACCCCCAAGATTTACTTCTTTGTTTTACCCCTTTGCTGTCTTTCTGATACCTGTATTTGTGAATATAGAGTTTGAGAGTTTAACCAGGTGGTGGCAGTGATGAACTGATGTTACCTATTTCTGCAAGTCCTGTTGATGTAACAATAATAATAAAGAATGTAGGCAAACAGGTTAGTCCTTCAGGGCTCAATTTTTAAAGCTGTGCATAGGGATTTAGTGCTATATTAATTGGAACTGCTTGGTCAAATCCCTCTACAGTGCTCTGACAGTTTATCCTGGGCTGGGAGGGAGGGTTCAGCTCCAGTCCTGAACCTTGCATGAATTTTAGATAGGTTACAGCAGAGAAGATTGGAATATATTTTGAATATGTTATGGGTGTATAACAGTCACAGTGAACGCTGCCCTTGTGCATTTCTCAGTGACTTCCCTCACAGTTTGTAAACCATTTCAAAAGAAAAATATTTCATCCAACAGGTTAATGAACAATTACTGTATGCTCTGTGTATATTGTAAATCCACATAGAATATTTTGTCATTATTTTGATTCCCAAAATTAATTTCTCAGATGAGTTGTAGAATAATAACTACATTTAAATAATAGATACCTGCAATACCTTGCCTTGCAACTAAAGTACAAATTGTGTAGGGAAAAAAATGGAGTTCTGGACTTCCACATAATACATTACAGTCTCCAAAATTTAAAGTGAATTTAAAATCTTTAGGTTTATTTCTAATTTCCAATATCTTTATTTCTTTAAACTCTGTAGTTCTGACTTTACAAGATGCTCATCATTCTTCACACATAAAAGTTGCTCTCCCGCCCTGACAAATCTTTCATAAGGTTGTGTTCAGCAAATGAGAAAGATCCACTTGCAGGAAGCCTTGAATATTTGTTTGCAGAGACAGACATGAGATGGCCAGTGGGATGGAATCAGCACACAGCCCCCCAGAAGGCAGCTTGTGGGGTTGCTACCAGCTAGCATTACAGTTATCAGTGATCTGGGGCAGTGCCCCATATCCCTCTGAATATTTCCCTCTGACTCAGCTTCTGCCAGTGTGGGCAACTGCAGGGGTTACAGACTTTCCATATAATTTAATAGGATAGATGTGAAAAATACTTTTAATCTTCATCCAGGAGGGCTAAATTGCAAAGTGTTCTTGTTACTGTCCTCAAAGCAGCCAACTCATCTTCCCCAGCCAATGCCTCTGCCATGCTCTAGCTTAAAAGGCTGCTTGCAGTTCACTTGGAGCTGCATTCCTGTAGGGGTGACTGTCCTATGTTGTCCTATGGCAACCAGAGAGACATTTCATTCACAACTTAGAAGAAGGATGTGCATGAATTTCTAGAACACCACAGTCTTTAGGCAGGACTTGACAGGTAGAATTTGAAACATCAAGAAATCTCCCTCTGGAAAATGTCAGTTATTGGCAGCCATCTTTTTGTTTTAGTCTAGATGGAATTATTTTCACTGAACTAAAGAAAAAAAACAGAAAAAAAAATAGATAAGCTCCTGCATAAACAGCAACAGCTTGATGAAGCTCTGGATATGGACCCTGTTGCGCTGCACAGCTTTGTGGCTTTCCTCTTCTTCCTGCCCAGGCACACTAACAACTATGTTTTTTTCTTTTTTTCCTCCTTTTTTCTTTTCCTTTTTTTTTTTTCCCCCAGCAGGGCAGAACACTGACAGAAACAAAGTGCAGGATGACTTAAAAGATTAAATGCTTGTCTTCCTTTCCACCCCCTCATTTTGGTAGCAGTTAACTAACTTGTCCTATAACCACTATAATCAGAGTGTAGTTACACAGTTCTGCTGATACAGAATATTGCTGGACTTGGAGCCAAGAATTGATTTTTAAATCCCCAGAGACTTCAGTTATTGGATACAAACTCTGCTGACACCAAGACTAGCACTTCTTCTGTGGGTGGAAATGACAGAAGTGAAGGCTGATTCAGGTCCATGAGTGTAGTCAGAGTGGAGAGGCAGGGTGCCCATCCGCCAGGGCTAGTAAGGACTCGTTTGCTTTACCAACTCACCTTAAAAAACATAAAAAATGGTGCAAGGAGGTTCTGCATGGTGTTTACACCATCTACCCTTTATTGTGTCCAGCCCTAAGCAGTGGTTTCAAAATCTGAGCTCCATTTCATTGAACACCTCTCTTATACAGATAAAACCTGTGATCTACACAGCAGGAGGAATAACACTGTAGATCTATAGTTTTAAGACAAGCAGGTTTTTCAGGTAAAGGTAGTTTCTAGGAAAGCAGACAAACCTTTGGGCACAGGCACTAAAGATACACCAGTTAGACTGAAGTATTAAGGACTTTTTTTCTAAATACTACTTGCTGCCCCCCACATGAACCCCCCAAAAATTAATTCAAGGCAGGATCACACCTTGCCCGCTGTGAGACATAAGAACTGGTGTCCCAAAGCCACCAAGAGGAGTTCTGTGGCTTTTACTGCTGGAGGGGGAAACGTGATCTCCTGACCCTTTCCAGAGATTTGGTAAAAATACACAAAAGGCTGACTGGATCCACCTGTCTGTTTAGCACCTTATCCGTTTTTCCACAGTGCTATTAACTGAAATTAATTTACTTGAACAATCTTTCACACAAACACGGCTGTGAACAATTTCACAAAGAGCAAATCATTGCATCCCTATGCCTTGATCAGGTTGGCGTGTGTCATTCACATGAAAACCCAAGGCAGATATGGCAAGGTGTGTTTGTATATTTGCCCACTTAGTGCCTTTTAAGCTGTCTTTTGCTAGTTGTCTGGCTTAAATATCTGAATAAATGTAAAGAAAACATTAAACCCAGTCAAAAGCGCGAAATTATTAATCAAGTTGAGCAAACAAATAAATCTTAGTCTGGCGGTTACCCACAGACACATTTCTAGGACTTGTGCAAACGAAGCCAAGGAGTTATACAAGCTCTGCTCCTTATCAACCCGGTTTATCCCAGCTTCTTGCTTACTCTTCATTAGCTCTCAGCAAAAGATGAAATTAGATTGTAAAGGATGCGCTAGGCTCATCGTCTGCTTTGCTTTTAATTGCTAGCACCGTTCATTAATCAAACAAAGGATGCCGCTGGGGAAGGGAGCAGGTTTGGGTCTACCTAGCTGACTGTGCTGATGTCAACCAGTTTTCCCACTATGCCAGTCAGAGGCGCGTCCCCAGCGGGCTGTGAGCTGTTGTGACAGTCGGGGCGGGCGGTGACAGCTGGGCAGTCGGCAGTGCTGTCCCGCTGGCCCCTCCTCGGGAGCTGGGACACATGGCCAGGGCAGCCTGGGAACGCCGCAGCCAGGAGCTCCCACACCCTGCCAGCTTATGGATTTCAGCCCATGCATCCTCCCCACCGCACAGGGGGAAGGGCAAAAAAAAAAAAAGAAGAAAAAGAAAAAGAAAACCAGGAAATTAGGCCTCAGAAGAGCAAGAAATAATTAATGCTATGACCTAATAAGCAAAATGAACAAAATTGCCAGTTTTATGCAGGACCTTTAGAAAAAAGGAAATAATGTATACTTAGAATTTGTGTTATTATTTTTGCTCAGCCATGTCATACCCCTCACTGCATATTTCAGGAACCTCCTAGAAAGACTATAATTTCTTAAGTGTGCTTATAATTTGTGAAAGGTTAGTATTTGGTGTCATTGCACATAATACTCATTGCTGTTAATGGAGGGCTCAGAGCATTTGCAGTACCAAAAGACTCAAAATGTGGCTTACCTCTGTCCTTTGCATGCTGGCACTAGGGATGGCCAGGGTTAGCACAGACTGCTGATGAAAGACCTGCTCCACAAGTTCTTCCTTCCACTGCTCTTCCAGCACATCTCCAGTGCTACAGGAGACGGGTTCACCACCAAAGGAATAGTGAGAAAGGTTATCAAATTATTTGTGTACTACTGAGCTGCTGATAGGAATCAGGGCCAGAAATTTACTACAGGCTTTATGACATTGCAGCCCATAGCTTACACTAGGAATGATGCCAAAACCAAACATCTCCAGGTTATTGACCATCTCCAAACAGAACAAAAACATTTTAAACAAGTTATATGAGCATTCTTACTCTTAAGAGCCTGGTAAATATACTACTGTAATGTATTTGAGCCAATGTAATATGTTAGCCAATGAATTGTGTGGGATTTCTGCATCTGCATTCTGCTGCCTGGATTGCCATCTTAGAGACACACTCACCTGTGGATAGTAATGAATTGCTAGGAAAGGTAATTTATTAATAATTCTTTGCTTGAAGACACATTGATCCATATATAACCCCTTTTGCGAAGAGTGGGAGTAGTACCAAATTAGGATACTTTATTTTTCTTTAGCTAATCTGCCTACTTGTTACTTTAGTGGGGAGAAAAACAGGGTTATTTCTTTATTTCATCAAATATATTTTTCTGAAATGCAGAGGATAAATACTTGTAATTACTGCACTTTATGTTATAAAAGCTGAGCTCCATTCTATGATCCATGATGGCAAGCATTCATTTTTTTCTCTGTGAATACTTTGTAAGACAGGATGGAGGAAATAAGTGCTTTCCTCACCCCTTTACAATACAGCCTGGTATTCCAGAATAGACTGGAGGAAAGGAGTTCAAACTGCACGTCACAAATTAACTATGAATTAGAGTTTTTCAGCATCTATCACTGAGATGCTTACAGGGACAGACTATACTGTTCTACCTCCCTGCTTCTATTGTAAATTAAATTTAATTAGGAAAGAGAAGAAAATTTAACTTTCTATCAATTTAACTCATTATATGACAGCCAAATCACTCCTTCTTCTGCCACTTTTTTTTCTAGCAGGGAAAAGTCTGAAGGTTACTGCTGTTATAAGGGGCTGGTGTCATTAGCAGCCCATGTAACAATGACATGTACTTCATCTCTTCTCCAACATATACTTATCAGTATTGACCTGATAACTGAGGCAGAGCCTGCTTTGTTAACATCCTTCTCATTTCCTGTGGCATTACTTTTCTGTCTTGAAGATCTGCTTCAAATAAACAAAAAGAGAACATAGAAAACAAAGTTACAGTTTTATTTTCGGTTCATAATTTACAGGGACAAAGTCAGATTTAGCATGTCAAAAGTCTTCCACCTTAAATAGAGCATCTAAAGCTCTATTTACAGAGCTTCTCACATTCCATTGAGGTCTAGACTAATTTTTAAGTAGCTATGTTCCTATGCAACACCTGGGAATGCTGGCTTTTCAAAGGGCAGCTGGAGGTCACTTGTTAGGTAGAAAAGTGAGTCCTGGTCTGGAAGACTGGGTTGGCAAGTGATACTTGTCATTAGCAAACAGACCTGCTACTACTGCAGTGGGCTACCAGGACTATCCTTTCAGTGTCATCCTTGCAGCTTAGAGCGATGACGTTTTATGGAATGGAAGATCATCCTCTTCGTAAACTTGTTAGCTGCAGGGGCTGTACCCATTTATCTGTCCCAAAAAAGTCACTTGCTGCTGTTGCAAGTGACTTTTCCATGAGATGTAACCTGCCCTATCCCAGTGGATGTTTCCTTTGCTTTCTTGCTTCCATCCTGGGCTTTTAGGAGGCTGAGAGCCTGGCTTGACAAGGTCAGATTTGATCAGACTGTCTGATGCCCTCACCCCACCTGAATGCCTTCCCACGTAGTTTGTTGCCCATTCTGTGGAAAAGAGGGCACACCTCAGCGGGTGCCCTGTGCATGCTGGCGCTGGGTTTCCCATGGGACACACCCCAGGAGCTGCAGTGGAACAGCAGAGGGGAGGCAGATCCAGGAGAAGGAGGCTGGCTGAGAGCTCCTGCATGGCCCCACAGCCCCTGGTGGGTCAGGTACTCCCCCAGCAGGGAGCAGACAGCTCTTGGCCCATTTGCACAAAGCTGGAAGACTTCAAACTCTCATCCTGTCACTGCAGTCAGGTCTGTATAATTTCTTTCTTACTTCTGCCTGCCAGCCTATCTCTGGCTGTCTTGGTGGTGCCTGTTGCCTTGTTACTGCTGTTGGCACTGGTGTTTTATTTCTTATCAGTGCTAGGAGCTGCCTGTTTTCTTTCTGGATTTATACAGATCCAAATCCTACATTTATCTTTCTTTTATCAGCAGCAAAGCTTGCAGATACTTCTGCCATCAACCTGCACTCGGTTTGGCTCCATATCCACTTGTCCCCCATATTTAACTCATGTTTAACTTAAATGGATAAGTTAAGAAACAACACTGAATATTTAAGTTTTTAAGTTAAATTTCTCACAATAGAGCTAGGGTTTTTCTCAGTTTAATTTTCTCTTGCTTTTGACTTTGAGCAGGAAAAAAAGATATATCATTACTAGGATAATTAATAAAAATCTGAATTTTTCAAAAGTATTATGGTAAAAATGACATAACAGGATACCAAGAACTCATGATATAATTTCATTTTAACTAACCGAGACATAGAGGAAAAATACCAAAAGGATTGCTGTACAAATGTACAAACACTGGTTTACGAAAAATGCATTTTAAAAGTGACATTTATAGATTTAATGTTTTTCAATTTCAGTAAAAATTCTTTTCATTGTCACTCTGCTTTGGATCTTTTCCATATACAGAGAGTTTGGAAGGTTGTCTTTTGGTATCAAGGGAGGCTCTTTCTACTAAACAGTTTGCAGAACAAGAAACCCTCCTTGGCAGCTTCCCGAAGACAGATTGGATGTTGAAGGAAGCTTACATAAAGGAAAAGCAAGCACTGGTGCAGTAACTGATAAATCTACTCCTGCTTCCTAAAAAATGCTGAGCTGAGAGAAAAGCCACCATGAGATCTGCAGTCCTTGGGAAGGAAAGATGAGTCCCAAATATATAAGACTGTATTCTTTCACCATCTCTGCCTATGGGCTCCAGAATGCCTGTATGACAGCTGATATTAATGACTCACCTTTAGCTCATTTCACTTCACTTTTCATAAACATTTTCCAAGGCTCCAAATTTTTTGTAGAAAAGAAATCTGTCTCCTGTTTCTGCAGTCTCTGTCATGTGAGAGTGTTCGTGTTGTTTTCTGCCACAGGTGTGACTCCAGAAAGAAAACAATGACTCACATCTTGGCTTTACTGTCAGTATTTCAGCATCACCCATGTGACATCATCATAATGGGTACATATTTTCTGGAACCTGGGTCTGAATCAGCTAAACAAAATGTTTTAAAGAGATTGCATGGACCAAAGCCAACTCCTTTTCTCCTGAGCTGTGGCTCACCTGCAGAGTGGCTCCTGAGTGAAGTCTCCATCTATCAGATTACAAACAGAAATCTCTCTCTGCTGACATATTCCACAGTGAGGAGATATCCAAAGACACATTCTCTGTTCTCCTGTTAATTGTTGGACAAGCACCCCAGAAAAATCCCACTCTTCCACAGTGAGTCAAGGAGCCAAGTTTGGTATGGGGGATGTGTATCTTCTTCTTCTATCTTGTAACATGTAATATCTTATATCAGCGTAAATATATATCTTCTTGTCCTGCAAGGACTGTCGGAGAATTTTGTTTTAAAGTCCTGACTTGTAAATGGAACATCGTGTTCCATTTCCTTTCAACTCTTTGTTGACTAAAGAATTCTTATTTATCATAGATAATTCTAATCTGAATTCCAGTTTTAATCTTTCAGACATCTTTTATACTTTCTTTTAAGAAATGATCTGTTCCTCTTTAGTTAATGTGATTATTGGAATATCCTTTATACTGCCTAATTTAGTTTTCCTTTAATGTATCTAGAAAAGAATTTGGAGTTTCAGCCTCCCTCAGGAGATCGAAGATTAACTGATTAAGAGATAATGTCACTAGTGGAATTTTAAGTCCAGCCAGAGGCAACCCAGACAGGAAAATTTTGATATTTTTATTTGGTTTCATATTTTTTTAATCTTTGCATTTGTTTTTCTTCCTTCTTCTTAAGAAGGTTATCAATGAAGTGGCAACTGTTAAGAAAAACTGTTCAAAGCACCATTGATGTGCTTAAAGAAGCACAACATTTGCAATAAATTCCATGTATAAGGGAACAAGTGTCTGGAGTTCATCAGTAAATGGGTGTTCAGTGTCACTGCCAAGATTAGCACACACACACAAACAGGCTATGTCTGCTCTTGTCAGGATATGTCTATTCAAAGAGGCAGGATATATTAACTCCAGGAAAATTTCATGAGGAGGTGTCAAAACAGCTTTGGTATTGATTTACCTCTTGTTGACTTAGAGCAGAGACAGCATGAACTCATAGTGCTCTGCACCTAGGCAGGTAGTTGTGTTTATAGACAGCCTGGTCATCAGCAGGGACTGAATGTAACTCTGTCATCACCAGACATTTGAATCCTTTTATGAGTTTCAACACATTGTTAATAATCTGGACCGTAAAAAAATCAATAGAGAGACATAATTATAAGAGCAGTCAATAAATAGCAATTTTATTCTATAATATCCATTATATTTGAGGTAGAAATATGTGGATTTCTAAATTATTTAATATGACCCAATAAACTTAAATAGAGCTCAGTTTCATGGCTAACTTTATTAAAGCTCAGTACTGAACTAGAGCACTAATCTGAATGGATAGAGGAGCTTTAACTTAATTATCTCACAATATCTACTGTGTTTTACACCCATGCTCAGTTTAAGATGCTGCTTGTCTTGACAATGGTGAGTGATTGTAACAAATCAGTTCCTTACATAGTGCCCCTATTCTACCAACAAAGAAACAGAATATGCCTTTAAGCTGATACTTTACAGTGACCACATATCATCTCAGAGAGAGGTAAAGAGATGTGGAAGGACCCACCTGAAATATTAACTCTTTATTACGTTAATTTTTGGATTTAAAAACCTAGCGCTGATGGAAATGCGGGCATGTTACTCAATATACTGCAACACAGACTCTGGTTGGAGGTGACAGTTTACTGATCAATTCTGTAGCCAGCAGAATGCACTGCTGTGGGTATTAGCTGATGATATATCTTGGCAATTGTTTGTATCAATGTGTTATAAACCAGATTCTAGGTCCAGGCTTCTCTCCTTTGTACCAGCCCAGCACTGCAAAGCCACAGGGCAGCTGCCTTCAGTGCACCACTGCTGCATCCTCTGGGCACATGGGCTTGACTGTGGTTTTCATTTCTCATGGGCAAACAGAGGCCATCAGGAGAAGGAAAATTGTGCAATGATCTCAAAGTGCACATCTGCCTTCCTGGAGGATTGATTTAGCCAGTGATGTGTAGAGGAGACCTCAAAACAAAGAGAAGTTTTGCACTAATAGCCAGTTGTTGGTTAGGTGGAAAAACAGATCATAAGAAAAAGACATGGCATTTCTTCAACAAAGCTGTCTGGACTTTTTTTTGACAAACAAATGAAACTAATAGACACAATGGGAGATCGTATGCTATTGACTTTCATAAAAAAGGACACTTACCCTTAAGGCAGAGCACAAAGTCATATCTGATAGCCAAATGCTAGTTCTGAATTATCAACATTTTTTTTAAGAACTGAAGATATCAATATTTCCACAGTTAAAACAAATAGCATTGTTTAAGTCTTCAAAGTGTCTTAAAAGACTAATTCAGCTAAAGGTCATAAGAATTGCACAGCTAAAATTTTGGACCTGAATTTGAAAATTCAGGTCAAGGGAGACCCATGACTGGGCCAAGGAAGAACGGTGCCAATAAAAGGAACACTTACACTAAGCTGTTCCTTTTAAATGTCAGGAGAAATTGTTTTTTTTACTTCCCAACCTCTTGTCTTCTTACCTTGTTTTGCTCCCTTGTACACTTCTCCCTCTCAGATAGTAAATATCTTGGATGTTCTGGCAAAAAAATTTGAGACCAATAAACCATCTATTAAAATAAAGTGGAACGCTTTGATTTTTGCCTAGAGGGGAGGAGGAATCGAGCTCTTTTCTGTATCAGAAAAAGGCTTACAGGTGAAAAAGAGAATTAAGAAGGATGCCTCTGGCTACCTTGTCATTTCAGGTACCTTCCAACACCCACGCATTTTGTTCCTCAGAAGTGAGGCAGTAAGAATTTTCCTCAGACAGAAGCCCCCAACTTCCTAGCACAATAAGTCATCTGGCTAAAATTATTAACAAGAGCACAATTACCCCTTCTCTTGGGCCCCAGCTTTATTTTAGAGGCACACATGTAGGCTAGAAACAGTCCAACAGGTCTACACGATATCAATGGTGGTCCTTGTGTTCCTCTAGTAAATGTGAAAACCAATTACTCGTAAACAATTATGAAATGAAGGTCTAGAGGGAAGAATGAAATCAGACTTTTAAAAAAGTTTTTTGTGTTCTATGACAGGCTGAGGTGAAAAATTTTCCAGTCCATATCTATGATTCACACCAGCTATATGTTTTTGTTCTCTTGGCTGCAATAATTATCTTGTGTCTAGTGCTTCCTATTCAGGATTAATTTGATTAATTTGTGCTGCTGGTGGTAAAGCAGGGGTTGATGACAAAATATAAATCTTTTTTACATTATATAGTTTTTAAAAATTAATTTATGTGGCTGTGCGTATGTGAAAATATATCTATAAAATATTAAAAAGTTTTTCATGGGAGGAATGAAGACCACACTAACACTGTGATAAACTCAATTTTCTATCAATTAACTAGATTGTAATTGTCTGAAGATGACTTACCTTTTCAAAAATAACAAGTTGCAACCATCTGATTGTTCTCAGGTACTCTTCAGGGATTTTGTTTGGAATTCTTGGATCTATTGTGGGTGGATATATGCTATATCCTGGAGCTT
Source organism: Vireo altiloquus (assembly GCA_013396875.1). Lineage (NCBI taxonomy): Eukaryota > Metazoa > Chordata > Aves > Passeriformes > Vireonidae > Vireo > Vireo altiloquus. The sequence continues at coordinate 145,680 of VZRF01005657.1, read as the reverse complement.
TAAAAAAATATAAGCTACAAAAGAACTTGTTGGTTCACTGGCTGACCCAAGGGACAAACCCAAGGGAGGATAAAAACCTGCCTGTTTGACTCTTTCATCACTAAACTGTGGATACTTCTTAAAGCCTGATTTAAAGCTCATTGACATCCAAACTGAAGCAACCAGGTTTTGCATAACGAAATAATGACACACCCTGAACAGGCAGAACTGGAGGGTTAATGATTTTTGTGCTGCAGAGAAGGGGGCTCCCCAAAGATCTGTTGACAGCACTGAGACAACTGTGAGCTGCACCTGGAACGGCTGGAGTGTGAAATCAGGTGCTGCTTATAAGCATTGCCTCATCAAAAAGACCTTACAGGAGAGAAATTTATTTTGTGTATATTAAACAGTCAACAAGAAAAAGAAGAAAGCATGCTGTTCTGCAGGTCAAAATATTACTTATGACTCTAATAAGCACTTAACTCTTTTTGAGAGTGCAGCACAGGCAGACAAGGGATTTTTTTGCCGTGCTTTAAGTCATTCACTTGATTTGTTACCATTTACTGCAGTTGTGTAATGGCTATAAAACTGGAAAAAACATAAAACATAAAAGAAAGGTGTTGAAGTCAGCCTTAAGGTACTAAATTCCTGACAGCAGCTTGTAAAGCAGTGGAGATTTAGGTGCTGTAAGATGACACTGGAGGTTCTGGTAGGTGCTGAAGTGATGAGTCTATGACAAACTGGAATTACGCAACTATGAAAAAAGGACCTGGGCACCTCCTGATCCCTGTTCATTCCTGGGGGCACCAATGCTTCACAGATGCTTTTCATTTGACATGAATGGTCTTCAGACATCTAAAATTCCTGGTTTGGATATGCTGAGAGCTACACCTAAATTCAGCGTATGGCCTGATCTGATAGGCATTTACACACAACTGCTGTCAGAGTCTGAAAGTATGAAAAGCTGTACAAAATATAAACAGAATTTTAAAATATAATAAATAAATAAATAAATAAATAAATAAATAAATAAAGTCAGTGATGTTCTTTCACGTAGTTTTTTCAGATCTGTTGTGTAGACATCAGGGAGCTGAGCTGTTCATCTAGAAAGGACTCAGCATCACATATGTTTTGAAACGCTTGCTACCTCCCACATTCAGTAGTTGGATTCCCATAAGGCACATGTTGAGGAAGGAGAAGATTTTGGTTCAGCCCCTCTTCCCTAGATTGAAGAAAGTCAGCCTTTTCATTTCATCTGTTAGGAAGATTTTCTACCCACCTGGCGAGAGGCCACCCAGTAACAAAATGCTTTGACTATTGGATCTAATCCACCACAGAGTAACCAACTTAAAATGCATGTCTGGGTTGCAAAGAATAAGCTTCTCTCTTAAAGCTGGTGTATTCTGATGCATTTAGAATAATGCTCAATTCTTGCTCCCAAGAGTCCCTGCTCCATGGATTATTTTGCCATGAAAAGCATGAGATTGGTTATTAGAGATTCAAGATAAATCCTTATCTTCAAATACATCTAAAATACATTTAAGGAATTATCATAAACTGGTGGTACCATTTGAATGACAGGGAAAAATGGGAACAATCAGTGATATTTAAAGGTAAGAAATTCAAAAGGGGCAATAAGAAATATTTTTCACAGCATAGGGGTTATGTTGTGAAGCCTGTTGCCAGCCACAGAGATTGGTTATCAAAACGATCTCAGAAGGGAGACAAAATCTTATATAGCTTAGAGTTCAGGCCAAGTTAGCTAAGTCCTTCATCACTGGATTCCAGTACCTTAAAATACACTATTTGCCACCATGAGAGTCTGGATGCTAGGCTAGGTAGGACTGTGATTGTGATGCAGGGTGGTCATGCCTCTAGCCCACTTAATCTCTTTCTATTGCTATTATTATAAGTCACTGGTGGACTATATATACTGCACATATTTGTCCATAGACATTTATACACATAAATGGAATAGATTATATCGCGTCTTGATTTCAGGAAAAGCACAAGGCAGGCTGTGGTCAGATGTCAGGAATGAGGGGAAAGGGAGTTATAACAGGTATATTAGATGGGTTAAGAGGGGTATAAACTCTCCCCTTCCTCCTGGTAGCACAGTTGAATATGGTTAGTGACTTGTGCTTCACTGTTGAGAGCTACTATGCAAGCTTGGTTTTAACTAGTCCTCCCAAAGTCACTCCTCCCATAGGCCTTCCTTCATACTGCACAGGAGCTCAAGGCAATGCTCTGATCCTGCATGGCCCCAGCCTGGTTAGGTCAAAAAAATTCTTGGGCAGAAACTGAGCTACAATGGTAACTCCTAGTGGACAATGGCTATCTTTTTAAAATGCGAATAGATGTGTCTTACATTCCTTTGACTCTCAGCAGGGAGTGTCTCAGCTCATCCTTCCAAATGGAGCACTATGTCCTGTAGGCAGAAGTGAGATTTCAGAAGTTTTTGCATGATTCAGTCTCTCATTTTAGTCACTGAATATGGAATTAATCTTCCTCAGCCCCGCTTGCAGGATGTCTCTCACATTTCTCAACTGTGTCCGGTTTCTGAATCGATTTATATCACTATTTGCTGTTAAATGACAATTCTTTTTCAGCATTGCCTTTGAGTATGCTTAAGAACATTATGTTATTGATATGAGTTAAAATACACCAGAACTTCAGGACAGCTTCCTTTCATAGGACCTTTTCCATCCACCATCAAATTTACTGCTAGTGTACATACATATATACACACTCATGTATAAGGAACTAGTGCACACAGCAATGCTTAAGAGATTAATCCATAGCCTACCATAATCAGTGACAGCCTCTCCTGTGGCTTTTGTGGGCAGTGGATTGAGTTTCAAATGCCAGCAGTTACTCAAGTTACACATAAGTGTTGGAGTAGGGTCTTTAGCAATATGAATGTTGGTTATTGAGGCCAGAGTTAGTTCTCAGACTCCCTGCTGAACAACTGAGGTAGAAAAGTAAACTGGAGCAAAGAAGCAAACTTCTGCTTAAAGGACATTGCAGTGGGAGAATGAAAGGGTGAAAGTGGAAGTGTGCGTGGTGTTTTCACTATTAGAGACTGCTGTTTGATTGTCCACATTGATTGCTGGAAGTTTGTAATGCAGTATCGAAAAACAAATCTCTTTTCCATAAAATAAGCAAAAGGAGGGCATGAACGATGTAATGCATCCATTAGCCCTGCTCATTGCATTCAGTTTACTAAATCCTTTAGGAAAACCTGCCTGACAATACCTAGTCTGTAATAACCACCCTCTTGAAATATTATATTTACTGTATAGAAATATGAGGACAACCATTTAATAATAAAATTATCCCAAGAATGACAGTCATTTTCAGCTGATATCTCTAAAGCCAATGACATTTTATCACCTTTTTAATTTATGATTATGGAGTAACCTAAGAAACTAAACCTAATTCATGATCTGTGTGAGAAAAATTACTAGAAATATATCACACTACTCTCTATCACCTATGGTCATACTAGTGCTTATAATATGTCATTTATTTTCAAAGCACAAAGTCCTACCTATCCTTAAGTACTGTCATGGTTCAGGTAAAAGCCAGAAAAGCCTAGAAATGCAGAACTAAGTCAAACATAACAGGATGACCTCAGTGGCATCTCAGATGATTCAGTGTTACAGCAAAAACAAGTAAAGAATATTTTGTATAACAACATTAGAACACAGAATGAAACAATGAATCACATCCTGGGTAGATGAGCTCACACACTAAAGAGGGTCTTTGTTACTAATTTTTCTTCTAAATTAATACCTGCTTCCTTTGGCTTTTGCAGTGATGTTTATGGCACTTGGAAAGGTTTACCCATACACATCAATAAACTCTTTAGGTCAGACTATTGAAGCAATAGGTAGGGAATGGAGTGGAGCAGTCCCAGAGCCAGCAAGGCTTGGAGAGTGGAGATAAGTGAATCTAAGTTACCCAGTTACTTCAGTTTACTGGCTGAAGTAAATTAGCCCAGATGAAGAGATTCATACTGAATTGAAGAGGGCAGTGTGCAATGGTAGAACCAGCAGGGAGCAATTTTAAGCCTCCATCCTGCCAGCTGTTTTACACGGGTGGTCCCTAAGCATGCCTGGTATGTAATTAACCTGAATCCCTGGGTAGCATCTGTGGCACACACAGTGGTATTGCAAGCTACCATTTCATCCTCGCTTCCCTGCAGGTCTGACAAATGATTGTTGTGTTGCAATTACAGCAGACTAAAACCAGCCCTACATTTTCCTGCCTCTCTTTAAAAACAACACTCTTTTCCATTAGCTACCAATTAAAACAAAATTTACTTTAGGATTAAAAAAAAATCAGCTCCAGCTGTAAAACAGTTGCCTCTATCCCTGAAATGAAGTGTCTAGAGTGGAAGGAGCACTGCTTTGCACCCACTGATGCCTGTTAAGTAGAAAAAATTTTCATCACATTCTTAGAAATACATTAGGTCTTTGATCTGGCAGATTTCTTGACTGATGATCAGTTTTCCTATGCAACCAGTGTTACTGTGCTCAGGTGGTTCTAGTGAAATGGTTAAGCAGACCAGGATGCCAGTCTTGCCACACACCAGACCCTTGGTTCTGCCCCATGTCCTGGTGGCTGCAGTCGATGGTCAGAGGACATCAGAGCCCACTGACCCAGGACAGAGCAGCACCTAAGGTTATGCAAAGACGATTGCTTGCAAAACACCCCAGGCCCCTTACCTTTTGATTTGAGGCAGAATTGCTAAGTCAGGAGGTTATTTTAGCGATCATTAGCTTCAATAATATGTTGTCTAGAGCAGGCAGCATACTGTATATACTGATCAATCCATATATACTGTAAAATGTTGGCTTTATTATGCTATGGTTCCACTGGTTGTATTACCATTTTATCTACATTTACCATCTTCTCTTAATTTAAGAAGAACCTGTTTCTCATGAAGCCGTATTGGTTGGCATCATGAAAGTGTTTGATATCATAAAATCCTGTGACTTGTGAAATGATGTGATTTGACCTACAGTTACCTATGCCAATTTGTGAGGTCTGATTGACAACAGACACTTGTGCAAATAGCGAGACACTTCTAATTTGAAACACTGTAAAAGCAGCAGAACAGTGACACTGGGCACTGTGCTATCACTTTCAACTCTTTTGGTTTGATCCTCTTAATACCTGGCTTACTGGGAAAGTTGCTCCTTCCTCAGGGAAGACCCATGAGGCATATCATGGTAAATATTGGCATACTGGTAAATTCTTTTTTTCCAAAACACATTCACAAGAGTGTAATTAATGTGTCCTGGTTGTGCAGCGTGGGATAATGGGATTTTCTTGCTGGGAATTTGGGAGGAGTGTTCCTGGAGGACTGTCCGACTATGCAGGGAAGAGTTCAGCTCAGCAGACTAAGGCTTGTTGTCTAGTAATGTTATGTATAATGTTGGCTTGAACCTTTCTTGGCTCATAGAGGCAATTTCCAGATGCTGGGCCAGAATTTCTTTTTTTAAAAATCCAAAAATGTGAGGAGGGGAAATCCACCTATCTGAGTCCCAATGATTGTAAGCACTAAGCAAGAGAGATCAGCCTTTTGGAACTCCCTAAATTTTCTCAGAGACTCAGCCATGTGCTTTGGCTCAGGAAGAGCAGGGACTGTTTGCCCATGGCCTGAAAGACTTATTTCTGGCTGAAGCTGAAGTGCTCTGGCATTCTGCAGCTGCATGGGAGAGAAATAAACTCCACCTCAAAGCACGAGCTTTTCTAATGCTGCTTTTACTTGCCCTTTCCAAACTGTGAAGGTTTGCCAGCTATTATGTGCATATATTTGTCATTTTCTGGCCAGCACATGGGTCTACATTCTGTGGTGGCATGTGTCCTGCACACTGCTCCCTGGTGCTGACTGAGGTCACAGCTTTCCCTCTGGGGGCTGGTGCTGCAGCAGGAGTGCAGAGAGCCTGCCTGCACCGACACTCCTGGCTCCAGGGAAGGCAAGAGACAGCACAGCACAGAGCTTTCTCCAGGGATGGGCTCCTCCTCTTAGAGACAATCGTGGGGTATCTCTGTGGGGGTGACAGCACAGAGTCAGGGGGCTGCAGTTTGCTTCAAGTGAGTTCACTGTAGTACTGGCAACAGCTTTGTGTGACGTTTCTCTCCTGGGTGAATTATGCAGCTGTCTGCAATATATATGTACTCTAGAACTGGGGCTGTCTGTTTGCCCTGTTTTCTCTCATTAATATTCTTTCTGCAATGATTCCTCCCTTCCCCACCTCTAAATTATATTTCCTTTTGGTGTTTGGTTTTTGGTTTTTTTCCTCAAAGAAGCATTTTGTCCAATTTTGTACTGCTAGAAAATGGAGCAGGTTTCATTTCATACACCTCTTCTTTTTCTCTTCATCTTCCAGGATTTTCAATTCACACTTTAACAAAGATTCTTTAACAAAGATTCTTTAACAAAGATGTCTTCTGAGAAAGAGATGACTGGCTTATGAGGTTCTTTTGCCTGTTATCTTTTCAGTTTTTTGGGGTGAGGAGGAGAATGCTCCTATAAAATAAGCATATTCCATTGTGGCTGGTTAAAATGGGATTTTGTTTCCTAATAGCTTAAGAATTAGAAATAAAAGTTTTAATAATCTTTGCCTGGCTTTTATTACTTTTTTTTTTTTTTAAGAAACTGTAGAAATACTGTATTTTAAGTCATATTTCTAATGAAAGAGAAAATACCAAGAACAAGCTTTTGCACTTTTATAGAATCTGCATATCAAACTAAATTCTTCCTGGCTCTTTGTTATAATAAGTTGGAGGTTGTTTGTTGTTTTTTCCCTCCTGTCATAGCCATTTGCTCTTATAATGTGAGAATTTCCATGACTGTTTTGCATGTTGATTTACTTGAGAATGACTGTTGCTCTCTTGGATGCTGTCCACATAATTAATGTCTCCTATCTGTCTCTAGCAGAAGGAAGAAAATCTTTTCTATCTCTGATGGAAATAGTTGAGATGCCCTCTGGGGCCAATTAGATCACCAAATGGCAGTGGCATCCTGGAAGAAACCACCATGGTGCATTTTCATGATTCTTTTCAGCTAAGCAGGTTGGAGCATAGGAGGGAGAGAGATGGAAGGGAAATGTCGGAGTCCCTGATTAGAGCAATAAACTGGCAAATAGACCACATCTTACTTCCCAGTTGAAGGTGCTGACTTGACACCTCTCATTTTTTCAACTTAATTTCTTTCTGGCTAAATAAATTCATCTCAACACTGTTTTGAATATGGCAGTCTGAATCCATACCATTTAATTCCAGAATTTCTTGTGTCTCTTTGACAGCAAGCAGACAGCAAATACTGCTTGAGATAAATGGCATTTCTGTCCAGTTCAAGTTATAGTGCTTTTTAATCAGAACATTTGAGACAGCATCAAGAGCTGTAGTCAAATTGTTTAGGGTTTTCCTTTCTCATTGAAAAATTTAATAGCATGCAAGAGTCTGATGCCTTTTTATAGCATTACTGTAATTCCTGGTTTTAGTGATAAGACATTTAGTAGAATTATCAGCTATTGCAATAAATCCCTAAAATTCAGAACCATTTAAAATTTTAAGTTGTATTCTGAAACCATCTGTACAGTATAGTGGTAATCTTTAAGTGCAATAAGTTTATAAGCGATACGCATGTCATGCTGTTAAAATGAGCGTCTGTGTTGCCTTGACATTTATAAATGCTAAAACCTTTACCTTGTTATTCAATTCACAGCAGGAGATGATACTTAAAATGGTAACCTTCTCATGCTTATAGATTATTGCTTAATTTTATTAGTCGTCTTTTTATAAAAAGAAGTCACAGTCATTATAATTTCCCCAGTGTCGAGGAGCACAACTGTAAGTTGATGTATGATTGTGAGTTATGAGAGCCAGCATAGGAAAAACTAAGCTTAGGAACACATATCTCTGATGCTGTTCTTAAATATCAGCTTAGAAAATGTGTCAATAGATAAGAAAGTTGACGTTTTATTATATGGATGGTACCAGACTTGTAAGAGAAAATCATTTGGTAAATCTCATATTAATTCCTCTTAAATGACACAAAGGAGCAAGCTGTAGCTTTTGCAAGATTTTCTCAAGACAGGTAGGTCAAATATGACTCTTCATGTAGCAACTTCACATGCTGAAGACCAGACTGTCTTTGTATATGAAGTGCTGCCCCTCGCAGACATGCTGTGCCCACGTGTGCTTATCACACAAGGAAGTGTTTCACTAAAAGTCCACTGTACTTGACAGCCTACTGCTGCAACACAGGACATCCCTCACCTAAGGACATCTGGGCTCAGTGGCCAGGGAAGACCCCAGGCATTTCCTGTGTATGTATCAGTACTGCAGTCATCAATGCAGCTTGAATTGAGAGTAAAAAGATGTATATATGATAGGCCTTGTATGCTCAGGACATAAAAGCCTCCAGGGACCTTAGCAAGGTAAGGAGATCACTTTCTCTTGTAGCTTCATCCTCGCTCCATTTCCCACCTGTGAAGCTCAGGTGTCTGCCTGTCAGCTTGCAAATCTTGATGGGTTGCAAATCCGGTGTGGTGCAACTTCTTTGCCCACTCTTGTCACTCTTTATCATTCCTAATTTATTAGCAGAGTCAGTCAATTCTAGACATTTTCCTAGAAAAAGGGTCAAATTTGGCAGAACTGTCCTGTAAAGGGAAAATTCTGCATCTTACAGAAGCAAAAAAAATAGTGTGGTTAATTGTGAAGACTATAAATACTATAAAAAGACTATGTACATGAGAGTTGTGCCTCAGTTTGGGGAAGCCTGAGGGTTGCCTGGACTGAGGAACCAGCAGGAAGGTGCCAGCTCCTTTCTTGCTGAGACTTCTGAGAAATGGCTGCATATTGCCAGCTCCCCTCCCTGCACAAAGCCACACTGACCAGGCTGTTCATGGAGGGGTCAGGTCTGCAGGATGCACAGCAGAGCGTAATCACCGCTGTATAAATTTTATTTCAGGCTAGGATGTCAAATAAGGCAGGCTCTGCAAGTTTCAACATTTACAACTGTCTGTTGACAGGAATTGAAATGTTGAGAGGAGCGAATGCTCAAAGTCTTAAAAGTATTCTTGGGCACAGCTGCAGTTCTTAGGGGTCGTGGAGCCTTGTCAACCCTCAGTAAAATCTCTTTTCCTCTTGCACCGAATGCAAGCAACACATTCTGTCCAGTGGGTGCTGTGCTGTGTCTGCAATATTCAGAGTGGGAATTCCACTGGATATCCCTAAAGCTGCAGGAACATGTAGCAATTCTGCCTATACAGCACACAGTAGGAAACCTGATTGTCCTGACACCCCAGTTGTCCCAACATTTCATTAGTGAGCTGAATGGTGAGAATTCATGGCATAAGTTTGTAGTGTTGCACTCCATTTATGATGAATTTGAATTAAATAAGTATGGTATTTTTTTCCTGCAAAACATGTGGCAGAACCCTGTACATTCATCACCTGCACAGTCAGCTCCAGTAGGTGTTTGCAGTGAATAGCAAATTGGTCATACTGAAGCAAATCACAAGATCAATCACAAGGTAACATCCTTTTTTTTCTGTCTTTCAGGAATCATCAGCTACAGATTATAATCTTGTTGGCATAATCTATAAAAATAATTTATACTGCTCTTGTTTTGTAAGAGATTGTACTCTCAGATCTCCATTATGTTATGCATGAGTGCACAAAACTACACTTCTGCAACAGAACTCTCAGTTTGGATCTCCCCAAAGGCAAAATATATTAAATCCACCATTGCTTGGATAATTTGTTGTTAATATAGACCCTAAGAATAATCACCTTCAAAACTCTAATCCATTTCAGAAGAAAAGCTATTTTTCCATGTTGAATGCTCTTGAAATAGTTAGAAATGTCCCTGAAATAGTTAATACTGGTATGAATTTTTCCAGTGTAATAGTTTTGGGGTCACTTAAAAATCACTAGAAATGTAACCTCTTGCACTTCCTGTAAAACACTGAACTCCGGATGATAATCAAGACCTCTAGAAAATTGTGGGCTGCATAAAAATTGCAGATTTTGCAATTTTCTGACCGCTGTGTAATTTTCTGGCACATTTAAATGTGTGTTTGGTTCAGTGCCAGGCTCCTTCCTCCCCCAGACACCCTAAAATTAACTAGGAGCTTTGGGAATTTCATCTGTCAAACAGAGACAGAAGTGTCCAATCAGCCTGGAGGAAGCATGGCAAGCAGGGCTGACCCAAAGCCCTTCTCAAAGAAGGAAGGAAGGAGAAAAAGACAGATGAGGAACAATCTAGAAGAGAAAGGAGAGGGAGTACAAGATCAGAAGGGGAGAAAGAAAAGCTCTGGAGAAAGGGTAAAAAGGCAAACTTGCAAGAGAAAGAAAGCAGTAGAAACATTTGGAACAATAGCTTGTATTTCTCATATAAAGATGTGGGCTTTTTGTTGAGACTTCATTTAGGGGTTGAGAGTGGGAAGACTTTCATGCTAAAAAACCCCTGGAGTTTCTTCTCTGAAAGCTGAAGCAGAGTTTAGACTCTTTCTTGCTGGGTTAAGGAAGTGCTGAGATCCTTCAGAAGCACACGAAGTATTGAATTTTCACAGTGAATGTTCAGGACACAGTGAACTTACAGCTGAACTTTGCACAACGGATGAAAGCTGGTAGATGACAGGGGCTTTAGGGAACAGACTGACAGCAAAATGGGAAGAGAAGCTGGGGTATCCAGTGCCAGTGCGGCACCTTTATCACCACATCACCTGCACTACACAGTTCATTGTCTTTCTATAACTTTCTTACTGTCCTCTGGGACCTTTAGGTGTTGGGAAGCAACAAAAAATGTTTTAGACAGCCTGCATTTGTCCCATACATCCACCCAGCTTCCCCCCGTTTGCTATGCCATCATTCTTAGTAACTGTGCCTCACTGAGAAATAAAAATTTGTCTGTTCTTGAAGCTCAGTGCAGCTCACACACCTCACAGGACTCACTGCTATGACGAATCAGCACCAGCAGTATAAGGCTCATGGCCTTCAGAAGCAGTTTTTTGAAAGTCCTGGGGAAGAGAGAAATATTCTAAATAGGGAAGCAAAAGGGTTGGAAGGAATGACCAGGAGTTTATCAGAAAGGGCCAAGGAAGAAATTACATACTCCAGGCATATTACCTGACTCTGTATGTAGCCTTTGGCCTTGGGGTTGGGTCCTTTGACCAGGACCACTGTTGGTTTTATTGTTATATCAAGGTAGTAGCTTTGCACTTGGTATTTGGGCCCTAGACAATTAATTTCAGAGTAGAGTCCCACTTTTCTCAGGTTGAGAAATCAAAACCAGCTTCTCAAAAAAAATACTTTAGAATTACAGGTGTAAATGATTTTGAGTGTGTTTCAAACCCTCACTAATTTCTAGTTTAAGTCAGGGTTAGTAGGTTGAAAAAAACATGAAAGTTTGTCTCTAATATACTGTGGGATGTGTGGAAAAGTCCTCAGTTCTTTAGGAATATCTATTATTTTTGTTAGGTCTAATTTACTCTAAAAGTATGATTAAAAGCGCTGCACCAAATATATCACGTGCTCATTTTATTCCTACAAGCAAATAAAATGCTTCAGCTTTTCTGGAAATTATGCATTCTCTGCTATTATAAAACTTTCTGACCTCAATGGTGGCATGAACATACTTCTAAATTGCCTCACAAAAACAAAAAAATGGAAAAGAAAAAAGAAAGAAACAAAAAAAACCCCTAAAGCCAAAGCCAAAACAAAACCCCAAACCAACCAACACCCCCCCTCAATGTAAGAAACCTAAAAGAAATTTAAACAGTTCAATATCATAAAAAATAGAATAACCCATATGTTAGAAATAACCAGCAAGCTTCAAATACTTCGTGATTCAGAAATTCAAGCATTCAATGTTTCACATACTGACCTGAACACTTTCTCAAATTTGGAAATCTCACGAGGACAAGATCTCATGAGATATTATGTTATTATGTTTTCCAGTTTGGTTAGACATATGGCACACCATGAACAACTCTCCTTCCAGTGTTTGGTTTCTGTTACTCAGCCATGAAATACATAGTGAAATGATGCTTTCTGCAAACTGCAATGCCTAGAAAATGTTTTATTCTAATTCCGGTTGTGCTTTGGGGTCTGATCCGGTTTTGCTTTCCACGTGGAACGACTAAGGAGTTGCAGTATGGAATGCAATAACCCAAGCACTATCTGTCATTGGAAGTCACTGATGTTACACATTTGCAGAAGAGGAGGGTTTGTCCTGATGCAGAACAGTTCCTTTATTTTTCTTTGAAAGCTCTTGCTTGTAATTCTGTTGTTTTTAACCCAAATAGTCGAGGATCAACAGCATGCCTCAGGCTACTTGCCTCCTTCTTTCCATCCTTAAGTTTCAAATGACTGAGTGATTTCCAAGAATGAAGCAAGGGAAAGAGCAATTTACCCATTGAGCTCAGTGAAGATACAACACTCTGAGCCTTGCTTTGCTTTATGGCAGCATTAGTATATTAGTTACATTTAGTAAAGAAAATATGCACTGAACGTTGCTGCAAAATCAATCAGGTCCATGCAAAAAATGGCATCTTTGACACCCATACAACATTCACATCCCTTGCTTATTGTTGGGTCCATGCTTCAAAGCCTTGTATTAATACAGCTTGTCAATAAAAACTTTGTAAGAATTTCTCAATGTGGATGCAACTACATGTATGCCCTTTAGCCTAGACNTCCTCCTCAGGACGTAGGCAGATTGCCCCCTTGCAGGGCTAACGAGCTCTGCCTGCCCGGGGAGCATCCCCGACCGGGAATCGAACCCGGGCCCCGGCAATTACTGTGCCGTATGCTTAACCACTACACCACCGGGGCTCCCATTAGTTACATTTAGTAAAGACAATATGCACTGAACTTTGCTGCAAAGTCAATCAAGTCCATGCAAAAAATGGCATCTTTGACACCCATACAACATTCACATCCCTTGCTTATTGTTGGGTCCATGCTTCAAAGCCTTGTATTAATACAGCTTGTCAATAAAAACTTTGTAAGAATTTCTCAATGTTGACACAACTACATGTGTGCCATTTATCCTAGACTCAAAACCAATATCTAAATAATTTGTAAGCTTTTTTGAAAAAAATTAGATGAGCCCAAGTCAGGACTCTAATATGGGAAATTTCATCTTTTACTAAAATAAAAAAAATTATGAGCGCTTGGAACATGTTTTTTAAGTGACAGTGTTGAATAATCGTGACTATACTTACAGATATTATTATGGTGGGCAATGCCAGAATATGTATGGAGAAACCTACACAGCATCTAATTTTAATGCTCTCATTGCAAAAACCATCAAACATTTCCTAGCTAATACTGATTTCACTTGTGCATATTGAGTAAGGTAATGTCTCTCATACCACACCAGACAGTGAAAATATTTCTCAAATCTTTTTCATAAAGGTACATTTTCTGTTTCTAAATAAGTATTTTCTTTCTCCTAAAAAATATTTAAATGAAAATAATAGATTAAAAATAAAAAATACCCTTGGGTATTTCCTTTCATGTAAACCTGCAGTTCAATTTTGCTAGAAGGGGTTTCTAGCAGCACTGCCTGTTCTTGGCCTCACCTTGAGAAGCTGTCAGATTCTCACTTGCTAAATGTTCTTGGAGGTCTCTCAGCTCGTTAGTGCATTGTGCGACTTCTCAGGTCTGGCTTTTACAGTGACTACAGACATCATCGTGGCTGTAAATCCCATGTCAGGCTTAAATATTTAGAGAGTGTCCATGAACTGCTGATCTTGTGATTACAGCTTCCTCCTTCATCCAGAGATTGTCTACGAGAAAGCTTATATTTGATCTTTCCATGATAGAATAGTGGAAAGTGACTCACGAAGGCTCTACTTCAAAGACCTTCCTAAGCAGAAGAATCCTCTTTTCTCCCATACGGCATCTCCAAGTCCATTTGCCTGGAGCCAGTTTAAACTATACTCTCAGTGATGCCTTAGGTTTTAACTTTTATATTTTTCAAATCCTGTACTGCTAGTGTAACTCTGAAGTTTCCTGGAGCTCGTTAAGTGCTGTTCTCTCATGCTCACACAGACATAACAAAGCCTCTCCAGTTTGCTCTCCAAGGACACCCAGACAGTCCTAGGCCAAAAAAACTGCAAACCATCATCTTGGGGAGAAGGGAGCAAGCTTGGGGAAATTCCATCATTGGCTGGGTTCTGGTTGGTGAATTTATGCTGATATAAAAGTGTGAAGAACTCACGACCTGTCATCCACTTTGGGATCCACTGAGGCAGGACCTTCTGGACCCTCTGAAGGCCTTTCAAATAGATACCTCCTTTATTCCTTTATTCCTGTCTAGTCTCTGTTTCTAGGTAGCCATTTAAGGCATCAGAGGAGTCCCTGCACTAGTGGAAATTCTGCACAACCCTCCATGGTCTGCATCTGTGAGATGTATGTTTCTATGATATGTAAATGTATTTTATTCCAAAGGACTAAAAAGAGTCTTGGAACCATTTATTTCAGCTGACCAGCAGCAGAAGAAGAGAAAATTCCTAGCGGGAATGGCATAGGAGCAGTCTGGTGGAGGAGCTTTGGTGCCACTTTCTTATGAACTATATGTAAAATAAAAGGACAGGCTGGAATCTCTGCAAGTTTTAATTATATAAAACATGGAGGATATGAGAGAGATTTCTATACCTTGCCCTCAGTGCATCTACCTTCAAGGATCAATTTGTCTGTAAGGGGGTGACATACTCTTTAACAGAGAAAAAAGTAAGGCATAGACTAAATGCAATTTGGGCTCAGTCCTAAAAAGTATAAACATAAACACATATGGAGAGGTAAGACTTTCAAAGTCTTCTGTCTCATTTGGATCACTTCTTTCCTCCTTTGAGAGCAGAACCCACATTTACAGAGGTTCAAGAAGATCTAGAAAATGTTCACAGTGAATGCTCATTTTCAATTTCCTTTAAATAAAAAGAAGACTTGTGTAAGACAGCAGGATTTAGGTGCAAGGCATCTTCCTCTACAGTCTTACATGAATGAAGGTGCACAGAATCATGTATAATAATTCTATATTTATCGCAGAAGCTGGATACTTTATTTTTTCAATGTACTTTCCAAATCATCTCTGCATTGCTTTCAATGCACTTAAAATGTGTGCAATTATTGCAAATAGAAAAACTAAACAAAAGATTAAAACCTGGGAAACTAAAACAAAACCAGATGAAACAGATATATAATCTTGTTTTTTGGACTTATATCTATCCATTTTTCCTGAGGCCCATATGCTGGATTTTTTTTCTGCTTTAAAGTTCTCATAATTTTTTTCCTTTATCTAGGCCCCCAATACATCTTTTCCCAAAAGTGCTGAGAAAACTTACATTTTCTGCCTTACATTAAATTCCATATAATCTTCCCCGTTGTTATACAAACTGTAAGCCAGCAAGGTACTGAATTAGAGACTACTTTTTCCTGGCAGAGCAGACAATATAGTGTTCAGCATGAAATTAGCACACATTCTCTGATTAAATAACTAGATAAGGCTAACTTGTGGCTCCCCAATCTTCTTACTGCTTCCTAAAACTGAAAATGAACTGAAATGGTCATTCTGGAGTAATAGCTTTTAATGATTAGAATAAGAAGAAAAAGGGAATAATCATAAATAAAAATCTTTCTTTCTTTCTTTCTTTCTTTCTTTCTTTCTTTCTTTCTTTCTTTCTTTCTTCCTTCCTTCCTTCCTTCCTTCCTTCCTTCCTTCCTTCCTTCCTTCCACAATGGTACAGTCATCTTTTGGTCACTGTTGTGGTTAACATCAGCAGCTTTGAAGGGGACACTCAAATGAAACTCAGGGAAAAAGTAAACATAGATAAAATTGCTATGCATTACTCTGTGATGCAGAGCTATATAACATTCGTGGTATCTTTATAATGCAATACTATTTGGATGTTTCAGTCTGGAAAGGAGCTCAAGTGTTTCCAGGCACACTAAGAGCACATGAAATTATGATTGGGCACCATATTTAAACCACCTACTCTAAATGCCTAATTTAGGCATTGCTACTAATACAGTGTTTAAATTTAAGAGTGAGATGAGTGATCCAGGGCTGCCGGATCTTGCCTCCACTACAGCTGGTGGAAAAGAAATAGCTGTGTCTCCTAATTTGAGCACTGGAGGTGGGATTCATCTCACCTAACTTCTCACACAGGAAAAATAGCTCTTTAAATCTGAGTTGGCAGCTCTTCTTTCAATGGAGAGATGGAGACACATCCACAGGGTCTCCCCTGCTGTCATCTGTTTCAGAAAGGGGTGAATTTTTTTTCTAGCGGTCCTTTTTCCTATTTGATAAGCTTAGACTTAGGCAAGTCACTTCTGCCTCTATGACCTGAGATGGCCACGCTTTTAGTGGTCAGGGTAAGCAGGGAGCACGGCCACACCTGGCCACAAGCTCCAGAGGGTGCTGAGTCAGCTGCAGGGTTTGGTCTGCAGGGGTAAGGGAACCAGGAACTGGGCTGAGACAAAAATTAGATGAAAACAAAACTAAGTGAATAGATGCATGAATTTTGAATGACAATTTTAATCCAGTCACTCAGATTTTTCACTTAAGGACAATTTTCTGTGTTAATAGAATAATTCCTCTGGAAGTCCTGCCACTTTTGCCAAGTATTAGGAAAACTCCTGCCTACGGGAATAGTTTGTGACCTTGTATTCAATTTATATCAGGAGATTAAAGTGCAGGGATGTGAGAAGTCTGCCAAAGCTAACGAATTTTCCCTGGAGATGTTATGACGAAGATGCACTCTGAATAAATAACATTATCTACCTGTGACATGTCCAGCCCTGGGCCAGCATCTGGGCTCTGCCCCACCTCTGCTCCCTACTTGGCTATGAAGAAGCAGGGACATGATGCCAGATTCCCTTTTCTACAAATTAACTGTATTTAGAAATCTGCGGTGAATAGAGTGATCAAGCAATTTTCCTACATTCCCAAGGAAGTTTTGAACCCACACACGTGTGAAAAAAGTTTCTGGGAGATGAAATTTTAGGGGAAAGCAAATAATTGTGTATTCTTCCTGAAACAGGATTGTGATTTCATGGATAATGTTAGCAGGTGAGTCCTGAGTGTCAATTTCTTCCTCCAAAATCTACCACAACTTTAATCTTACATGGGCTTCCTTTGTTCTTGCTGATTCCCAGAGTTTAAGTTCTACTTTGAACAAACCAGTTCATGTATTACAGCTTGCTGGAGCCCACAGTTTTTGCAGCTAATTATATCAATTATACATAAACAAGAAATTTAATGAATAATAATAAATTCAATAAAAATGTAAACAAAGTGTAAAATGGTAAACTGGAACCAAATAAATCAGCAGTAAAGAAAAAGAATGCCAAAGCAGAAAAGAGTAATATGTAAAAACCCATAAGTCCCAAATTACCTTGAAGTCTATCGCATTTGTGCTCTAAGGTTCATTTGAATTAAGTACTGAATTCCTGGAAAAAGAGAGAGGAATGAATAACCTATGTCATTGTAGGGAAGAATTCTGCATCATTTTCCATGCTATGAATGATCTTTCCTCCAAGCAGCTGAAATAGAATCTTACAATTACTTAATAATAAGAAAATATAAAAAGACAATTAGGAAGGATTTTAAGCACCTCACTTTATGAATCACATTTTGGATGTCTGGCATGTCTCTTTTTTTGTTCTTCCAAGTGTTTTGATAGCCAATGAGATTATGGCTTGTCATTTCAGAGACTTTACAATTGTATTCCTATTTCCAGCTTTAACACACTCCTTAGATATTTTCCCTAGACTAGTGAATATTCCTCTTCTCATTTGAGTGTGAGGTTTTAGCTGGATAAATAAACAAAATATTTATTTTATCAGTCTATGGAAATGATGGGTTGAAAATTTTACAGTTAAGAGGCTCTTGAATATGTCGCTTTTATAAACTTGTATTCTATAATTTTCTAATAGTTTTTCTAGAATATATGTGCAGATATTTAAAACTGCTAACCCTGTTAAGCACCTCAGTGTATTATACTTGTGTATATTCAATCCGTCACTAAAATTACAAATGAAAATCTAGCTATAAAAATTTACAATTTAGTTGACTTTGGCTGACCTGTTTTGCTGACAGGGTACAAACAAATGTACTGTCTGTAAGGCACTCCCTCCCTGAGGAACTATGGTAGTCACTTAAAATATGGATCCTTTGTTAGCAGATTTTGAGTAAAATTCTTTCTTTGCTCTGTGTGATGCCACTGATAATATTTTACGCTGAGAGGCAGCTTTGGAAAACATTTTTTGATTAGCCATAGTTGTCATTTTCTCCTGGTATAAATGTACAGGTGACAGTAATTTAAGTGAAATCTGAAGGCTCAGTCGGGTCCTGTCTCATCACTAAACTGTCATTCACAGGTACAATGGAGAAACCATGCTCTCCAGATGCAGCACAATTGTGAATTGCTGTGAATTTGCCTCCTGGTGAAGGTAAAGAAACTTATGACAGTTGCAGTTCCTTGATCCCACAGTCTCTGACCATAAGGCAACAACTTCTAACCTTGGAGATGCAATAGCATATTTCAAGCTAAAAAACTATGTAAAGCCTCATTAAAGTTTGGGAAGCTCAATATAAGCACAGCTGTCAGCTCTGGTGTCTGTACATTCTGAAGAGAGTCTGTAGAAGGTCCCTTTTCAGAAACATAATCTGTCGTAAATCAGAGTAATAAAAAAACAGCCTGATGTCTGAAATTAGCTCATATTGAATGGCACTGAATGGCACTGAACATCCAGTAGAAGAGGTAGAAGAGGAAACCAGTAGATGCAGCAGTTTTTGCAGCAGTTTCTGGTTTCTGCTCCTAGATCTTTCAGAAATTTTTCTTAAGAACTTTTTGAGGCACTCTTGTGCTACTACCACCATTGGAAAAGGGTGGAAACAGTGAGCTGAGTTCCTAGCCAAGCTCTAGTCACTTCTAACAAGCTCTGACAGATGTTCTTGATCAAAAGGCGCATTTCCATTTGCTGCTAATTCCTCATTTTGAAGAACTAAGCATCCTCCCAGGAGGTGCAAGGAGGAGTACTCTATAACTGTGCAGAAATAGGCACGGAAGGGTGAAGGAAGCTCTGCTGTACACAGTGCATGGGTGTGCTGATGGCAATGAAGGTGAAGGGCTACAGAGCATGGTCCCCATTGACTGCTGGAAATCTTCCTGGTGTGCCAGAGTTGCACTCAAACCGAGCTCCTGAGGGAGGATGCAGCCCTGAGTCCTGGGTCTGCTGGGATGACAATCCACCTTCTTGGGCTGGGGAAGATGTTCTCCTTGCCTGTAGGAGATATGCACTGCAGAAAGGGCCATGCAGTCAGGTAAAGCAGCTGTGAGAGGAGGTCACCAGGCAGTACAGCAACAGAGGGGGTGAGAAAAACACTGACAGAATCTTCTTCATGAGCACAAAGATCTAACTGCATTGAGTGACGAGTAGATCAAGTCTGATTTTGCTATAGATTTCTGTGATGGTGAAGGCTGGAATCCTGGGGCTTCTCATTCTAGGAGGATAACTCCTGCCCCGTCTGCAATCTGCAGCTGCAGTGCAGGTTCAGTGCCCAGGTGGCATATGAAGGGCTGAGAGCTGTGTCCAGTGAAGAATCTGAGCTGGCTGAGCCTAAGATTTGCAGCAGCATCAGGAGGAAGCAGAAGTATGAACTGTGGGAACCTCCCAGCTGCAGGGGATGGACACCATCTCCTGTCTGACCTGGAGTCTAGGGGTGTTTGCAGCTTACCAGGCATTTGAATCCAGGGAACCAGGGTGCCAATATGGTCCTCAAGAGAGCCAAGGCTGCTCTTCCCAATAAGTTGGCACCAATACTTGTAGGGGAAACCCGAACTGTAGCAAGCATGACACTGCATTTGAGGTGAAGGCCAAGGGCCCAGAGGACCAGGTGACATCTCCTTGATCCTTCCAGTGCGAGGGAAGGACTTGATGAAAAATGGATGGACCCTATGGGTCAACAAACAGTTGTACAGCCAGCATTGACCACAGGGATCCTCTTACACAAGCTGAGATAAAATGTCACCCACATGAGCAATTGCAGCAAGTACCAAGGGGTACATGATCTTTGTCAGCAGGCTGGTCAGCCTGGGGAGGAGAGCTTTAAGCTAGGAATAAAAGAGCAGGCAGGGGAGATGGTGATGACCCACACTCAACTGAAGAGGTTGTAGACTGGATTGGTAAGAGGGAGCAGAGTAAAGCCGGGCAGAAGAGATCTTGAAAACAGGGTAGAAGAAGGGTTCTGAAGAGCTCATTGATTTTAGAGGATAAATTTCCCCAAGCTCAAGTTTTATCCACCCTGATGAGCGTTCAAGAAAAGACAGCAGGAGACCTGTAAGGATGAGCACAGAACTCTTTTCTCAACTTAGACATCAAAAACAATTGAACAGAAGCTGGAAGCAGGGATAGAGCTTCTCTAGGAGAAATATGACTCTGGAGGGTTACAGAGGCACTGTCCAAGTGTGCAGAGGTGGGGTTAGAAATGCCAAAGCCCATCTGGGATTGAATCTGGCAAGAGTCGTAGAGTGGTTGTAATCAAGGTACTAGTTAGACTGGGATTCACTATGACAGACACTGCAAACACAGAAAATGCATGCTCTTGAACTAGGAGTGGTGGTAAAGAAATAACTGTAAAAAAATTACATTCTATTTAGTCATGTGAGGATTTTTTGCACATAAACTCAGACTCAGCCAGCCCTGGATGCATTTAAATTATGGGTTGCTTTAAGCTCCAACATGGTTAGCATGCAGCAGACAGATACTTTTAGAAAATGGTTTACATTTTGCTTAGGCTGGCTGGTCATTTTGCCCACTAACAGGTGGCAGAATCAGACACAGATCCCTGATAACCCTGTTGATTTAAAAATTAGGGTGGGTGTATGTGATCCTGACTATATTTCTTTGAGAAAGAAAGTAAAATTGTAATGCTTTGTGGTATTTTCCTTCTGCTATTTCCAGACAATTCAAAGGGATGTGATCATCCTTCAGTTGGAGAAGGATGTGCATAGAAAAATGAGGAAAAGTACAGCAGCAAAAAAAGAAGAGAAAAAAAAATTATTTCTAGGTAGATGGAGTCAAAGTGAACAAGAATTAGGATTTCTGTGGCCTCAGTCACCTGCAAAAGTGTAACACCGTCTCTATTACCCTTCATCTAAGTGTTCCACAGGGAAATGGAAAACACTTGCCTCCCTCAGAGAGGATTACGTGCTAAAAGGATGGCAAAGGTGATGACTTCTTTTGCTTTCTCTCTGCAGCTAAATCTTGGATTGCACAGCAATTGTCATATTTTACTTGCAGTCCTCTGGATAGGCTGGTTTTCTGTCTTCCGCAGGTCAGCACTTCAGAGATGTGCTGAAATATCCGTGAGACCCCAAAGTGTAGAACTCCCAATGCGAGCAGAAGGCTTGGCACATAGAAGAGCCTAAGAACAAAGCAGCCAACATCCTTTCTCCGGAGACAAAACACATTTTGTCTGTGACATTCTTAGTCTCCATCTGCTCAGGAGAGGGAAAGTTTCCCATATGGTACTGCAGTGGGCTAGTGATTCACTCTATTGACTCACTCCACAAAATGCACAATTGAATGTTAAGTAACTGAAGTCAGCTTTAATGGATACAGCATATGTGTACTTCATGAATGCAAAATATGTAAACTATTATCATGTCACCTCTTTTTGTGGTGATAGTACTGCATTGATTACTGATTGATTCCAATTGCTTAATAATTGGAGTTACCATTCTCTGAATAACTTGCATTTTGAATTATCAGTTTAGAATCAAAATTAAAAACACACCTGTTTCTGCCATGCCACATTATATTTTACATTTTTCATATTTTTTCAATAATATCTTGAGCCAAACACATGTTAGGTAGTTAAGATATTAGTGGCTTAGATCTGATGTGAAAGCCTACATTTCTAGAGAAAAGGATGACTGGCTCACAGCTAATCTTGTTCATGTATCACAAATGCTTTCTGTGTTTTAAAAGAACATTGATTTTAAAAAGATCTGTGTAACTGGGGACAGTTCATAAGACAGTTTATTACAAGATGGTCAGATCAAGGTTAAGCATCTGATGCCTGTCCTCATAGACTGCCAAGCCCATGATACCATAATGATCTTAGTTAAGGATCTGCAGGAAACTGCAGGACAAGAGAGATTTGAGGGGAAATATTCTGTTTCTGACAAGGATGTTGGACTGAAAGCTGATTAGTCAAGTTAGAGGATCATTCCAGAGTTGTGTCATGTGTAACAGTGACAGCAAGTAACAGTGACAAATAATAAAGAAAAAAATCATGTCCAGGATTTCTGGGGAAAAGATTAACCAAAATGTATAGTTATGACACTGCTTGGCTTTGGGATGTTTTAGTGTGTTTCTTTAGACAATGGAAACATCTATGAACTACACCCATCCAAGGTGTGAAGTTTGGTGTCAGTAGTGAATGGACACAGGAATTAGAGAGATTTTCTTGATCATTACATTTTCAGTCATTTCCCCCCTCACCTCCTTGATAGCTGCTACTAAAGCTGAGCAGTGCTGGGCGTGGACTCCTCTTTGAGCAGTGTTGGAGCGATTCCCAAGCACCAAGGCCTGTGCCCTCCATGTGCATTGCAGGGATGTTCACCAAGGCTTGTCCATCTCCTCAGCTGGCTAGGATCCCAGCTAGCACTGTCCCTCAGGCTAGGCTGGTCATGCCTGCCCCTCAGGACAGGCTCCAGCTGTGCCCCCAGCCGAGGCAGAAGGGATCCTGACTGGCTCTGGAGCACCCCAGCATGTGCTCAGTGTAGACACATGCGTTGAAATAAGTCCAACTAACCATGCACAGCTTCAGCAGACAAGGCAAACAAAACAACAACCTGATTCAAGTTCGGAAATTTCTCTCTTCCACTCACTAAATAATCTGCAGGTAATTGAGCAAAGTCAACCATCTGCCTGTGACACCACTGCTTACGAAAAAACTTGACATACCTTATCTACTCAGGAAGACAATTTTTTTTCTCTTAACAATGAAATAACAGACTTTGCTGGTCCCATGAAGAGATGTACAGAAGGCTCTGTTGTACCCTCTGTATCAATGGAAACAGGAACTGCTGGCAAAAAGGAGGAGGTGATTTGCTCGTGAGGGTACCTGCATTTAGTGGATGCTTTGCTACAGCTTTTTAGTAAGTGATTGCAGAATTGGGGCTGGATCAGTGTTAAAGAGGATGGTTTGTTTGAACTTGAGATAAAAATCTGGTGCAATACAGTCAGTTTCAAGAACGGTATCTGGAGTATTGAGAAACTGTCTTGGGGAAACTAGGGGAAGGAGGGAACAGACTACTTTCACCCAGACCCAAGGGCTAAGATTAAATGAGGGAAATTAACAAAAGTATTAAAATTTAACAAATTTCAACAAGAAAAGACCAAAAATATTTTTCCTTTTTTTTGTTAAGTGGGCACTTGTGGCATCCCACCCTTAAGTGGAAGTGAGCACCCAGGATTCGTAGATGCTCATGGTTAAAAGGAATGACGAAAGTCAGAGGGTCTGCAAAAGCTTAAAATGTTAAAAGCTTTTATTAGTAAATTATACACTTGGCATGGAAATTGGAAAAAGTCAGTCCCTTATCTGCTACCATATGCACACCACAGTGGGTTTCAAGTAAAGGGGTAGAGTGAAAGAGAAGAGAGAGAGAGATGTATTAAAGAGGGAGAGAGAGAGAAAGGAAGAAAAGCAAAAGGAAAAAAGATCACCAGTCCTGGCTGCAGTATTGATCCAGCTGATGGAGTGTGCAGGTTCATGGGGTGCACATGCCCTTGGGCTTCATGGGGTTACCTTTTTATAGGTAAGCTTTCCCCACCCTAGAGATAAGTTACTTGCTTTTTACGTAATTTAGTTATCATGTGCAGTCCATTCTTCTAGTCCTTTCTGGAAATGGGTCAGAGGACTTCAGGGGTCCTTGGTGGTCTTGGTTGCCCTCTCCTGGGTTGGTTTTTGGTCAACAGTCCATGGCCACTTCTCAGCTTCATTCCTGCACACGTGCTGCATTGGGTTGTGCTTACCTGCAGGAGCAGAACAAGGAAGTGCTGTCCCAGCTCGGTATGGTCCCTCTGCAGCCACACCCTGTCCTCTCTCACAGCCTGTTATTGCCAACAGCCCTTGCATGGCTCCACAGCTGCCTGGCTATCAGGGTTGGAGACAGACCCTCAAACCCTGATAGTCGGGGCACATCAGTCCCTTCATCTCTGAGGCTTCTACAGCACCAAAAGTTTTATAGAAACCTAAAATGGCATTGCTGTTGCACTTCAGTCATTCAAAGCATCTTTCTAATCTATGAAAATTTGAAATAATTTAATTTATAATCCTATAATTAAATTTAATTTAGAACAAGAAGCAACTGTAATTCCACTATACCTAGAATGTATACAGTACATGAATCTGGAATCCCCTTGGGCTACTTTGTAATGACTATATACATGGGGACGTAATAGTTTCCTGTTTTTCCTGTGGAAATGTCTTTTCTTAAATAACTGAATTACAAATTTGAAACCCCTCTGATCTCAAAGTAATTATTTTTTTTTTACTAGTCAAAGATATTGAAGCTTTCTACCTTCAACATCTTCTCATTTTATAAATAGTATCTATATATATGTATACACATAACGTGCATGTATATATACACACATATATATAAATACTGTAGTGTGCAGGACAACTCCATTCATAACACAGATATACCTGTTGTTCCAGGGAAGAATTTTTGCTTTGGTTCATAAACATACTTCCTTTGTAATGAAAATTACACACAGTGCTGTTCTTCAGGAAAGATATAAACATAGTTTTGAAGAATAAACCACTAAAATGGAACATATTTTTCCCCAGCTTTTTTGAGGAATGGATAGGAGATGCAATAGCACCTTTTTTTTTTTTTGTTTTCCTCTGAAGTTTCAACATTTTCAGGACTTGCACGTCTTTAATACGTAGTAGATTCTCTAAATATTACTGGTGGGTTCCCTTAGGATTTCACCTCCCGAGCACCTGGATTCTTGGTAAAGTACCAAGATGAAGTTTGCTTCTGCTGAAAAAGTGTCATGCTAAGGCTTCTTTTTGTTGTAGTTACTTAAGCTCCATACACAGACTCTATTGTCACCTTCAGAAAGTTTTTGTTCCAAATACCCAACACTCATCCTTCCACCCTCCTCACTCCAGTAAGAAGGATTTTTGGGGCTCCAAAATGCTGCTCATCATCAAAAATTGTTTCCAATTTCATACTTATATCAAGTTACATAAGGTTCAAGTCAGAAAAACAGAATAAAACATTGAAATAATGAGAGCTGTTTAACTCACAAAATTCACTATGTTCCAGAAAGTTAGTTATAGGAGTTCCAACTCATACTTTCAAATATATAAAACATGCAATGGAAAACAAAACAAAGCAAAAAACCCCTCTAAAATTGATCTCTCCCGCTAAACAACAACTTTGACCTCTTTTAAGGCTACCAGTCCATCTATTCTAACATGATGTGTCTCTCTGGTTTCAAATGGGTAGAGATAAAAGGAGACAGTGTTCCTCCACTGTCACGCAGGCTCACAATTTGGTGACATTTAAGGTGGGAAAACTTGTGAGCAGAGATTTAGAGAATAAAGGGAAATTAATACTTGAAAAATACTGTGTTTTTAATCCAGCACACCCTTCCCTTATGTTCTGGTGAGATTTTGGGCTGTGCACCTTGTATACCAGATGGGGATGCTTTTCTGCTTGCTTGGTTTTGGTAATTTTTTTTCTGCTTTCTTAGCTGGTTTCAGGTTTCTGTGTAACAACCTTTGCCTCCACTTAAAAAAAATCCAAGCACCTGACCCAGGTTACATTTTAGGAGGCCTGTTTGGTGAGAAGTGAATGCTGGAATGTTTCAGTTTTCAAAACTGTAAAGATTCAGATTTATAGTCAGTCTGTTTATACTCTATCATATCATGTGTGGTAGCATAGGATATCAAAGCAAGAAAGCCTACAGGGATACCACCATTTGAAATGAAAAATAGTTCTTATGTATGGCATAATGCAGCACAGATGGAAAGTTGTGCTTTTCTGTTTTACTGTTTCTGTACATTACTCAGGCAATAAATACCGGACAAATCAAGCAGTCGTTTCTAAGGCTCCGTATAACCTATTTTAACAGCATCAGCTGCTATAGCTTTATGTTCCCTAGAGAAAAGCTGCCTGGGTTCCCAAGTTTTATAAGGCATTTCAAGGAGACCTCACAAATAAAAATGAATGGAAAATATGGCCTGGCTTTTAATAACAGTATAGTTAAGTCTGCATTTTCATATGACAGTCAAAGCTCTCACTAGCATACTGCGGCCTTATCATTCCTCAAAGCAGCAGTTATTTAATGACTATTACTTGCTTATTTCATCTGCTATGAATTCTGCATCATTATTTCAAGGGCACAGCACAACAGAAATACACTATATCTGTGTCACTTTGGGTCTGGCTTTGTCAGCTGAGAAGGGTTATCCCACATCCAATGGCGCAGACACGCTCTGACACCTTCTCTCTGGAGGTGGCCACAAAGGATCCCTAAAGCATGTTTGAAAAGACAAGCAGCCTAAAAATATATAAAACAGTGCCTGAGCAGTGTGAGACTTGAGGAGAACTTTTACTCTGATCTGAAATATCTGAGGTTGATGAGCCTCAGGATAGGAAAGTCTGCCACCCTCTCTCCATCACCTCCACTTGTGGTTAGACACTGCAGAAAAAGGACCAGATCCCCCACAACATCTCAGCACCTGTCCTGACCCCGAGCTATTGTGCTGGTAACACAAATATTAGTTGTGATGGATGCTTGTCTATCACTGCACTGAAAAAGGGCTGTAGGCAAAAGAAAATTAACTTTCTCCAGAGCAGGCACACCTGTCTATGAAAAGTCTTTAAAATAAAGGGCAAGATATCTTCCAGGAAAAAGAGACACCCCCAAAATAAATACTGAGCAAGCTGTGACACTCCTCACACAGGCTCACAACTGCCCTGCTTTACACAGCAGTGGGAAGCAATATTACCTGTATCTTTTCTCTATAGAGAATATATATAGAATATATATCTATTTTATACTCTAATATACCAATTAAATAATAGCTCCACAACATGGAAAAGCAACTTTCCCTGAGCCTTTTAGGACTTCAAATTACATCATCCATATCCAGCACTGTAGTTGCCATGTTTTTTCTTCTTTTTCAAAGTATCATTATTTTATTTTTCAAACAAAATAATAAAAGTAAAAAGAAAAAAAAATCCCTTAGCAATAGTCTTTTAAATAGAATAAATAATTACATATGGGAGTCTGTGCTGCAAGATTTTGTTTGTAGGCTGGATGGAAAAAAACTTGATATTTGTAAAAACAAATTCATAGCAATTTTAATCACATCAAGCTTTCTCTTCCATGACACAAGCTGACTTCTGTCCACTTGGCTTTTCCAGCTCCCCATTTAGCAGGTGTCACATCACTGCTGAAGCTGAAGGCAGTGCTGAGGGTAAGGAAGAAAGGCCAATTTCAGCATCTGACAACAATCTCCCCTTAAGATTACTTTTGGTGAGACAGAAAGTAGTTTTTGTTGTTGCTGTATCACTGTGTGATAATTTCAGCATTTTTTTAACCAATAGAACTTACAGTGACTCAGGAGTGGTCAAAGGCTAATCAGTGAAATATTAATCTTTACTGGGTTTCGTTTGTTAATATGCTTCATATAAGATATATTAATTTTTCCCTATTTTCAAGATGATGCATTACTTATGTAGGACCCATATTTTATTATTGTTTTTTTTTTTTTTAGAATGGTTGAATACTTATTTTCAAATTATTTTTAGAGTCTAAATTTTAAAACATTCATAGAAACATAAAATAATAGAATCTTTAAGGTTGGAAAAGACCTGTAAGATCACCAAGTCCAACAATTAACCCAACACTGCCAAGTCCACCACTAAAGTGTGTCCCAAGTATCCCATCTACACATTTTTTGAACACTTACAAGGATGGTGATTCCACCACCCCTCTGGGCAACCTGTTCCAATGTTTGACAGCCTTTTAATGAATAATTTTTTCCTAATATTTAATCTAAACCTCCTCTGACACAACTTGAGGTCATTTTGTCTTGTCCTAAAACATTAAAACCAAAGGATAAAAAGGTAAAAAAAAAAACAAAACAAAAAACAACACAACTTGAGTTATATATTGAATCAAGGATTTGGGTTGGGGTTTTGTTTCTTTATTTGGTTTGGTTTTTTGTTTATTTCTTCTGAGTGTTTATTTGTTTGGGTTTTTCTTTAAGATTTACTGCAGGACTGAACTTAAGGCAACTTCACATCCAAGGCTGAGTGCATAAAACCAACTTGACTTAAAGTCAAAAAGAAGCTGATAGAAAAGTGGATGTGGCTACAAAGGTTACAGCTAATAAACTAAACCAGATCAGCACAGGGGCCTGAGTATAGAATGTATGCAACCATCCATACTATGAAAAGTTTTGCACAGTTTTGGTCTCAGCAAAGTACTGCTACAATGGGGACAATCTGGGAGCCAGCTCAGGCCAGAAAACACTCTCCATGGGCAGTCTGAGGACGGGTTGAGTGTCAAACTGTATTGACATGAGCCTTGCCATACTATTTCTCCAAGAGCTGTCCCAGGATGTTTTATTTACCTCTGCAAATGCAGTCAGGAGTGACAGGGGTGAAGAAAGTTTTGGGAAGGGGAAAAGGTTTGGTAGGAAACTGCTGTGTCAAAGAAATTTGTTGCACTTCAAGGTCAACTAAACCCACCTTTGGCTTAAGGTCAAAATACCATTTTCAGAATGCAAATTCCAAGAAATTCAGATCTTCTTGTTCAGAGTTGGAGACATTTTGAAAAAGGTTATGACTCCCTAATACAAAGAATCAACTCAGTCTCAGTCAATTTGTCTGAACTCAGTCATTTTCAGTCCTAAGTTTAACGTTCCCTTTCCCTCTCTTTTAAACAGAGCATTACTGTTTTTCTTTAAGTTACTTAATGTAGAGGAGTGGTTTTATTGTTGTGGCCTGCTATTTTTATTACAATAGCAAAAACATTTTAAAAAACCAATTATTGTTTCCAAGCTCCAGTAGTTTTTATAAGGAAAAAGCCCTATAAATGGTGTCTGACAAAAAACTTGACATGAATAAGGGAGTATGAGGCCCTGCTCAGCAGGTACTGAGCAGCCTTGTGAAAGTTGGGCCAGATGGCTTCGTTAGGGATAAACAAAAAGAGTGAAGAGAGTGCAAGCAGTAAGAACCTTTTAAGGACTGTGGAGACAAAAGAGACTTTGACCCCTGGACCACCTCAGACTGAGAAAAAAGGGCGTTTTTTTGTCAGAAACCATTCTGTTACTCAGAGGAATATATGATCATGAGAGATACTCTTACCTAGGTCCTTACTATGCCTTTGTGCCTTCTAAAAGACTCTTAAAATAAGAAACTTTTTTTTTTCCTTCTGTGTCTCAATTCCTTCTTTGGGAAAAAATCTGCTTCAGTCTCATCCTTACATCATTCTGCCCTAATGCATCCCAGCTGGAGGGACTTTCCCTTTATAATCATAATTTCCCCCAGTTTGAGGCAGATCCACTACCCCTTCTTGACCTGTTCTTCTCCTGCTTTAATTGGGGTTGGAGTTAGCACAGGATTTGGGCAGCCCTCATCATGTCAATGCTGCAGTGCTTACCTTATAAGAATCCTGAGGCCCCATAACAACATCCAGAGCTCAGAATTAGTTAAAGTTAGACCAACGAAAAACAGTAATAGAAATTCTGCACACTGAATGAGGGTCACTTAAATGCTAAAGAGAAATATGCAGTACAGAGGGGTAAAATTCCTCACCTTTCCAATCTCTGACTACCCAAGTAAGGACTTCAGGCAGGCTTTCATATCTCCTGCAGTTCAACCTCTTGTTTTGAGGGAAGACACCTGCAGCTGCTACAGACCATAGACCAGAGTTTCCAAAATTACTGCTTTGCATCCTTGTTTCTGCAGTTCACACAGAAAACCCATTAGATAACATGTATGATTTTCCCCTGCAGCAGGGATCAGATATCTGGATTACTTCTTCCAGTTCAGACTCCACAGCCTTTTTTGGTTGCTCATTTCTGGCCCCTTCCACACGCTGTGAATGTTTTGTTGGTTAGGAGGACAGTCCCTCTGGAAGGTCAGGATGATGCCCTGCTACAAATTTCTTCTGGAAATGAGGACGTGAGCATCAGCCCCTTCTTAAATAGACATTTAAAGAAGCCTTATAGAAGGTAGACTTTTACAAATGCCTGCCATAATTTGGAATCAAATTCTTTGCTCAAAACCAAGAATAAAATGGATTTGCATGCATGTCATCATTCTCTCAGATTAATTTCTCAACTTCTGGAGTAAGAATAAAAGATCCTCCAAATGTCTGGGTGTATTTTGTTTTGGTTTGAGGGTTGTTTTGGAGGGTTGAGGAATCATTGGGGTTTTTTCATTGTGTTTTGTTTATTACTTTGTTGGATGATTTGGGTTTTTATTTTTGTGTCTTTGGTTTGGTTTAATTTGGGTTTTTTGTTGGTTTAGGGGTTTTTTTTTGTGGAAGGTGAGGCATTTTGTGAGCACAGCTGAGGAGAGGATGCAAGGATGGCTTCAGCTCGGGTGCAGTATCAGCTCATCAGCTCAGCCAAGTGTGTGAGCGTTGGCATATGAGCAAGATGCTGCAGTCTGAATATCGACACACGGTCAAACACTTCTCAGTAGCCCAAGTGTGATGTTAAAAAATCCCTTTGTGGCTAATGTCTAGTAAAAGGATACATTGCTTGGCTAGAACAAAGAGTGTTACACTACAGACAGAAATGGAACATCTCCAAGTACTCCTGTTGTGCTGTACAAAGCAGCATCTCTCTTAGTCTATGCCATTTTCCCTTGTGAGGGAAAAGGCTTTTCCTGATACAGGGGCTGCAGTAAACTGCATAGATAATGGAATAGCAGAGAGAATTCACAATAAATTTTTGGCTAAGCTTTGGGCTGTGAAAATGGCTTAGCTGGGTTTAGAACAAGTTTCAATCCCTGCAGTGGGTCTTGTGCCAGCCTTATTACTGCACTGCCATTTGGAAAATACTGGAAATAAAAAGACTGATCCTTTGAAAAATTCTTCAGTGGACTTGATGAGACAGAATAAAAGAAAGGACAAGTTATGATGGATAGGGATAGGGAGTGCTTTCTGACTGCCTGCAGGTCATTCCCAAATCAGTTAGAACAGCTGCAGAGGGGAAAAAAGCAAGTTAAAAATAAACAAAGCAGATTTGCACCCATTACAATTACTGCCTTTGCCAGTCTTTCCACTCAAGCCTGGCTTCCTGGAGTGAAAGAAGAAAGACTTCAGATTTCACCAAGGAATATTAATAGAATTAATAGATGAACTTAAGAAAGAAAAACTACTAAGATGAATACAACTTGCTTTTGGTGTGAACAGATGGGTCATGGAATAGTCTGAGGGGTAACTAATGGGACATTGATGCTTAATTGAACAAAATAGACAATTATCAACTGAAGAAAAATCTGGGGAACAGTAAATAATGCTAAGACCAGGCCAGTTGTACAATGATCTGAGATTCATTATAAATAGTACTTAGCAACTCACATTTTAATATATTCAACTACAAGGAAATTTGTCATATTTATAGGGCAAGATTCTATTTTAGAAATCAGCGATGCTGCAGAGGATACAGGGTCACTGTAGCCAACCAATTGAGGGCCCATTTCCAGCACTATTAAGTGTGGAAAGACCCCATGGGAACTTTTGAAGTGGAAACAAGGAAAATTATAAAGCAGAAGTAGTGTGGCTATCCTTGGCATTAATGAGAGCATTACTGTCAGTTCTCGTGTCTGTGCTAAAGGTTATTGGAAAAGGCTGACAAGAGTTATAAGAACCAGTCACATCCAGGAAAAACATGTTTTCAGCTGGAGGATAAAAAAGTTTTATTTCTTTAGTGTATCCAAGGGAGGACTAAAAGGTGACTTGTTTGTAATGTACAAGTACAGCCTTTGAGAGATTGTTTTTGAGTGAAAAAGGCTCTTCATCCAAACAGATAACATACAATTTAGTAGTTTGAATCACGAAATTTTAAATAAAAATACTTTCTCACAGCAGTTAATTTTATAGGTATTTCATGCTTTCTTCATCACTTAAGTTCTTCAAATAAAGACTGGATAGCTTTCAAAAAGACATCTGCTCTATCTCAACCAGGAATTATGAGCTTTATTCAGGTATTACCAAGCAGTATTCTCCTTTCTGTGTTGTGTTGAATGTTAAAGGTAGCAGGGATAGCAGCCATTTTTGGACCTTAAAACAGAGGTCAGTAGTGGAAAAGCTCCAAGTACATTGCAAACATACAAGCGGCAGAAATTTCTAAGAATTCTTATCAAAATGTCAGCTGTGCATAACAAGCATCTGCCTCTACTGGGTTTTAATAAGTTTTCAAGGACCTCATTTTCATTATCTTGGACCTCAGAGATGCAGAATGAGAATCCAGATTTATCTTGCACTGAATAGATCTGCTCTGTTAAAAAGACAGTAATCTTTTCTTTATCTTTCTGCACAGAATGACACAAGACCTTCATCAAGTACATTTCTCACATTATTACATGAAATCCCTTGACTAGTCCTTGCAGGCTCAGGAACGTAGGAGCCTTTAAAAGCCCTCAGAAAAAAAAAAAAAAGAAACCTGGATCCCTCTCCTTTTTTATTAGTTGGATGGGAAAAGCATTCTCTTGTCAATCCATCAAGAACCATGATTTAAGCATTAGCTGTTAAACCAAGTAATGACATGAGCTTAGGTGATTATATACTTGCAGGTACCAAATGTTCATTGTTAAATGTAAGGACATACCTAAGGAGCTGTGTAATCTAAATAGCACCAAGTCCTTATGACCATCCAGTTGCCCTATTTCTTTCACATTTGATTTTATTTTTTAATAATGCTGATGCCGGAGGTGCTACTTAAGAAGTTCAGAGAGGCAGGAGCAGCAAGTTCCATCAGCCTTATAATAAATGGGTGTGTAAGAGGAAACCAGCCAAAGGGCAAGCATTTGGAGGTGAGATATTGAGAACACCTGCTCCTCCCTCAGCAAACTTGTGATTAAACATTTTACTTAGTGTGTGAACTGAAATGTGTTATGTTAAACTGGGGTCAGAAGGCACAATGTAATTATGGTTGTTATTAATACTACAGAGGCCAAACAGATAGAAATCATATTGGGAATGACTGTAACTACAAGGAGGAGGAAATCTCCTTGTGTAAGGAATTACATTTTGGGTAGAGATGATAAAGAATGTTTTATTGTAATTCTCCAAATCTGTAATATTTCGGTTTCTCTGGAAAGCATTAATTTCTGCGTTGTTCTTGAAACTTCTCTTAGTAAACCACAAAAATAATTAAAAACAAACCCCAAACCTCTTAGTCCAAATCAGCATCCTTCAATGTATTCTGATTTCTTAACATGATCTGAGTATTTTTGTGTGAGCCCGTGCTGAAATGTTCCTTCATTTCCTATGAAGTTTTACACCTTTCCTTGAGAAATACCTACTGTGTTTCTCACCTTTGGATGACCCACGGCTATTGTGCCTGAAGATAGATCATGGAACACAGACATACAGACATAGAGACATACAGACACAGACATACACTCCAAGTCATGCAACTTAAGCATCTTTAATAATCCACGATCATTTCATTACATAAATTTAAAGATTCAGTCCAGTTTTTAAAAAGCAATTAGTGGAGCTAGGCTTCAAGATGTAATTTCACATATTTTTTACTGTAATAGCTGCACAGTTTGGAGCCAGTGCACTCACAAAGTGCAGAAGAGCAGGAATTAATGTTCCGGGGTAGTGTGGTTTAATGCCAGGTGACAGTTAAGCACTACTGAGCTGCTCACTCACTTTCACCTGAAAAATGGTGAGTTGAGGCAGAGGCAGTTCAGTAGATAAAGCAAAAACCAGGCACACAAGCAAAACAGGTAAGGAATTAATTCAGTGCTTCACACCAAGCAGGGAGGTAGCCAGTCATCTCCTGGATAGCAAGGCTTTGTCATCCATAGTGGTGACTTGTGAAGACAAATGCTTTGGTCAGCTGGGGATGGCTGCCCCAGCTGTGTCTCCACTCAATCTCTCATGCATCCCCAGCCTACTGCCTGTTCAGGAAGTGCAATGAGCAAAAAAGGCCTGGACTGTGCCAGCACTGCTCTGCAATAACTAAGCTACCTGCATTATCAACATTGTTTTCAGCACAAATCCGAACTAAAGCCCCCTACCAACTACTGTGAAAAACAGTAATTCTACCACAGAAAAGTTCAATGCATTCTTCATTCCTTTTCAGATGTATCCATTGGATTATGGTTTTAAATATAAAATTAGTATTTGTACTTTAGTATATATGTACAAGCTGTTAATATTTATAAGAAGAATAAACTCTTAAAGTAAAGCAAGTATAATAAGAAGCAATAACTGAAGCTCTTAATACTTTTGGTAAGTAAGTGCAACTGCTCCCAGTACAATATTTGAGTGCATCCTGGTGAAGCTAGTAGTTATGGTTTCTTACCAGACACTTTCTTCAAAGTTCAGGGGCTGATACTGAGTAAGTTTGTATTTTACTGACTTTATTTATCTTGAGCAGCACTTTACACAGCAGGACAATTACGGTAAGGGGTGAGATGCCACCAGCTTTTTTTCCTGTAATCAGCAGCAATAATTATACAGAAAAGCAAGTATAAAATATAGCAGGTATTAGACCGCATCCTTAAAGGCTCACGTCCTGACTCTTCTGTCTCTGATTTAAAAAGAAAGGACACTGTAATTAATTTTGACTGTTGAGCAGCCTTGTTACTGGAATCAGAAAAGAATTTTTTTTCTGAATTTTACTTAAGTTTGACTTTACCCATTCCCTGTGGTGATGTCTTACCCACTCTAATTGCACAATTTATAATTTAAAATACATTTGTTGGTTTTGAAGCTTAGCCTTTTTTAATTAACTGAAAGGTCACTTGCCTATGTACTATGAGTTAGGTTGTGATGCCTACAATCAGTCCCATATGTTGAGTGAAAGGCTTAAGTTCCTTAAATTTTATGACTTTGCCTGTTTGCAATTAAAATTTTCCTTGCCAGGTGTCTGCCACAGTTTGATTTTACGACAGCAAAACCCCCAAACAAACAAACAAACAAACCCTAGTTAAAACAAGAAAGCAGTTTCTTACAGTGACATATACCCTGTGTTTTTAAATGAAGTTATTCATATGCCTGTTTAAACTGAAAAGCCTGAAGAATATTTGGCTTTTGAGCTGGAACTGGAAAACTGAAATGCTGTCTTGCTGACAAAGGTGTGTCTTTATCCCTCCTGTCATAATTATTCCAGGTATGATCAAGTTTTGAATTTCAAGTTTTAAACCATCTACTCTTAGTTACCTCATGCTCTGCAGAGCATATTAACTGAATTCTTAACATACCATCCAGAATTAAGTACAGAAAGTTGCAATACAATCTCACAGTTGCAAAAACACAAATATATAGGAGTTATGCTGTGCCAGAATTAAGCTGACACATAGAATTACCACTCTTCTTTCTCTTATGTAATGATCTTTAATTCTATAACACTCCTTTTTTTTTTTTTTTTTTTTTTTTTATTTTGGCAACCTTTAAAGCACAGCGGAAAAGTAAATCAAATCAGAATAAACATTTAGCTTGTCTTTTCACTCGATGAGGTCAGAATAGTCCTTTTGTATGAGTCCCCTACACTCTTTTCTCATACTCCCGCCATATGAACTTTTTACTCGCTTCTCAAATTTCAAAAAGAGATAGAATAGGACAGTCTACCACATACAACTGTCATATCCTCACTAAGGAAGTGTGAAAAGTCATAGACCCATCCTAGACTGTAGGAGTCCTGACTCCAATTCTCCTGTGGAATAAATTTTACTTATTCATGTCATCATATAAGCTAGTTGCAAGGAAAGAAAGACATCAACAACTGTACACACCTGTGGATGATAGAACAGTAGATAATGAAATCTACAGAGAAAATAATTCATCCATTTTCATTTACACTGAAAGAAAATTATACTTTTAAAATAAGATTACTACATATGTCCCTTCTAGAACATCTTTCTCTAAAATCACTGTCATCAGAACTTCTAACAGAAATATTAGGTAGAATCAAGCCTTGCCTAAAGTGCCATCATCCCCTATGGCTGAAAACTGAAGAGTCGTTTTTGTGACTGTTGGAGTGAATTCTTAATGAATAAATGACATCAGTGAAGAGATGATCCATGTATTTGCAGGCTGGAAGAGAAAATGGAACCAAGAGCTGAAGGAGTTTGGGTTGTTACAGACCTGTGCTGCTTCCAACGACTTCTTTGATTCCAGCCTCTGGAATCTGCTGTTTCTTACTGAGAGATGGTGAAGGGAACATTGCCACAAAACACAACTGCTGCTTCCAGCAAAATCAGCTGGAAAAGCTGCCTTCCTGCAGAACGGTCAATATTGTACACAGCAGAAGAAATGAAACCATGCTGCTTGCTTCTGTGAAGGTATTATTTTATTTCAACCCTCTTGTTCCTGTTGCAGACACCGTATAAATATCTTGTGTGGATATATTTTGCTGCTTTTTGTATCATCTGGGTACAATCCTAAATCCAGAAATGTAACAAAGAACTCTGCCCCATGTGGGTTTCTACTAAATCAGAACATCATAAGGTTTTAAAAGCATGCTGGAACAGAGCTGTGTTTTGGACTTAGGGTGAGCAAACGTTTGATGACACACCAATATTTTGGTTGTTGTTGGGCAGGACTTGCATTATGACAAAGGACTTTTCAGCTTCCCCTGCTGCCCTACCAGTGAGGAGTCTGGGTGTGCATGAGGAAGTGGGAGAGGACACAACCAGGACAGCTGATCCTGACTGACCAAAGGGGTATTCCACACCACATGGCATCACGCTGAACAACAAAACTGAGGGGAGTTGGCTGGGGATGATGGTACTCTGCTCAGGGCCTGGTTGGGCACTAGTCAGTGGCTGGTGAGGAATCACATTTTTCGTCACTTGTTTTGTGCATTCTTTTATTTTCATTATTTTTCCTTCATTTTCTGTGCTATTAAACTGTCATTATCTCAACCTAAAAGTTTTACTCTTTTTCTGATTCTCTTCGCCATCTCACTGAAGGGGAGCGAGTGGGTGATGTTTAGCTGCTTCTCTTGTTAAACCATGACACTGGTGAACTATTCTGCTCAAATGAATAATGTCATTGAAGCCAGAAAAACTCGGAGGGGGTTAAATTTAGCAAATCACACATGTCTCTGTAGGACTGGAGCCACAGCTTGTGTAACAGAACGTTTCTAATACTCCCCAGGACCAGCATGGAAAATTGACTTGAACAAATCATTAGATGGACACAGAAAAATGACTTAAGGATGTGACCCTCACAGACCTGATTTCCTGTAGGCTGTAGAGGAACAGTAGTGCAAGCACTTAGAATAAAAGCTGTCTGTTTCTCTAGCCTTTGGGAAAAAAGTTTGGGGCAATTTTCTTTTACTTGGATTTTTTATTGGAAGAGGTAGTACAGAAAGATAATTCTTGCCAAAATATCCACAGGCTTAAACATTTAAAGCAGTATTTTGGTGACTTTTATAAGGTCTAGATACTACAGAAGGATACAGATAGAGAAACAAGGCTTGCAGCTAGATTCACATAGTCTTATTAACAATTTGAAGATTGTTATGCAGAAAATACTCCAGTGATATCAATGTCCTTGTAATATTCATAAAGGTGCTGTCTAGGTTCAGCTGCATTCTGGTATTTGTACCCAGGAGCTATTTTCCCCCCCTTACTGTTATTTTTGCAATTCTAAAACATGAATCATAAAAAGAGCCTTTTGCAGAAGCACATTACTATCCACCAAGAGCAGCTCCTTCCATTTGCCACAACATTCCCTCAAACCACCTATTGTTATGAGGGTGCTGCTGTTGGTTAAATGCTATTATACAAATAACATTAATCATATATGCCTGCAGTTAATTTTAATTACTCTGCTCTCTGCTTCTCTTCTCCTTTCTCCTATCTTTCTTCCAGTAATTCAGCAGAGGAACTGAAGACCCACTGTTTCTGTGCCCTTCCTGAAGACCAAAGAAAGAACAGAGCAGTCCCTCTGTGAGCTCTGACTGCAGTTAGAAGGAAGAAAAAAGGTGCTTTCAAGTAAGAGAAATGACAATCCCTCATTAAAAAAAAAAAAAAAGTGTTTTGAGACTGAATTGACAGCAGGAGCAATATTTAAAACAGTGTCTTAATTCATTAAAGCACCAAAGCTCAGAGGATAGCTGCTGCTGAGAGTGGCCACACACCACCCAGTTGTGACTGACTGGTGGGTTCAAAGGTTAGTGCTGAGGATGTGGGGAGAGGGAATGCGGATAAGCTGCACCATCACTAAGTGCCAATTCTCCAGGCTGAAAGCAGTCTCATAGCTCATAATTCCCAGTGTGTATATACATTGAGAGTAACCACAGCTTCGGCCCTTTGTGGCCAGGTGAATGCTCTCCATATGAATTAATTCTGTGCTGAGTAGATCTACTGGATCTGATTCTCTAGGGAAGCCCAGGCATCCAGACACTAATGGTGTGGCTCACTATGTCTCTATGTCTATATGTCACTATGAGTCAAGGAGTCAAGATCTGTGAGCTAGTATCGCTTGTCTCCTTTTATAATAGCTTGTCTGATTAATGTTACATCTCTTTTTTTTTTTTTTTAAATTCAATGGTAAAAAGGGTCATTTTTATTCTTTGCTTATTAAGTGAGAGTCAAATGTCTGGTTTGAGACTCTGGTAACTCATATTAAGGATGTCCACCACGGGCCAGAATCATCCTAAGCCTTGTCTGTCTATGCCAAGCATGTCTGAGTGCCCCTCCACAGCGTAAGGTGCTCATCGTCCTGGGCTATTGACATGATGTAGGATTTAAACTTTTATATCACAAATGAGCACCATCAAATCATTAACTAGAATTACAGTGTTACTGTTACTGTCCTCTCTCACATTCTTGATGCATCCTTAGTTGGTTTCTCGCACACTGAGCCACTTTCACTATGTTGAAGCCACCCAGGGGGCCAGAGTGAAATCAGGGATCAGTTCCTTTCAGAGCTTTGTTTCTTGAGGGAACACAGCTCTGTGTGGACTGGACTGAGGACAAAGCTCTCTTTCTCTGTGTTTTGCTTCTTGCTGCATTCTGTGCCCCTGCAGGCTCTTCTTCAATGCTGAAACTTTGTTCTAAGTTCATTCTTTGCTTAGTTTATAAAAAAGTGGGTCTTTTTTATAAGGGGAAAACCTTAGAAGGTTTATGAATACAAGCTTATACCTTAATTTTCTTTCTGAAGTCAAGTCAGAACTATGATTTTACACCATCCCTCCTGCCAGATCTGCAAGATTTTCTCCCCATGTTCCTGCTCAACATTTCAGGGAAGGTGCCTGAGGAGTGGGAGACACATAGCAGTCTGAAGAGGATATTTATTCCAGTGCTCCTTTGTCATGTGCAGATGGTGAATTCAGGCTAGTTGTAGCTCTGATAACAGTTACGTGCCTCCTTGACTCCATTCTTGAATGTAAGGAATGTTGTCAGTTTTCTGGAGTAAAGGTGATCAAATGATCCAGGTGGATTTTAAAAGTTTGGGTTTTTTTACATAAGAAGAAATTATTAGCTGTTTTGGTTCTAAGATAAGGTTAGGCCACAGTAGTGCCTAGGAGAGCCAAACTGATAAGATTTTAATTTTTCAAGAACAGAATGAATATTTATTGCTAAGATATAGAGGAGTTGGCATAACTATGGATGAATTAAGAGAGCAGAAGAAACAGAATTGTTTTTTTCAAAGGCCAGCCATTCTCACACTCATTTTTTCCACTTCCTAATTAGTGTGAGAACCTGCTGTGCAAGGACTCCATCTCAATTTCCTTCACTTACTCAGCAGGTCTATTCCACTCCTGGCTTACCTGCATCCATTTCCTCAAGCACAATCAGGCATTTCTCCAACCAAAATGCTTTCTGAAATCATTGTGGTGCCAAGAAAATGTTTGGCACAGAATCATCACAATGCTGATAATTTCTTCAGATAGTCTTATCTATTGGTACCTTAGGCTGATAGTTTTATCTGGAAATTGAATACAACCTGTATGTATACATGCATATATGTATGTTTGTACATATGTAGCCCCTTTCCTAGATAAGGAGAAAAGTCAGCCCCACATTCCCTCCTCCAAATTCCTTGGTTCCAAACCATCTTTTGAAAGCAGTGGAAGTCAGGCGCTGGAAACCATGGTGCTGCTCTCGCAAACAGTGGGCTGCAAGAAGCAAAATTGTCCTAGAAATATACACCTTGTTCTTTTACAAATATAATGTTCTATAGTTTATATTACAGTTAAGTTCTAATATTGCTCAATTTTTTATGAGCATTTTTTAAAATAAAATTTATTTTATGTTCAACCAAAACCATTGTGCACCTAAATAACTTAAGTATCTCATAAAATTTCAAAGTTGCTAGAGTGGCCAACTGTGATTCTTAACTGTGCCCTTATTTAATTAATGCACTCTCAATACTTCAAATTTTGGTTTAGCAAGACAGAACAATCCTAAGCTACTGTCACAAATATCCATTCTGCTTAGAGTGGCTTCAGTCTGAAAGGTATTCAACCTAATCTGATCCTCCTTTAAGTGGGAAAAGCGCTTGATGATTTAATGCATAGACTCTCAGCTAGGTGCGAAAAGTCACCAGCATGTCATGAACCACTGTCCAGTCTCTGTGTTCAGTGAAATGCTCAACTTTTTCAACAAGACAGGTGACCTTCTCCTAGTTGGCAGCTCCTGAACAACATTAATCCCTTGCAAGCGGTTTGGCAGGAATGCTCTGTCTCAGCTTTGTGTCTTATCAGTTTGTGTGGCAGGCTATGATTATTAAAGAGTGAAGATGCGGTGTTAAGGCCTAGGCAAGGAGAAGGGAGATAACCTGTTTGTATGCACACTAGTATTTGATCTGTGCTGGGATAAATATTGTTGTTGGCACACTGAAGCCCTTGCAAGCTTCATCAGAAAATTAAATGCTCTGGTGATAGGTTCACATTTCTGTCCAGAGCTGGATACTCTTAGAGAAATCTCTGCTAGGGAAGTACTCATGAACCTTTGCAGAAGGTCAGATAGCAAGCAGCTCCAGTGCTGGAGCTAGTCCCGCCACCAAGAGCCAAAGGGACCGTGAAGCCCTGACTAACAGAGAGAAATGTTTGTGCAGTGTGTTTGCTCATCTCCCAGCAATGTGAGACTCCTAAGACTTCTGAAGCAGAGGTGGTGGGTGTCTCTGCCCTACCCTGACCTACCTGGCTTATCAGGCTGTGGCAGGTGGCTGCAGCATGCTGAGCCATGGTCTGAAGTGCCCACCTGAGTGAATGTCTGACTGGCTGGCCCTGGCTGAACTCTCTGATGTTATTTGCAGTGAATTAGTAAGATTCAGGTTGGCTGTGGCTGCACAAGAGACATATGACTTTGAATAGAAGTTTCTGAAGAAATACATCCGGAATTGCTGGATTCAATAGCTTGTTAAGTTACAGACCTAATTATGACCACTTAAGGTCACTGTTGACCACCTTCTGGCAGGTGCTTTCAGCAGAAGTATCCTGTAATTTAGGGGATGTGGAAAGGGCACAGATGGAATCAGGTTTTGTCTTTCTTCATATTTCTGCTCATCACTACAAATGTACATCGTCCAGTGTGATACCACTTCACAGGCAAACACCACCCTACAATTAGCACAGAGCAGTTCTCCCAGAGCACCCCCAGCCCAGATGCCCAGGGTAGAGGGAGCAATGTCCTTTCTGAGCACACTCAGCTGGAGCACGGCAGGCACTGGCTGGCTGCTGGGCCAGGCTGCCCGAGAACACTCTATCCTCCTTATATCAGAAGGAGGAAGGGTGAAGCTGATGCCATGCTGACATAAAACTGCTCTCCTGACTTTTTAATCCAAATGTTGAGAGCTTTTTGCCTTGCTTTACACAATGGAAACAAAGTCTGGAATATTGAAATTTTTGGCAAAATGAAATTATTCTTTCTGAGGCAGGCCCAGGCAGGACTGCACACTGCATTTTCTCCCTAAAAAATATGAAAATTTTCCAAAATTCTCTTCTCTTTCTGCTGTTTTTATTCACCATGGAGTAAATTCATGAAGAGCTGCTAACACCATCATATTTTCAGTTAATACAATACTAATGTGAAACATAACACTGAACTCTCCTCATCACAATTTTACAAGCACAAAAATATCAGAACAACCTGTTCTGGGGCAGTGAAATTTTGGGGCACAATTTGCACTGTGATTTACTTGCATTCAATTATATGAGTAAAGGCTTGATATATCTAAATCAAAATAAATACATTGATTTTCAGGAGTAAAGATGATCAGTTTTGAATATGGAACACAGGAAGTCAATGTTCTCTAGAAGTCACCACTTAGTAACTCCAATATATTTACTTATTTTGGGAACTAACTAATAGCTTCTTTCAGGATAACTGTGATGTATTTGTCATGTATCAGTGTCAGTTTTTCTGGTCAGTTTAGAAATCAGATCCTTCTATTTTTCACTGGACACCTACATTTGTAATGCTTATGGCTGGTTATTTATTGTATCCAATTATATATAAGGGGAGGAGAATACCTTTACTCTAGTAAGGGTTAGAAAATTAAATACTTTACTGTTCATAGTAAAGATATTTGAAGGGAATAACAGCAAGAAAACTACAGTGTTATGTCTTACGATAAAAGATATTTTCTTCTTTTCCAAGGCCTGCCAGTAATCTATTACTGACTAAAAGCATGTGAATTCCATGTTCATCATGAAGATACAATATAATGTATTTCTCATCTACTGCACTCAGATTTCAACAATCACTTTCTTTCAAAGACACCCTGACATCTCAAATGGTGAATTATTAAGTCAGGATAACAAGGACAACATTCACTTTCTTTGTGCAGCTCCAGCTAGGGTAGACAACTTTATTAATTATCAGACCAGAAATGGGCTGGAATTTGCTTTGTACATTGCTAAGCAATTTAACTGGAAGAGATGGGTTGTGTATGGCAATAAATGACCTTTCTAAAAGCTTGTTTTTCCACCAACTGCTTGTGTTGAAACCAATTGCAGAAGTCATTCAAAATGAGCTGTTTATTGCTTCCTAAATGCATTTACTGCATGCCAGATGTCCATTTCAAAACATTCTGCTGCGTGCCTTTTAACTGACCCTACAGCAAGACACAACTGCCCGTAGCCATCACCCTGGAAATGCTGCTCACTTAGCAGTGGGCTACCAGCCCAGCAGGCACTGGGGCAGACCTTCTTCAGCACCACAGAGATTAGGAGGAGTAAAAGCAGCTCCTTAGAGGAGACGAGTCCATGTCCCACTCAGAAGGGCAGCTGCATCCCAGAGTAAACCAAACTGTCAGTGTTATCTCACGAGCTGGCTGACAATGACAGCGAACACATGGCAGAGCAAACTCCCAGCATGGGATGCTTGCAGGGTCCCTGAAATTGCTTCCTCTCTAGTGCTGCAGAGTTACTTTTTAACTGAGGTGTGTTTTCTATGGTGCCTGTTACCCTGAGTACTTCTGGTTTTGCTCTGTAAACACTTTTGCATGTTCCTGGTGTTCATCCTCCTGGACCATAGCAGCCACCTCTAAGCAGCAAGGCTTAAATACACTTACCCTCACTTGGTGCTTGCCTTTACATGTGTGCTCTCTGGGACAGCACAGAGCCATACAATAGATTGGAAAAGGTTGGAAAAGACCCTTAGGAACCTTGAGCCCAACTGTTAATATAGCACTGCCAAGTCCAGCATTGAGCCATGTCCCCAAGTGCCACATCTGCATGGCTTAAAAATATGGAGCATGGAGCACTGTGCTGGGTGGATGCTGGCCAGAGGAGTCTCTGGGAAGGGATGGACATGTGGGGCCCAATTCCCCACTTACTCACATCAATGGACTTAGCAGAGCACTGATAGTAGGAGTATGGCAATTTCTCCCTTTAATGATCCTCAGCAACTTTGTAGGTTTACCACCACTTGAGAATACGCTAAAACTTTTGTTAAACTTTGCTTTAAAATGTTCACCTGGTCCTTCAATAAGGCATGACTTATATATGGAGGTTGAGTGGTCAGTTTCTTCACCATTCAACATTTTTTTATATTAGCAATTTCAGAAAAAGTTATTTTATTGTTCTCTCCTTCAGGCAATTATATAATAACTCCCTCTGCTAACATCATCAAGGATTTCTTATAGCAAATGTTCGTATTCCCTTAGTGGTACCTTGAAAGCGAGCTGTGGATAAAAACTAAAAATATGTGAAATTAAAAAAAATTCCATCTGAATGAAGACTAAAAGAAAAAAAAAAAGGGGGGGTGGGAAATGTTTTCACAGTACAATATAAACAAAATTAAAGTCATAATAATATAAAGTTATTTTGAGTAACTTTGACATATATAGCAATCAGGAAGAGAAATGACTTTCACATAACTGATTTCAGTCCCATGTCAAACTGAGTATTTTTTTTCTATAACTGAATGTTAGTACATAAGAAGCCAATGTGAAATTGTGAAGTAGAATGACTTTATTAAATGAGAGGAATTATAGTAAATGTGAAAAGTAAAGAAAACTCATCTTTTTTTTTTTTTTTGTAATAAGGTTGAAATACCTTGATACTCAATCCATCATGAAAACAGTTTTGGTTTTGATGAATGGGAATTTTCAACAAAGCCTTAAGTCCTGTTCCAGCTAGATTTGCTTAATTTCAGATCAGCCATACTGCAAAGCAAGGAAGTCATCTCCT
The DNA here is from genome assembly GCA_013396875.1 of Vireo altiloquus. Lineage (NCBI taxonomy): Eukaryota > Metazoa > Chordata > Aves > Passeriformes > Vireonidae > Vireo > Vireo altiloquus. The sequence goes on along the minus strand of VZRF01005657.1, from coordinate 100,784 downwards.
CCTTGCTTAAGAACACAGAGCTCATATTTGCTTAGCAAGGCCACAGAGCAGCTCTTCAAGCCCGTAAGGAACTTAAGGTATCATTTGTTTCCACATTTCAAAATATCATTATATTCTTTGCTATACATACATACCTTCCTTGCTCCTGACAAAAAAAACAACAAAACTACAACAAGTTGAAATCAAGCATATGAAAGTAATTAACTACCTCTGAATTTCTCTTGTTTTTCTTCAATGTAAATTCAGTTAAATCCTGAATTTGAAATTAATCCTTGGCTAATTACACATACTTTGGCTTTAATGCAGTTTCATTTGTATAGAATGAAGAAGAATGAGAAAAGCAATCATACAAGACACATGCAGGAAGTTATTGCTATAGTATTGATTTTTCCATGAACATTAGCTATATATCAGAGGCAGATTTTTTATTTACTTAGAAATAAAAATGCAATATTTATCTGTATAAATTACATCTTAATTGATAATAGCACAGAGTCTATTTTTGCAATGATAAAAACCAGTTTAAGTGAAATATTCAGTGTAAGTTTGCAACTGAATGACATAATTTTAACTTCCAAATTCTGTTACTCTCAGTAAATGTACAAGAACACAATTCTTTTGGTAAATTAGCAGTGCTGGAAAGAAAGCAGTTACACCCACGGTGGCAAATCAGTTTTTCCAGACTGCTAAAAGGAACTAATATTGTCAATCACTCAAATCAGCTGCAAGGGCTTAACATTGTGCTGGCATGCAAATAAGAGGAGTCGTCTGCAAGAGTAGATCTGTTCTGCAAGATTAACGAAAGTACAGGAAATGGTTTGGAACTATCATTAAAGTATAAGCCCTGGAATTTATATCAAAGGAAAAGCAAGAAAAGCACATGAAGAAAAAGCAATTATTCCATGTGATTCACTTAGGTTTTACCGTGGTGAGTGAGAGAAGAGGGATATACCATGATAAAGTGACTGGGAAAGATCTCATGTAGAAGTGAAAATGCAAACTGGAAATGTCCTTCTAAATAATTGCTATCAGTAAACACTTTGACACTCTGATGAGGCCTCAAAAGATCTGTTTCCAGATGCACCTTTGAGGCACCCAAAATCCAGTTCTGTGGCAGGCAGTGCTTGTGCTTACCTTCATACTGAAGATTTTGCAGAGAGACTAGTTTTAAAAATAAGTGAGAAAAAACCTCTTTACAGCTCAGAACTAGTCTGTAATCTCTTTGCATACTTGAACTACCAATGTTCCAGTTGAGACTGGAGGGTTTTTTGATTGTCATTTTGGTCTCATTCAGTGTAACTTATTCTGAGGTCTGATCTTCACTTCAGCTGTACATAGTTCTCTTCTTTTCAGGCCAGACCTAGAGTTTGAAATCCTATGGAACCTGACAGCAATTACCCCAGAACCTCTGGCATATCCATCATCTGGATGACTCCTCATGCTGGGAGCAATAGCAATTATAGCCAGAGAAGCAACAATCTTCTTAAAGCAATATATTTGGAACAGAAACATTTAGAAAAAACAAAAAAGTGTTAAAATAATAAAAATCTGACTTGTCAGCTAACTATGTCTCAGGGAGATGCTGGTAACACTGAGGTTTTAAAGACCCTTGAAATCTCAGCTGGTATATTCTGTTCTTTCAACTCATGAAGCTGTTCTCACTTCCAGCATCTATGTTTGAGGCTTCTAAGGGTCATTTTCCTTCTATTATGTTCTTCTTTGTCAAGACAAAATCACTGTTTTATTACCCTGACTGCTTCTAGCCCCCAGATTTAGCAATGAAGCCAGTAATCCACTGGAAACTGGAGGTAAAAGACTTACAGAAGGTGGTTTTTGTAGTGCTTTTCTCTTGAGCATTTCTGTGGGAAGTAATTTTCTTCCCTTTTATTTTGGCAACAATCCCCACAGTCTAAGAGATGCTAATTTTACTTCAGAAGCATGGTCATGTAAAGTGGGATTTTCCTCACCTAATTTTAGCTGCCTCCAAATTAATTGTCTAATTTAGTCAAACAGAGCTTCCTTTTATTATGGACAGAAAGAAGTAGGTGTTATCAGAGGATAACATGTTCCTTACCTTTGGAATTTACCTAAGGATTGGACGGCTTAACTTTTAAGTACCTAAGGTGGTTGAGACACATCCCACTTGGAGTATTGATTAATTCTGTTCCTTTTTAATAGCCTTTTGCTTACTATTTAAAAATTTCATATTTTTACACATTTGAATAATAAAAAAGAAAAAAAATGCAACTCACATTTGAGAGGAAGCCTTACAGGCCTGCTGGTAACTCAATTGGTTTTTAATAATCATTATCCTTTTTTTTTAAATTTTGGTGGTGGTGTCTTTCAGATTGACATTTGTACCTTGTGTTGTTACCTATCGGTCTCAGTCCTGCTAGGTGCCAGGCACTTGCAGCTTATCTGAAATGGGGGAATGGCTTTAAACTGAAATATTTGGCTTAAATATTAGGAAGAAATTGTTTACTGTGAGGGTGGTGAGATGCTTGCACACATTGCCCAGAGAAGCTGTTGATGGTCCATCCCTGCAAGTGCTCAAGACCAGGCTGGGCAGGGCTTTGAGCAACCTGATCGAGGGAGGTGTCCCTAACCACGGCAGGGAGGCTGAAATAAGATGAGCTTAAAGATCATTTCAAGCTGAAATCACTCTGTGATTGATTCCATGATTCTATAATTCTATGATTCTACGATTCTATGATTTATTCAGCTGCATTTTACAGCATGCAAGGCACATGCTGTCATTGGTTGCAAATGCTTTGTAAGCCAGATGATTGATTTTATGATGTTTTATCAACTCTGATTTGTAGAATCCTCAACTATTCAGGTAACTCTTTTATTCAAGACATTCTCCAGGTTCTTAGTCTAGTAGTTATACATCTTCTGACACCAGCTGGTGCTCTTCTGATTTCTCCTTCAGATAGTAGGTCAGCAGGCTGTCACCCCATTCTTTTGTTGTAAATTTGGAAAACTGGCAAATGCTGACAACTGCATTTGGCACACAGGGTTGTTATGTATTTTGAGAAGCTGAGACTGCAGAAGACAAGAGTAAAACCCCCAAAAAGGGTGTGTAATGCTCCTGTGTGTAACTTGAATCCACTGCAGAAGCTTCATCACTTCATCGCTTCATCATGAGCCTAAGACCTTACCTAAAGAAATAGGATTGATTGGATTTATCTTCTGGGTTTTTTTCTGTTTCACCTACTTAAAAAGGATGAGCATGCATGTGTATGTATTAGAATAATCCAGTAAGTAGAAATGCCAAACAAAACTGTCGCATTGCTGCTATCGAAGTACAAGGAGGCATGAGCTGGAATTTTATCTCCATATTCTAATTTCTCTGGAATCCAAATATGTTTCAAAATGCTTAATTAGATGTCATCAATTGAAAAGAAACTGTTACCAACTGCTAGAGTTGGTGGTTGAATACACAAGCCTTGGAGGTGACTGGGTAAATGTGTCAGGAGGTGGAATTTCCTGGAATTTGCTGTCAACCCTCTAGCATTTTTTTCTTTCTTTCTTTTATTATTATTTTTTTTAAACCTCAGAGACTTTTATTCTACTTTCTCCTTACTTCAAATTAAATTTCCAAAGTGACAGGTCCTGCAACATTTCTGCCTTTAATCCTCTACAGGTCTATGTATTTTAGTCTATGAATATGAGGTGAGGATGTACAGGTATAAGAAGCCCAGAGCAGCTAATGCAAATCCTAGGGCAAAATTCTTCCATCACATTGTGGATAATTTAATCAGTTCTTTGCAGTATGACCAAGAAGTTATAGTGGTAATCTGGGAACCCAAAAATCTTTTGAATATTTATCTGCTGAGGCTGCAGATCCTCATATCTGTCAACAAATTGCTGAGAGATTGTGGGACTATTTATGAGGGAAATGTCTGGTTTCTGCTGCAAACTACTTGAGCATGTCTTTCCTTAAAGGAGTAGAAATTATGCAAGTGGTGCTGCTCCAAGGGAGATCGCTGTTAGCTCCTATGATGACCTGCACTTTGGCAGAAACTCACATCAGTTGGTTGAAGAAGTAAAAAGGAACAATAGAAAAATAACCACACGCTCTAGGAATCAGGGGACTGAAACAGAGAAATGTAACTTTTCTGGTAAAGCAAGCACAAACAGCTGAAGATTTATTGATTGCAATCCATATTGCAATGGTCCCTGAGCTAGCGCTTTAATAAAACCAGGGAAAATGACAACCAAAAGGAGTCCCAGAAATCATAAATTTCAGTGTACGTGCAGAATGGTGTGGAGAAAATAATCAGCAAAAAGCAATCAACTCCATCTCAATTTGGAAGCACAGAAAGTGTCATCTGGGGAAGACCGAGGTGCAGAAAACCTTGGAGTGTTCAGTCTTGCCTATTTCAGGTGGCAGCCAGTGCCAGATGCTTCAGAAAAACATGTAGGAAATTCCACAGCAGTCACATGGGGGATAATCTCTCCCCATCTACTTGCCAGGAAGATCTCATGCTAATCTTTAAAATTTAAGATATACTTACAACTTGAAACATCAGGTTTTATATTATTCCCAACATTCCATTTAAGTGTTAACCAGCATAACTGGGTAGTCAAATTTTTTTTGAAACCTGCTAAACCTAATTTTTCTTGGAATTTCTTTGCAAGGCAATATATATCCACTTAGTTTTAAGGAATACTCTGGATTTTTTACTCTTATTTTTGCAGTGATCTAAGCTAACCAAGTTTTCTCCAAGCAGCCATTTCTTGGTGTTCCAAATACCAGTACAAGAATTATAAAAAGAAAGCACTCCCCTCATTTTTCAGGTTGCAGCCTACACATTTTTTCTTGCTTTCCCTCAGTATCCAAAAAGAGAGAATTGATTTCAGGGATGTGGCTAAGTCTGTGCCTAGAGTAGGCTTCCTGTGTAGGATCCTGTTTGCCTAATTTGCTTGAGGTTTTTGAAGAGGTAGGATACACTTATGCTAGTAAATTAAAAAGTCTGGGACAGGTACAAAATACTGGGACTTAAAGATTTATACAGTTTAATTGGTGGAATGTCCCAGAAATTTTTTCCTCTGAAAAGTAACACTTTTTCAAAGAGAGCCCTTGAAGAATTTTCATGGTGGCACAAGCTAGGTGGGACAAAAAATTGCCATGGTTTTTTTAAAGGAAGCTACCCAGTTCTGGAGGGTAAGAGAGCTGACTGCAGCCTGCACACAGGTTGTGCTCTGTCATTCAGCTTCAGTGACAGAAAACTGTCCCAAACAAACCTAATAAACTGTAGGTATGTAGCCTTGAGAACACATCTTCCACAGGCAAGTACATCCTATATAACCAGTAAAGGAAAATGCCCTTGAACTCCATCCGGAGAGGCTGTCTTGTCTAAATTCTGCAACAGGTTTTTCTCTTGGGGATGTCTGCTGATCTGCAGACAGATCTGCATCTATTTTAGTCCTGGTGCTTTGTTAGCACCCGAAGCTACAGGGCAAGTCTAATTTGACAGCGTGGATCCCATGTTTTATTGACTAAATCCAATAACCTGGGTATCAGGAAATCTACAGTCATATTTTCCTTTAATTTTCAATTACTTTGTATTGAAGGGGATAGGGAAAAAGTAAAAACTGAATCTGAATTTTCAAGCTTTTATCTAAGTAAAAATGGAAGTGTTTTTCTTGAAATTAATTTCTTCTTTGAGAAAGAACACCATTGAGTTTGTGTTGTGGTTGTACCTAGAGGTGTCAGTCAGAATTCAGGTGCCTCTGAGCAAACATGTACAATAAAAGAGCTCCTGTCCCATGGAGTTTAACCTGGAAATGAACCAAGTCATCAAAGAGGGAAGAATAAAACAAAGGCCTGGAAAGTACAGTAACGTGCTTGAGATCAAGAAACTGACTAAAATGTCTTTAAAATTAAGAGATTTAGAGCAACAGAAGAATTTAATTAATCAGACTGTCAGAATGAACTGCCAGGTAAAATACATTGCTGATAGACGTATAAGTGCTGGTAAAACACATCCTTAAGGCACTTCAGCAGCAGAAAAGGAAAGGCAGAGGAAGCTCTGGAGGAACACTGGTGGAGCTCTTACTTGCTCAGGCACTGACGATTGCATACTATAAGATGTGTGACAGCACAGCCAACAAGCAGCAAATTTTAAATCAATATTTAGGATGATACATGTTCATATTCATGTCAATCCTATGTACTTTGTAGGGAGAAAGAAAACTTACAGTATATTTAATGATTTCTTGCCACTGCTGTAAAATACCACTACCATGTATGCTATGCATACGATGCTTGGGCCACCGCACGAAATTCCACCCAGCTTCCATCTCCACTTTCGGCACCACCTGTTTTTCAGTTTCTTAGTTTTGCTTTATACACTTTACCTAAGATCTATTAGGATTTTGAAGACTGTGTTCCTCTTATTCTTAAACTTCTATGGCTGTTTTCATCTGAAATTTTACTTTGGTAGTCTTTTGTACTCTGAGATTTTCATGAATGGGTAATCATCTGCCAAATTTTGTTATTAATTAACCAATTTTTTTTTTAAATAAAGAGTGGTGTATCTGAAATTGAAAAGTAACAGATTTTAGAGTGCATTATTTTTGTCTTTCGAGAAGCAGAATTTATAGTGTCTTATTCTTGGACAGACTGAGTATTCTGCAATGATTCTGAAATTAAGAGTCAATTAATCAAGCACTGCTAATAGGTACTTAAAAATGCTTAAGAGAGAGAAAGAAAAGAGATCACAAGCTTACCCCTAAAGCAGAGGAAAATTTGTTTTGACTAGCAATTAATGCAGAGAGCATGCTTATCTGAAAAAATCTAAGGGACTTTCTTAATCCCTTTCACACAGAGTTCATAGCTGTGATGAGGAATAAAGCTAGCTCTCAAAATTTTCACTGCACATGCAAGTGATGCTATCATGCAGTTATAAACCCACCAACTAACTATACTTTCTATAAACTTCTGTTTCTTGCTCCCTGGCCATTGCACTCTCATTACACAATCAGCAACCAACAAATGGAAATACTTCAAGGTGTAGCATTTGGAGCTTCAGGTCTCCTTCCATTATAGCAATCTTGCTGCTAATCTGTGTAGCTGGGCTGGGGTTTGTTTGTCTTTTTTTCTGCAGCCATGAATTTTCCATTCATGGTTCAGCAGCTCAGCTTCTGGATGAGAGATGATGGGTGCTCAGGTCTAGATTTGCACACATTTTATGGTTAGGAAAATATCCTGTAACAAGGGATGTTATATGTATATATAAATATACTCTTAACTGTTACCAAATGTTGGCTACGTGTAAAAAAGGTAGGTCACAATGAGAGCCACAAATTATGTTAGTTGTCTGAAAAACATCAGTGTATGTTGTAAGGATTCCAGTTTATTATTTGAAAAACATGAAACACCTGTAAAAAAGTAGGTGGTTATGATAATTACCCAAGATGAACATCAAGTCATGGAACATTTCTGAAAAAACTGCAATACTCATCGACTTCAAGAATGCTTCCCACAAGAATAATTTTGAATCTTGACTTCAGAAACATCAGTATCAACATCTGTATATCTTTAACAGAGTGAATGTTCTGAAGCTATTAATGAGATATGATTGCTGAATACCAGAACTGGGATGGAAAGAAAGTGAGAGAAAAAGAAAATAAAACTGCAAAAAGACTTGGAACAGTGAATTTCTGTCCTGCAAATCACCCTGCAATATCTCAGAAAACTTGAGTGGATTAAACAATACATTGGTTGACTAAATAAAATCAAATTCTGCTTGTCTAAGAATACCCCAGCACAAACAATTTGAAGTGAAAATTGCTTTTAACTAATGCACAAAAATATGTAAAAACCAGTAAAATAATTATATAATAATAAGTTATAAATATTTACTCATTCAGAATGCTTTTCTTCAGGGGAAGCATGGTATTCCTGAAGTGAACTGTAAAGGTATACATGTCAGACAAAACTGATTGCAAAACCATTGTAGGATAAAGCTGTGTCTGAAACTGGGCACGCTGGGCTGCATTGCCTGGTTAGAGTTCTTAGTGCTGTGCTCCTGCAGATTGGTGAGGGTAAAGGTGAACAGCCAAGGAGCTGAGCCACAACACTGAAACTGATGGTGGCTGGAGAAATTGGAAATGTCCTTTTTCAGCTGCCAGCTGGCAGTTTCCTACATGGAGGGAAAGAAGTCAGGGGTCTGTTAGATGGGCTTCTGAAAATTTCTCTTCAGTGGTTTATATATCTAATTGTTTCACAACTTGCCAAAAGTTACCATCCCTGTCACAATGGTAACATGGGAGGACTTGAGTTCACATTTCACAAGTCCTGTTTGTATTCTGTGTTTTTTGTGTCTGTGTCCAGACTCATTTTTGCCCATGCAATGTAAGTTCAAGTATTAGGTTAGAAATTATTGTGCTAGTGCTGCTACTCCTCCAAAGCCTGACATAAGTTCTGACACACAGGTGGAAAGGGCAGAAACACCTAAAACAAGTCCTCAAAGCTCATTTTCAGTTTGTTTCAAGACAATTTGCCTTCCTCTAAGCAATCTTCAGCCCTGGGAAGCATCAAGTGGACAGCTTCAGACCCCTTACTGAAGCTGATGTGACAGCCTTGCTCGTAGTGCAATTGTCCCATCTCCTTACTATTCATTTAGACATTGCAGAAGAATGCTGCTTTCCCACTGATAATAGATTGCCCTAATTCACAAAGGCAAAAGTTACAGAAGTAGGCAAAAGTCTTGAAAATGAATGAATGCACTAGAGGTCAATTTTCAAGCATTCTGAGTGCATCACTCAAAAGATGGTGACATTGATTTTTACTATGTATATTCCATTAGGAGTAATTGGGTCAGGAAGACATTTATGCATTTAATGTACTTGTATGACTTTCAGTGATGAAACTGGGAGCTGGGTTCAGATTTGAGTGTTATTGGAAAAGCCTCTCCACCAGGTCAGTTTCTAAGAACAGTGGAATAAATGTGACTTAATGCTTTGCAGTAAGTCTTACATCTTTTATTGACTCTAAAATTCTAATGATATCTAGGAAATGCAGACATGAGAATTGCTGTGATGTATCAAAAGCTTTGTCTATAAAAGTTATGGAACACACATGTATTGGTGTTCCAAAAATTTTTTCACTGTCACAAATATTCAGAAAGTTTTTAAATACTCTAAGTAGATTTTAATAGACCTTTGAAATTCATTAGGGTGTTTCAGTCATCCTGACAAATTAAAATTAATGTCTTCTGCCTAAAGAACCAAATCCTGGTTGTGGATCATATTGCAGTAGGAGTGTGGTGGGTCTTTCAGCTATGTAAACCATCTGTGCCCTGAGTTCAGCGATACAAGAGACTATTGACCAGGTGCACAAAGGAGTGAGACATATTGCCTGACCATGGGAGCCTTGGTTTCCAATTTCCAGAATGCTTTTTTGTCAAAAATGCCAGCAACAAAAGGTGGAAAGTGGGAGGCTTTCAGGGGAAGGTGGGAACTGGTGAAAGGAATTCTCTGTATTTTCCCAGACAGTCCTATGGTGACCACAGCATTGTCTTCCTGAAGTTATCCCTGAGAGTCAAGACCCTGATGCAGTTCTCATACATCTGGACTTTGACCTCGAGCAGGATAAAATGTCTTCAAATTTAATAAACTGAGAAAAAAAGTAGTTGCAGAGTAAGTAGCAGCTGCCCATCAACATCTAGAAACCAAATATTCAGAATATTCTATTTTTGTACATTTTTAAGAAATAATAGAACAGAAGCGAGTTTTGAAGATAATGGAATGTTTTGTATAAATGCTTTCAAGAAAAAAGAGCTCTCCTGTCAGTAAGATACTTTGTTTCAGTTTTTCACAAATATTGAAAACAGTGTTTGCATTTTGAAACTGAAGAGCTTTAAAAATAGAATCACGGATTCATAGAATTGTTTAGGTTGGAAAAGACCTCTAAAATCACTAAGTCAACTGTTAACCCAGCACTGCCAAGTCCGCCAATAAACCATGTCCCCAAGTGTCACACCTACAAGTTTAAATACCTCCAGGGATGGTGACTCAACCACTCCCCTGGGCAGCCTGGTCCAATAACCCCTTCAGTGAAGAAATTTTTTCCTAATATCCTGGCACGACTTGAGGCCATTTCTTCTCATCCTACCTCGAGGGCTATTCCTCTCATCCCAAGTGGACTTTGTGTCCACTTTCACCCTGCCCCATTCAGCAACAGTCTCACATTTTCCTTGTTCCTCATTTTATTACTAATACTGTGAAAGAAGCTCTTGGTGCCTTCAGTATCCTTTACAAGTCTTATCTTCAGCTGGGACTTTACTGTTCTGACACCATTCTCACACAACTCTGCAATGTTTCTAAATTCCTCCTTTGTAGTCCACCTTTGCTGCATTTTTGCACTGAACTGTTGTCATGAGTTCCCTGTCAACAAAGCTCTTATCCTGCCAGGTCTACTTGACATTCTGAGTATTTTGATAAACATTCTTGCTGATGGAGGAGGTTTCTACTCTGTCACTCCACTCTGATGGGAGAGATGGCTGGATCTAATTTCACCATTGCAAAATAATCTCATGCAGCTAAGTAACTCACAGCAAAACAGAATATTTGCCTATTAGTACTTTAAGTAATTCACTAATGAAACAGTTATTCAATCTGAAGAATTTTTTTTTATCTTAGTCAGTTAATATATCTATAAACCATTGCTACTAAAACTACTATGTTACCAAATAACTAAAATTCTATTTGAGTTACTTGAGCCTAAATCTGGACAATCCTAGGTAAAAATTTTCTCTTTAACACAGGAAGACTTCATAAAAATACTGTTTCTGCTTGTTCCCAAGCATGAGCAGGAATGTGTATTTTGATTGTTTCTGCTCCTCTTCCAAGTAAAGTAGATAACAGGATGTGTTGGCCCAAAACTTATCTTTCCATACACAGCCCGTTAATATTTGCTTCAGCTATTCCATCTAGTGGAATTTTATGTCTATTGTGTTCTCTCAACTGAAATGTTATTAACCCAGTCAGGATCACTTCTTGTGCATGTGCCAGTTCTTCAAGGTGCAATTCTTCTGGTGTAATCCCATACAGCCTGCTCAATCTGTATGAACTGTCCCACGGCTCCTAAAATTAATCCTTCCAAATTTTCTCTCTGTAAGAGAAAAAAATTAGAAAAATTTGGAAGTATGTATCTTTTATTTTGATACTCCTGTTCATTTGTCAGATTTAGTAACTTTTACCCTCACATGTGAAACTCTATTCAGGTAACAGCTGTCTGGCAGTAGAGGTAATTACAACCAGATTGCCTTCCTATTAGTGACTCATCTTTCTGCAGAACTTAAATGTGCCATCTGAGGCTGCCAGCCTTCCAAATCTTTCTTATCCTTGTGCCAAAACTCCTCTGCATTAATAGGTATTCACTTCCAAAAATAATGTCAAAGAAAGGGTAAAAATAGAAAATAAATTATCTGGTGTCATTTTAGATAGGATATTAGGAAAAATTCTTAACATAAAGTATTGTCAAGCATGGAAGAGGCTGCTCAGGGAGTGGCAGAGTCATGATCCCTGGAGGTGTGTAACAGTCATGTAGATGTGGCACTTAGGGACATGGTTTAGTGGTGGACTTGGCAGGGTTGGGTTAGTGGTTGAACTTGATAATCTTGAAGATATTTTTCAACCAAAAAAATTCTACAATTATACAATTTTAATATTTCTGGGTCAGCATCTCATCTGGTATCCACAACAGCAAAATCCACTTAGACCTGTCTTTTAATAGTCTAAGTCTCCTCAGTATCTCATCTCTTTTTCTGTTGTCAGTCTTCCTTCCTCTCATTTCAATGCTTCTGTTCATATATCACACATTTTGTACCATTTTCCCATTTGTTGTCCATCATTCACTCTCTTTTTGCCTTTCTTGGGAGAGTCACCTGTGTTCTTAATTCAATGAACACAGACAGCTTCTGTCAATAACAAAACTCTGGGCTTGTGGTCTGCTCCTCAGGGCAGAGCCCACAGCCATTATGAGACACCAGCTTTGCAAACATCTGAAGATTTTGGTAATAATAAATTCCCAATAGTGAACAATTTCTATTAAGAAGTAGTGTGGTGGTTTTTTTGTTTTTCGGAAAAGGTGTAAACTTTTTATTGCCGTTAGCATGCAGAAGACAACTTGTTTATTGCTAATTAACCACCTACAGAGCAGATGCTTAACCTGAACAACACTTTTCAAGAGAACATACAGAGGCTGATTTTACCAGGCACCTTTATAAGTATTAAAGACCTACATTTACCACTGAGCAGCAGCAAATTATTTCAGAAATGCTCTAGGTCAAGGAAAATAGCTAGTGGAAGTGGAGTGTTAGAATCAGGAAGTTCAGGGCCAGATGTTTCATGGCAGGGAATCATGGTGTCTACATGGTAAGGAACAGGAACAATGCACTGTGAATCTCTTTGCGCAAATGAAGGAACCTGAGGCTTGCAGAGGTGTTCTACTCTCCCAATAACTTTGTCAAATCTATTGTGCTTAGCTTTGCAATTTACCAAATGTTTGGGTTGTCATTCAGATGGAGTGGGGAGGTTGCACAAGCATTTCTTCTTCTTTTAGCCATTTCTTGGGATTCTGACGTGAACCTAAAACCCATTGTGCTGATTTTGGCTGGAGTAGAGTTAAGTGTTTTCCCAGTGGCTGGGACTGTGTATGTATGGGGCTGTGTTTTTTATTTGTGCTGAAAACAGAGTTGATTATATAGAGAAGTTTTTTGTTATTGCTGAACAGGGCTTACACAGGAGCCAAGGCCGTTTCTGTTTTCTGTACTCCCATCCTGGTGGGGAATTTGGGGGTGCATGGGAAGTTGGGAGTAGATGCAGACAGGACAGGTGACCCAAGATGACCAAAGGAATATTTTGACCATATGACATCATGTTCAGTGCATAAACTGGGGGAAAGAAAGAAGAAAGTGTGTTTGTGTGGATTTTTAGAGTGATGGTGTTTGTCTTCCCAAGACATCATTACCTGTGATGAGGCCCTGCTCTCCTGGAGATGGCTGAACACCTGCCTGTCTGCGAGAAGCAGTGAATTAATTCCTTGCTTTGTTTTGCTTCTGTGAGTGGCTTTTACTTTCCCTATTAAACTGTCTTTGTCTCAATCCATGAACTTTCCAGCTGTTACCTTCCAATTCTCTCCCTGATCCCGTGGGTGGCCATGTGGGGCTTGACTGATGGCTGGGGTGAAACCATGGCACTTGTACAACATTATCTTATTGGAAGAGCAGCAATCAGGAGCATGACTACTAATGCCAAGGCCTAACCTTCATTTTTTCTCCATCTACAGAATAATAGTGATCCTCACAATTAGGAAGACTTTTTTTGTAGCTAAAGAATTTCTGTTTCAGTGCTGCCCTACAACACCATTACACCTCAGTCTTTTACCTGAGCGCAAACTTTCTTACACCTGCTCTCTTTGTCAGTAAGGATCATAATTCAGAAGACAGAATGGACAATAACCCTGCAAACAGCTCTCCTCTTCAGTGCTCTTTTACAAAAGAGAAGAATCCTTTTCCAACAACAAGGCTCAGTGTCTTGAGTTACATTTGCATGTGTAATTTTTTGCTCCATTGCCCCTAATGTGCACTTACAAGGTATTATTTTTGAGCACAGCTATAACTGATTGGAACACAAACCACTGGGTTTATCACCTCTTGGACTTGGATTTGTGTCTTATCCTTAGACAAATGCATATGGAAAGCTTTGCTAACTTCATTGTATATTGCAGCTTGCTCCCCAAATGTACAATACATAATTCAACAGAGTCTGGTGTAGTTGTCAGCTTTTTCTCGGAAAGAAACCAGCTGTGTAAAAGGCTGAAGGAATAAAACATTTTTGGAAGAGCTTCCCCTCATGGATTTCTACAGCTCCTCTCAGCTCATATTACTAAGACAGATACAATAACAAATTTACAGAAAAGAGTTGAAATCTGGACTTAAAGCCAAATGAGGGATTCTGCCTCCAGTGATTTTCCTCACTCTCTGATTTATGGTTATGCGCGTGAAATGGAGTGAAAGAGAGCAGCTTTGTGTTTCTCATGTTAATTTACACTTTCTGTGTCTGGAGCTCTCAAGGACCTTTGTGTGATGATAAGTGAATCCCTGAGACACAGACCTATAAAAATTATTTCATACACCCATAACATGAAAACCTAGAAGGCATTTAGGGAATACCTTCACTGTCACACCAGGAGGGAATTCCCAGTCCCCAGTGCAGTCAGAGCCTCTCATATGTGTACTGCTCAATGACTTTACCTTCTGTAAGGGACTGTCTCTTGTCAAGTGGGGTATTCATGTCACAAGTCTTCATTTGATGGCTATAGCATATCACTGTTTTGTCTCTCTTCACATAAGCTTTCACAGCTCTCATAATTCCCGCATTTGTGCCCTAACATAGTTTTTGGTGGTGGAGTGTTCCATGTGTTCATTCTATGCTGGCACTTTCTGTATTAGGGCACTTCATACCACACATGCTGAAAGGCTTTCTTTTGTGCTCTTCAGTGCTAAAGTAAAATTATTGCACACAGCTAAAAAGCATACCCAGAAGCACATTCCTTGAACCCTCATGGCCATCAAAACAGCTGCTAAACACAAAGTAGACAAATATGATGCATAAGATATAAAAATGCCCTTCTGAAATTGTCCTCACAAAGGTTAAAATATTGATAAACTTCCTTATTCTCCAAATCCTCTTCCATGTAAAATACAGAAATATGAATTATATTTCTCCTGTGTCCTCCTCTCATATTTCCCTACCATAAAATACCACATAGATAAATTGTAAATTAGATCTCCCAATTCTCACAGCTATTAAAAAAATAAATACATGAATTCACATCTCTCTTCCTGCACCCACCTGTGCAATAAACAATGATATCTCTTTAAAGCGTCCATTATTCTTGTGAGACTTACAAATAAGTCTTTCTCATCTATAATATCTGTGGTGTTACAACTGAGTCAAGCACACAAAATGAAAAGCTTCTCTAAGGCCAAACAGTTAAATTTCTTATGCGAATAGTCAGAATCTTTCAGCAATTGTTACCCCCCCATACTTTGTTACCTAGATATGAGACACTGAGATAGTCTGTGTCCTCCACACTGTGTCTGTGAGAGAGAAAAATATCCAAGGATCCCAATTTCTGATGGGCATATAGAGGACCAGTTTGTCATCGAAAAATATATATATTTAAAAATACATATAGAAGAAATAATTTAGGTGAGAAGCCAGTCTGATGTAGAAATACATATGTGATCAGCCTGACCCTAATTTAAAGAAAGACCTTCTCTTGCTCACCATTGTGCTGAAGAGGCACCTTGTTGACAGAAAAGAAGACAAAAAAGAGGTATATATGCTTCTACCTTCTCTTTTCAAGGCTGCACTATGGCAAAATTGTTCTTTGGGATAAAGAGATAGTATCTTATTTGTGGGTAGCAGCGGATCAAGAGAACTTTTGGAAAAGTAGGAACTGGGAAAAGATGAACTCATCATAAGGCTGTTGTCTCCTTCCATAACTTCCAGGTCAAGACGCAGAAAAAACTAACAGGAAAGGAAGATCATGGACTACCAACACCAAATGCCAGTCCATTCCTTCTGCTTCTTTTGAAACGGGGTAGTGCCACGTATTCTCTCCACGCAGATTGTGTTCTGGCACCTGAGATGTGAGTC
Organism: Vireo altiloquus; assembly: GCA_013396875.1. NCBI lineage: Eukaryota > Metazoa > Chordata > Aves > Passeriformes > Vireonidae > Vireo > Vireo altiloquus. The sequence continues at coordinate 85,103 of VZRF01005657.1, read as the reverse complement.
AATGAGCTTGTGTGATCATGTATCTTGTGGAGCACATCCTCCAGGAGAATTTGCCTGGATGATTGTGGCCATGCTGCTGGGCTGCTACCAGCAGTGCCAGAAAATGAAAGCTAGGGTCAGGATCTCACCTTCAGATGTATCTGTAAAATTATGAGGAGAATAAGCACCTAGGCACACACAGGATGTTGCACTGTTGTCCATAACCTGCCTCCCAGGAGCTTCTTTCCTGCCACCAGCAACAAAATTGTAACTTTGTTCATGGGTTAGATATTTACTGAATTAGATATTTACTTGGCAATCCCATGGAAATCCTCCCAGGCAACATAGGCAGGAAAGACTGTGATACAACCTAGGCACTACATGAGATGTTTGCCAGCATCATGGTTTTCATATAACTGAGGGCAGAACTTTATGGTGAGTCATAAATCAGAAAACTAAAAGACCTACTTAAGATTAGACAACAAAGTTGGAGGGCAGCAGTGTTGCCAGCCTACCTTGTGACTGCCAAGCACTGACACAGAAAGGTTGAAAGGACCAAGGGTGTAGCTGCATAAACTCCTCTCTTCCCTGCTCCAGATGAGCTTGTAGAAAATCCAGACTGAAAGATGTTGTTGTTGCATGGGTGTGAACAATATCAGGAATTTTCAACTAGAAAGAGTGGAAACAATTATAAAATTATTTTGTTTGTAAGGAACCTAGTTCCAACCCTCCTGCTGCACTTAGAGACACCTCCCAGTAAACCAAGTTGTTCAAAGACCCATCCAGCCTGGCCTTGAACACTTCTACGGATGGGATACCCACAAATTCCCTGGGCAACCTGTTTCAGTTCCAGCCTTACTACCCTCACAGTTAATTATTCTTCCTTGTATTTAAGCCCATTCTCTTTCAATTTGAAGCCCTTTTCCTATCACTACATGCCCTTGGGTGATGCAATGCTGAACATAATGTATGGCTTGTTTGTATTCTGCTTTTCTCAGCTATAAAAAAGACAAATACTATTGAACATGACTGCAATGGTTGACTAATTTGTGTTTGTGCAATGTTTTGACTGAAGATGCAGAGAGATTCTGCAGAGACACCCCAATATATCAGAAGGCTGGGAAATCACCAACCAGTTGAAGTTTAATAACATCAAGTGCCGGATTCTGCACTCAGGACAAGGCAATCTTGGATGTACAGACTGGAGAATAAGAGGCTGAAGAGCAGTGCCATGGAAAAGGCCCTGGGTGTCTGGGTGGATGGCAAGCTGAATCTGAGTCAGCAGTGCCCGGGCAGCCAGGAGGGCCAGGAGTCACCTGTGCCCTGGGGGCATCAGGCACAGCATCTCCAGCCAGGCAAGGGAGGAGATTGTCCTGCTCTGATCTGCACTGGGGCGGCCTCACCTCGAGTGCTGGGGGCAGCTCTGGGTGTCACAATGTAAGAAAGACATCAAACTCTTAGAGAGTGTCCAAAGGAGGACAACAAAAGTGCTGAAGGACCTTGAGGGGAAGCTGTGTGAAGAGCAGGAGGGGTCACTTGGTCAGTTGAATCTGGAGGAGATGGAGGAGAGACCTCACTGCAGTTACAACTTTCTTGTGAGGGGGAGAGGAGGGGCAGGCACTGATCTCTTCTCTCTTGTGACCAGGGACAGGACCTGAGGGAATGGCCTGAAGTTGTGTCAGAGAGGTTTAGGCTGGATATTAGAAAAAGGTTCTTCACCCAGAGGGTGGCTGGGCACTGGAACAGCTCCCCAGGGCAGTGGTCACAGCACCAGCCTGACAGAGATCAATAAATGTTTGGACAATGCTGATAGGCACATGGTGTGACTCTTGGGGATGGTGCTGTGCAGGGGCACCTTGCACACCTTTGCAACCTCAAACTGTTGTCTCTACCTGACTGATTTGTTAGCCTTTATTTTCAGTCAAATAATGTAAATGATGATGGGTGGCTGTGGCACATATCTGCTATGTCTATTACTAAATTCTACATGTTAGAATTATCACTTTTTGTTAACCAACAACTAAACAGTGTTTCTTGCTGTATCTTTTTACATGCTTCAACATGATACTGCCAACTTTCCTCCTTAAATTAAATTTTTGAGACCAATTTCTTCATTTCTTCTAGCTCAGATTCATGATTTCCATGCTTACTTAAACTGTACACAAATTTTTGTTCTCCTTTTTATAGGCATGAAACATCCTCCACAGCTGTGAAGAATAGCTTGTACATCCTACAGTCTTCTTGCTAACATTTCTTTTTCATTAAGGCCAGATTAAGCATGGATTTTGTGAAATAAAATTCAGTATCAGAACATAGCTTATATATAAATCTATTCTAAATCAAATCTACAGCAACAATATCACGTTAATACAGATGCACTGAGGAATTATTAATACTGAAAAATGAAAAATGCATTTCTAGTGCAAAGTTTCTCTCTGTTTTTCTGAGTTTTTTCTTCTCCTCTGCTCCCTACTCAGCTTTAAAGAAAAGTGGCATAGAAGACTTTTCAGCATTCGGCTTGTAGAATCTCATAAAAGCGACATGATTGAAATTCTCCAGACACAGCTTGGCTTCAATATGTAAATAATGTTCTGATACTGATTTCCAGAAGCTGACTAAAAACATTAAATTTGCAACTTAACTGTTCTGGGAGAGAAAAAAAAATTAAGAGAAACATGAAAAGAGAAAAAAAGGAAAATGAGGAAAAAAAAAGGAAATATAATTCAAGAAGGGATGAACACTATTAGTTTCAGCCAGTTCAATCTTTTAAAGCTTCTTTCCTAAAAGACAAGCTGAAATTTTCCTGAACATTTCCTCAACCATGATTTATGTTTGAATTTACTACATGTTAGCAAGATTTTGCAGTCCATTCAATCCAATCTTAGGCTCAGATACCAATGAAATCAAAATAAATACTGATGGGTAATATTGACTGGAGGTCAAAGCAGCATGAAATAACAAGAGCAAATTTGTTATATTATTTTTTCTTATATAATTATTGTTTTTGCTTACATTTGTTATCTGTTACATTTAAAAAGTTATCCATTTATGTGGGTGGCATGCACAAAGGAGGCTACACAGCTTCAAATACCTGACAATTCTGAGAATTAAGAGAATAATTTAGTTTATTGTGACTGTCTGGGTTGCTTGACCTAACTGAGATGTGAAGAAGTGTGTGTCAGGTATTTTATTTTCCACTGGAATTTCTCTAAGAGGGCCAAGAGGGCAGAAAGTGTGTTTCAGTGAGAGCATTCACCAAGAACATTCTCTGGAGCAGGGGGAAAAGGATAATAATGACAAGTGAAATACGGGGAAAAACAAAACAAAACAAAACAAAACCAAAAAACCAACCAACCCAATTTTTTAAAAAAAACTGTATATTTCCTCTGTAATATATCTGCAAGTACTGATCAAATTTTTTGTGACTGTTTTCAGCGTGGTTACCTATAGGGTCAACATAATCCAAAAAAAAGGTCTGTATAGCAGGTTGAGAGTTAGCCTGCTTCAGCTGTCCACCTGCCATTCAGTTAAAATTTAGGAACTGGTGATGTGAGTGTTAAAAGTCCATTTCTGAGTGAAATATGACAGACTTTGTTCAACCATTACTGCAGGACAGATTGTAGGTATCTTTAGGTGTTCCTTTCTTATTCTGGTACTCTTGTTTTAGAGGCGAATTAACCCATATTATGTCTTTATGGAACAGTGGAAAAGCAGAAACCTCCAGTAAAGTTTCTCCTTCCTTTTATCCTCTTTCACACTTTTGATTGTTCCGTGGAACTCAAATGAGCAGTGAGGGAGAGCTATGCGTAATGACACATGAAAAGTGTTTTCAAGTATGGGGTAGGCTGACAGTCAATGATATCTGGCTGCACTGAACTCAGTGCTTAACTCTGAGGTCCTGATTTTCTGTCACACACAATCTTGTTTTAGTATTTTCGCAAGCACAAGTGAATATCAGTCACTTTCTTGCCTGGAACCATTCTGGATCCTGTTGTCCCTTTGTGCATAAAGACTGTCCTCACTCCTGGGACAGCAGTGAACCCTGCACAGAGACATCGCATTGCTAAGCTTGCATCTCTCTGTGTTTTTACTTCTGTTACTTAAACTGGGAGGTAAATCCCTGGGTATGGCTACGTCTACATTTGGTGAAGAAATAAAGTCTGGGTTCTTCCTGAAGCCCAGCTTCTTGTATAGAACCATCTGGCCAGTGATGAAACCTACAGTGTTGGTGTTAGTGACTGGACAAACCTTCTTACAGTACCTTCGAGGTCTATTGTTTCCATGATGTGATTTACTTAAAAAGCAAAATTACCAAAGTAGGTTAAATGAGCTGATGCCCACAACTGGTTGTTTCTCTCCACAGCTCCCACAAGGGCCTTCTGCTATGAGCTCATTCCTTCGTAAGAGTTCAAATTTAGGATGATACAAATCCCACCAGATGTGCTTGCATCTCCTGTGTAGGAAGGCTGCACAAAGATTTCCAGACTCTATGTCTGTCGTTTGGTAGGTAAATGAAAACTTCCTAAGGGGAAATTCAGATCAGCCTGTGATGGGCTGGTGATAGAGCTGCCATCAGACCACACAGGATAAGGAGGTGTCACTTAACGCGCTCTATGGGGAATAGACTGCACCTGAACTTTTCCCTTGGAACTGTGAGTCAGGAGGTAGGCAACATGAAGAGCCTTCAGCAGGTCCCTGCTCAGCAGTGTGGACCCAGGCACTGCTCCCAGACAGGGCTCTGATGTTCTGTAGCTTCTTCCAGTGCACGTGTAATGAGGAGACTGGACACAGCAGACATTGCGAGGGACAAGGAGTTGATATAGAGTTTCTTACCTTCCCTAAGAACTGTTTATGCCATAAAACTAATGGGTTTAGGAAAAATTAAGAAAGAGATATCATAGTGTAAACAATTTTTTTTTTTTCTTGGGGAGAGGAACTATTAGCAAAGTAGAAACTTTCATTCACAGCAGAAACTGGAACAAGGTCTATGTTTTTCTTTCTCGCAGTAGGTATGATTTACAATTAATTCATTCTGAAGGCAAACATCACTGTAATTAAAAGAAGAAAAAAAGGATTAAAAGTTGCCTCAAAACTGAAGTTGATATTTGCTCATTGCAAAGGAAGAGAACTGAGAAAGAAGGGTCTTTCTCAATATCCTTCTGTTTCATCATTGATATTATTTTTATTCCTACCATTGCTCTATTAGCATGTGTTCATCTCCTGTTAACATCATATCAACACAAAAGCAACAGCCTTCACCATGTGCTTCAGTCCCTAATAGCACTAAAAACAAATAAACCCTGAAACTTATGATTACAGTGGGGAAAATGTACATATCAGTTAAATGTGTTTACTGTGGGTGTACTGACTTTTCTCTTTTTTAACCATTTTTATTTGGGGTTTCTGCACTGGACCACCAGCATACTTCCTCTGTTTTACTTAATCTTTCTTTTCCCTTCCAAACATAATTCTTTTCAAGAATCCTCAAGCGTCATTCTTCTGCAGCCTGAAATTCAGTATCTGAGTTATATCCTGGGGATTGCAGTGGTATTATATTGTCAACAGGGCTGCAGCTGTTACTATCATGTATAACACATGTTTAGAGTAAAATTTTTTTCCTTCTCTCAGTTGTTTGGGTTTGGGTTTTTATCTTTTGATGGCTTCTTGGGAGCAAAGGAAAAAAAAAGAGGAATTAACTGGAATCCCCAAACCACTAAAAGTATTGATACAAGACCTTCAGATGAAAAATATTAAGTACTTCAGTCAAGCACTGAGTGGGCAAAGATCCACATTAAAAAAAAGACTGCTGTCACCATTGGTCTACTGAGAAAATGTAAGAAAAACTGAAAGAGCCTGGAGATGAACTGTGAACATATCATTAAGGAGTCCAGCTGAAGTTCTCAAACTGAGCATGTAACAGCACTCCCAGACCCATCCTCCTTTGGCTTTGTCCCTCTTGCTTTTCAGTCCAGAGTAGGGAGCATGAAACTTCTGCCCTTGCCAGGTCACACACCAGCACTCCTATGAAGAGGAGTTTGTGGGAACCTGATCCTTTTCAAATGAGAGCTAGCATAAATGGGAGCATCCAGGAAGCCGCGAGAGGGTTCCATTGAAATACTAAGGGTGTGGAAACAGGGATTAGAGGATGACTTAAGACAAAAAAAATAAAAAGTGAAATTCTCGAATAGCAACACATTGCTATAGAAGCTTATCTTTCTTACAGCAAAGTAATTTTTGATATGTGGACTACCAGCAGTTTGGGAGTGATTTCTTGAGATATGTGAGAGGTAACTAAGAAAAAAAAAAAAAGAAAAGGACATTATCAGAAAGTTTACATTTGTTTTTCAGCGATCCATGCTTAAAACAAATAGATGAAAAAGACTGAAAATCACTGCAGCTCAGTAAAGCAAAACATAGAACAGATGAAGTCCTTCTATTATGATTCCCTGAAACAATATCTGGTCAAATTTGCCTTTATTTTCTCATGTGTTTAGTTCTGATGACAAGAAATTTCTTCCTGGCAAGGAGAAGACTTTAGTGGAAGTGCTCTGACACTGGTGAAAGAGACAAGAAAAAAACTATTATTTTGAAGAAACAGGATGACAAACAGGAAATCTGAAAATCATGTGGCTGAACAATAATAAAACAGTAGTAGGCATGTGATTGGAACCCATGTCAACTTGTAAAAAACAAACACAAAAAAAATAACATCTATCTTTCCAAATTCTGGGTTTGAAAATCAGAATAATTGTTTTCTTGCAAGACATGTTGGATGTCAATCTAACTGTACAAAACCAGAGTCCATCTTCCTGTATCAGTAAGAATAGAAAAAAAAAAGCAGTGTGACAGCTGATCTCTTATTTCTTTTCTCACTGTGATGTAAAATGGCTGAAATTCCAGAAGGCAGGGTAAGAGCCCTATCATGATCCTTGACTTTCCAAAATTACCCAGACAATAGCATTTCACTAAAGAGGCTCTGAGGAAGAAGTCTTTAATGAACACCAAATTCATTTTTTAAAGGAGGCTTGAAATAAAGTGGCAGTTCTGAGACACTTAGAACTAAAACAAGACACTTAGAAGCAGAAGCAGTTATTTTCAAGCAATCCAGATGGATAAATGAAACTGCACAAATGTAGCTTTATTTTAAAGAAAATATCTAATCATAGATCTAATCCAGAAGTCCATTGCCCCAAGAACTTATTGCATCCGCTGTGTCTACCTCACTAAAGCAGAATAACCCCTAGAGACATGAAGCATGTACTTATTAAAACACACAAAACCCCCACAACGCTGAAATAAAACAAAAAACCTATACTACTTGAACCATCGAGTTGCATGCAAAATTAATGTATGTAACTACAGGATTGTGTTTCGCTGCTGTCCTTCTCCATCACCTTGAAAAGTCACCTTTTTTTATGGGCTCCGTCTGTCTCAAATTTTTGCATTTCACACCAGTTTGCAATATCTTTAGGACAGAGAATGTGATTTTGTCTTTCCTGAGATGCATTAGAAATCCCAAGAAATGGGACTCTGGGCTTTTGTGGTCGACAACAACATTAGTAATGATAAATATAAAATACAGAAACGGCCGTGGGAGCTACACTCTTTATCCAGTGTTTCCTTTTAGAAGAAAACCTGGAATAGTTAGGAATCATCAAACAGTATAATGATACATATTTACAAAAGCCACATAGAGGAATACTTTATTGTAGTGAGTCAGTATTGTAATCAGTAAGTAATTAACAAGCATTTTATTTCCATTGGGGTTCTAGTGATGGCAAAATTGGACAATGGTGTTTTTTCAGACAGTGTACTGTATCTCCTTATGACTCTGAATGTTGGAGTCATTCAGGAAAATGAAGTTCTTGGTTCAGCAGACTGAGCTGTCTCCATCCACTCTTCATTTTTTCCAAAGAATTTTCTTGCCAAACGAGATAAAACTAGTATTTCTAAACCCACTAAAAACTCATGTTGTAATGTGTGCCTACTAACAGATTCAAGCACTTAATTTCTTTATTCACATTTCATTTTCTGCATGCAAAGCAGTTCATCAGTAGAAATGGTTGAAAAAATGGAAAATGAACATCAAGGAACCTACACTGAGCCTGCCTTGAAGCCAAAAACTTAATGGATCTTTTCCATCTCTGATTCCTTGAAACTTAGCACTGTATGAGTACAAACTGTGATTTTTTTCATTGCAATTAATATTAATATGAATATATTTTCTGTAATCTTGGTAAATAAAGGAGGTGTGTCTTCCTTCCAAACATGAGACATCAAAGTATTGTTTATATATTTACTGACATACCTAGCAAATAATAATCTGAATTGGTTTGGGCTAGAGCTTGTATATAACAAATTGACTGTAAAATTACCAAAAATAAAAAGAGGGAACTGGTGGATTGAAACAAAACTGATACACATGGTACATAAGATGCTCTTTCTGCATAGGTTTAGATCCACTAAAAGTCTGTCTGGAAAAAATCGATGGAAAATAATATCTCAGGATAGCCATGTTTGATCAAACACTAAATGGATTCAAGAAAATGGGACTGGCAGTGCTGAGCCAGAACTAGAATCCACCTGCTCCAAGAAAGCTGCTGTTGGCTGTTGGCAATAGTGTTTGGGGAAAGTTCAAATCTGGCTCTTGCATTCAGTAGCTCCCAATGAACTTGTCCTCCATAAATTTGCACAGTTTGTTCTCAAAAACATTTATGCTTTGAGCTTTCACCACAACTTCTGGCATTGAGTTCCACAATTTAATTACACACTGAGAAAAAGTACTTCCCTTGTTTTATTTTCAATCTGATGCTTGAAAATTGCATTGGCTATACCTGTTTTTCTGACAATGCCAAAATTATTAGTTTTGAAATTTTTTTCACTGATGTCAGCTGTTCTTGAAACTAGCAGAAAAGCTTTTCAGCACAGGCAAAGAAAAGAAGCCTGCCTGAATGGAAAAAGTGTTTTTTCTGACAAGTAACATTTTGGGAGAGGAGAGCCAGAGGTACTTGGACTATAAACCAGGGTAATATGGAAGGAATCTGGCAAGACATAAATACATGCCAGTTGCCATTTGGAATTCCTTGTCCAGTTGCATTTTTCTTTAAGAAGTTAATTCTTGTTAGCTGACAAGAAAAAGGTCCTTTAGTTTCAAGGACACTGCTCATTACATGCCATTGCTACAGATTGGAGAGTAGCCTGATACCAGAAAATGCAATGACTGAACATCATGGTTTCCCACCCAGAATGGGTCCAGCCTCAAGCAGAGAATTCAAATGTTTGACTGCCATGGCACGTCCTGGAATTTGATAAGATCTATGGAAAGAAACCAAATGAGAGGGAGAGAGCAGATAAATTTGATAGCAGAGCAACAACATGCAATGAAGTGTAGTGTAGATTTCTGTCTGTACTGAGGTAGAAGAAATTTTTATCTCCACTGCAGGTTATCATGATCCTGAATACAGTTAGATTTCTGACTGTGTTTCATGTTTCCTAGGATACAGTAAGAAAGTACCAGACCAATGAATTTGCTGCCTGACACATGTTGAAAAGTAACATATGATGGGATTTTTCATATTACTTTTTTATTTTATAGCCCCAAAGACTGTGTGCATTGAAACGAACTGCTGAGTACAGCAAATAATGCTCAGAGAGCTGCTGTGTTTAAAACAGAACTTTTGGATTTTGCTCTGTCTGCTTTTTATAACAATTTTAAAAGAATTTTTTGGCAACATTTGGTTATTTTTATTTGGTTGTTTTTGGGTTTTTTTTCTGTTTAGGACACTTTTCAAAGGACTTCACAGATGTTCACTGAGAGATCTTTATGTCTATTTTTGTCTCAGGAATATATAAATATCAGTGACATAAGTACTTGGGCTTTAACAGTTCAACTAAGTTTCAACACAGCTTCTCACTTATTTGCATGGGAAAGGTTCACCACATGTAAAATTACCTGCTAAAAAGTGTTTAATCTGTGCTTCTCATACAAGATGCACACATGAAACCTTGAAGGAAATAAATTTGCTCATCACTTTTGGATTTGTAACTTAGGAGAGGATGAACTGCTCCTAAAAAGGGCTGTTTTCTCCTCACAAGCAAAAGGTTGAACTCAGGCCTGAAACAGCTGAAGATAAACTAAGGTGACTTCTGTATGTTGCTCTAATTTCTCCCAGCTCAGATTTTCCTTATCAAGAACGCCTAAAAGATATTAAAACCAAACCAATGAAACAAATAAAGAATTGGATTAGCATACCAGTAGTGTGGCAACTGCTTTTAGGAATGTCTTTAATATTGTGTCTTTTTTTATCATAAGCTCTAATGTTAGGAAGCAATCAACACACAAAGTGCTGTACATTCTTTGTATATTACACAAGAGGAAATAAAAAGTGAAGTTTCAGTTCTGTCCTTGTGTTGTGGGACACATCTTAATATCATGACATGCACGAATTCAACATCCATAATCTCTTTTTAGGACTTCACACTTGAGATTTTGAAAGGTCTGAGTGATCTTTGACTCATAAAATATGTGGCTTCTGCATATCATGATGGAGGTCATTGTGGAACAGACTTCAAGGAGAGTACTGACACTAGATCTATCTATAAAAACTTCTACCTACTTTCTCCATCACTGGAAGACTAACTTTCAGTAGTCCATGGAAAAGGTTAAATTGAAGTCTTAAAATGCTGAAACAATGCCTCCACTAAATTTGTTTCTAACATGTTCTGTTTGGGTGTGGTTCACTTCTTTTCAAAAAGAAATCTCTTGGGGTTGTTGCGAGCACAGTGATATCAGTCTGCCCAAGACAAGTGTAGCTCTGTAAAAATATAAAAAAGGACAATTATCATGGAAATACTGCATCTGAATTTACTCTACTTACAAATCATAATTCTCAGAAATACAGTATCCTGAAAGAAGCCTTTTATTTAATGACAAGGCAGTGTATCTTGAGACTAACCTTATGTATTTTTCATCACAGAGCTGAAACAGTTTCTCTCCTATTTCTTGTAGTTCCCTCTCTCGAGTAGAAGGCAGAGTCATTTCCAGAGAAAGCAGTGTAGTCATGTGATCTGTGCAATTATTTACATTTTATCAATGTCAGTACAGGCACGGTCCCCTACCAGACAAAATTTTGGCGCAGGGCTCCTGCTGTTTCCCTCCCTGGGGAAGTGAGGCTGCCATGCAGACACCACCATGCAGCAATCTCCTCTGCATTGCCCATCCTCGGTAAATGAGAGGAAAATGCGGGTTGGAAATGTCTGGAAATATGCACTGCGCGTTATTAAGAGAAGGATTTTAATCATCTCAATATTAAAAATGGATTTTTCAAAGCAATCCCAAAAAGAATTTTTTGTATGCATTTTGTTCACTGCTTTGAAGACAGGAATGTCATTACTGTAACCAGCCCTTCACCCACAGTCACACAGGAAAAGGGAGGGGGGGACAGAAAGAAGCTACATGAAGTGTAATAGTTACAGACTCGAGCAGACTATCAACAGCTGCGAGGTTAATTACAGATCTTACCAAAATATATTAAAAAATGAAAATGAAAAGAAGGGAAAATCTACGCTCCAGAAATAAAAGATAGGAAATTCTTTAGAGTAATTATAGGCTGTTGAGGCCTTATGGTAATAATAAAGAAAAACATCTGACTGGATTGATGCTGGAGGAGACAGTGACAAGAGGAATACAGGTTGAAAAAAATAATTAAAATCAGCTATCTTGGGTAAGCTGTCATTCAGTCTCAGGAAGAAAAGAAATGCTAATAAAATATTAATAGGATCTTTTCAAGATTTTTAATAACATTCTTTTATACACAGGTAGCACTGCAGTTTGCCAGTCAAGAGCATCAGACACAGAAGAACCAGACAAACAAATGCATGAGAAGCGGGAAGAAAAAAAAGCCTTTTGGGCAATAGGGTTTGACCTCAGAAAAGAACCACCAAGACACTCAGGCAGGAGCTGTTTGGAGAACATTTTGTAGAAAATCACTGACTCTGCTTTGCTTCTTAGAGGAAATTATAGCAAGGAGGAAAAGTTATTTCAGACTGACAGACACCAAATGTCAGCAATCATGATATAATCAGTGCAGGCTTTATTATATTTAAGTGGTTTGAAACTCGGCAGATTTCAGACAGCTTCCAAATCTAGAGGAAGAGTGTGTCTAAAAGACAGTCTTATGAATATTACATACACACGCTCTGTGTAACATCACACATATTTTTATATGATAAATTCTTTTGCATCTGTCTCTGCAGCTTCTTCTTCAGTGGCCCCTTAGCATTGAGTGCCTTTCTTGAGCTGGCTTGCAACTCCTCTGCCCTCCCTTCTTTCAAGTCTTTACATAAAGCCACATCCTTGCTGCTGACCCAGCCCCACTTTGTAATGAGCTCCACAGAAAATATACTTTGCCAGGCCAGAAAACCACTGAAGTCAGTGTGCTCAGACAAGTTCAAGGTAGCTTCTAAATATTAAAGATATGTTGTGGGTTTTTTTTCTTTCTTGTAATGTAATTAGACCTTGCTAGAAATGGTATTACCTTAGCGGTGGTTCTCAGTCCTGTAGGTTTTAAGGAACTGCTAGGACAGGCTTAGCATCAGGCCTTTTTCTCTGCATAGATAAAGCTGCTGAGGATGACACACGCCCTGGACACGTGAGACAGGATGACTGCACCACTATGTAATCTGCAGCTGCACTACATCTGTCACAGCTGCTGCAGCTACTGCACACCTCAGCGCAGACACCATTAATTTTAACTCTACACCTGCAGTGGGCCTGATCACTTAAAAGACCCTTTAACAAGCTCTTTCCTTCCAAATCAGCAGACTTTCAACTCAGCAATAACTGATTAAACTGGCAAGTATTCTACGGAGATGCAAGGGGAAACTGAGGGAAATAATTAACGTCCTGCCCACAGAAATGTGTCGCATGGTTTATGATTGTCACTAATGACAGGTGTGTATCTGTGGGTGGAAGGAGAATGGATATTTATTCATTACTGGAGTAAGCTGCCTTGAATATAATGGCTGTTGATAATATGCCTATTTTAGGATTGTTTGACAGTTCTCATCAAGCACAGAAAACAGTAAACTCCAGCAGGTTGTCTCATTGGAAGGAGCAGGGTGAGGGAGGAGTGAATGTCAGAGCAGAATTTAGTCATGTCTGAGAACAAGGCTGAGGGGAAACACATTTTGTTCCTCATGTTGAAAATTTCTGGTGAGCACGTCTTACACCATTGTGATTTAGCAATTTTACTAAGAGGCCATCTTTGTAAATAAAAGTGACCTTTACTGCCAATGTGAGAAGCCAAACAAATATTGGCAAATCCTAAAAGTATGTAAAACTCTGAGGTCATTTAAGACCTGGAGCTAAATATTTCTGGAAATGATACCTTCCTTTAGCGTATTTGGCCAGGTGGCTTCAGTAGTGACCAGAACAGGTCCCCATGAGAGTGTGGACACCCTCTGCCCAAATGTGGGCTATGCACTCATACCATCTCACATCTTCTGTTGAGAACAGGCTCGCTACATGCACTTCACACTAAAAAGTGGAATACAGTCCCCTTCTAACCAAGAACTACACGTGTGGCTGGATAGGCAGATGTTGATGAAAAGAACTTTGTATATATACACATGCAGAGATCAGAGTGTCATTAGGGACAAATCAGTGAGAAAGAGGCTGTGGTGATGGCACACTTCACATGACACAGAACAGAGAAGATGAAGGTTCCAGAGGCCTTACAACAATTTTGCATTGCTGGGTCCTCTATTGATGGAGTCTCGTCTGTCAGGGCCATATGCAATACCCTAAGGGGGAGTAAATCATCTGGGGAGCAGGAGCCTGGTGTAGCAATAAATCCCTTTCAGTCTCTGGTTCCCAAGGCCTAAATTTACAGCTGAGTCTGGAGAACATGCAACAAATATGATATTGAGTCACTGAAGGATAACAGAAAATTCTACAGAATTTGATACAAAAACATATATGAGTATTTGAACATTTTGATACAATGGGTCCAGTTATTCTTACAGATAAAAACACAGGACATAATGAGAAGACGTTAAGGCAGCTAAGAGCAGGTTGAAGGACCAAGTGTTCAGGCACAGGTAGCAGAGAGCACAGCTGCGTTCTCCTGCTGGATGCCAGCACAGCTTCCAGATCTCCAACCCTGCATGGAGACAGCTCCTGGAACCTGAACTGCTTCAAGAGGCTCCTCCAGCTGTGGCCACACACCATGCCAGTCTATCAGAAGTTGACACGTTGTTCTTCCCCAAAGCATGGTGAGGGAATGGAGGCTCCATCTGTGTGCAGGCAGCTGACTGTGAACGGGCCTTCAGCAGAGGGTTTGTGGTGACCTCCATTTCCCGTGAGCAAAACAGCCAAGCTACAACCAGCAGACCCCTGTCTACTGCTCAGAGGCACCAAAAGTACTGATAATGGGGAGGACCAGGTTCAGAAATCACAGTACTGGAAAATGTGGCATTCCTGAACTATCACGTGCCTTGGGGTGTATGGTGACAGAAGACCATTTGAAATGCACGAGGTCAAATTAGATGGCAGGCTATGATTGCTTGGGTTTCTGAAGCCTGTGATGTGCTGATCTACGTGCCAACTGCCAGACTGAAGCAAATCAGTTCAGTGTCACACTCAGAGTCTTTTCACAGATCCAGGCCATTTCCTCCTGATTCAGATATGAGTGTTAAAATAGCAAACAAACAAACCAAACAAGTAACAGACTCTGAGAAGCTGCTACCAGGGTCGGGGTCTCCGATGCCTCTTATTGGACATTATTTACCATTTGAAGCTTAGAAGATTAAGTGCTTTCCAGAAATATTAGATTTTAAATAGCATTTACTGTAACAGTCAATGGTGATAAACAAGCAACTGACACAAGTCTTAGATAAGCATATCTAAGATTTTTTACATGACAGTTATAAAAGCAGTATTTATGCCATTGTATAAGATGACATCCAGGAATAACCTGTACCAGAGACAAAGCTCTAGAATATTCTTGTCATTTTTTGTAAATGTACCTCTGTAATTTAGAATTCTGCTCCACTTAATTGCTATAGCTATGAGAAATTCAAGTATTATTCCACAATTATTTACATTGATGTTTGAAAAGATCACAATAAAACATAGCATTACTGTGATTACCTAAGAAATTAAGAAAGACGATGTTTTGAAATCACCTTCTAAACAGAGTACATATATCATCCACATATCTGCATCTCACTGATTTTTCTGTGATTTGATCCTGGACTCTGCAGTGAGGATTTATCACTTCACATGTAGATGTTTATGGGTTAGGCATCTTCACCTTAGCTATTCAACTTTGGCCACTTTTGAGACAATAGAAAGGAACTAAGGAATGATTGACCTCATCCTTAAGCTTGCATCTAGGGTGGTTCAAATCAACTAGACCATTAAAATATTTTTTTTCTTTCTTTAATTTACAGGAGGCCTGAGAAATATATCTGTTGGCACACACATTGGCATGACTACATCAGACAGCGACCATCTGAAAATAGGAAATATTCTAGTCCTACCTCAGTTCCTCATATATATCCAGAGCAAAGTGGAAAGCTCAATGAAATTTCAGTTCTTTGTGGGATTGGGTCTGTGAGATATCTGAAAAAGCATGCTTTACTATGTGCAAAGTAATGCAAAAATGTAATATTTACTTAGTGAACCCCACAAATGCAGTACTTGGCTGGTATTAAACCTGCAGCAATGATCCTGCTGGCTGAAAGTGCAAACCTGCTCCAAGTCAGAAGAGGTTCTAGTCGAAAAGGTACATGCCAAGTATCAGTACTCCCTGATGAAATAAGATGTTTGTGATGGCTTGAGGTTGCTTGAGAAAAGAGACTCTCTTTTCTTGCCAGTTTTGTAATGTCTTACCTTCCATAATATAAAATATGCCTGTGGATTTTCTTACTTGGGAGAACCTGCAACATTAGGTAAGTAATTACCAAAAACATCTATGGATCTAGGATTTCTGCAGGAAGTGGAGAGTAAGCTCTGAAAATTCTGGGCACAAGGAAACTCCAGAGCTCCAGATTTGCCCTCTGGTAAGCAATGTAAAGACTCTTGTCTTCAATGTAAAGGCAGAAAAATTCTCCCAGTGTTTAGTAGCCTCACAATGGAACACAAGGACTGCAGACTGAGCCCCCCATGACATCTAGATATGTTTCATTTCCTGAGAGACTCTCTTGAAATTTGCTGAAATAGAATTTAGAAAAAACACTTATAGGTTTTTAATATTTTTTTTTTCTTATGCTTCTTTCTCAATAGCGATCTGAGAGGAACAATGAGGACAGCGAAACCCAGTAGACACAGAAAATTGCCCTCAGGATAAAAACCATTTCTGCATCAAATAAACTATAAAGATGATTTTTTTTACTTCTTCTATGCTTTTTTATGCAACATTATCAAAGCTTTAAGCAGGATAAAGGAATTTTTGTTTTGTAGCAGGGAAAATGAGACTCAGACCTAGTCAAGGTCAACAGCAGTGCCTCAGTCTTTACTACTGCTGATCCATGTTATTTACTTCTACACTGATTTGCTGCCTTGATCCTCAGCTCATTTAGGCTGGAGAACTTGCTGGAGTGGCTTCGGGGTGGGAATGGCTGGATGTCACCCTGCTGCAAAGCTGGAGTGCAGATTCAGCTGAGTCCCAGCTCCAGTGCATTCAGTAATTGCACCTTCCAGGGTGTTATCCAAGGTGATCCCAAGACTCAAGCCTGGCAGAGCACAGAAGATATTGCTGTTCCTGTGGGGAAGAAAAATCTTCTACTCAGATATATTTTTAAAATATCAGTCAAATTGACAGATTAATCACCAACACAGTTATCTTCAGACTTCCACTGAACCCTCAATCAGAGCAGGTTTTACAAATATATAAGAAGAAATTCGGGTGTAACTAAATTCAATGGCATTTCTGACCTTTTTGATGAGGGCAAGTTTTCAGCTGTGATCCAGGAAGGCATTAAAGCAGCACAAGTAGTAGCATTATTCTTACAGCACAGAGGACTTGCACGCATAAAATATGTCAGAAGAGATGCCACCAATCTGTTTTATAGCTGCTTAGATGCTACAAATGACTCTAACAGAATTTAGAAGGATGCATGTTCAAAATGTCAAAGTCAAGCTTTTATCACTGTTAGTAATTATCTCATATAAGATTCTATCACACAGCGTAGAGTTTAAGTTTAAAAAGAAGTGAGCATGCTCTATAGATATTATTCCATGTAACATATTTTTAAGGCTTTATACTTACAGTCATAACAAGCCATGCCTGTATTTCACCACTTTCCTAATTTCCATCAGTCAGTGCAAGTATTTACTGTCCTTACTCTAAGTTGTGCACTTTATTTTCAAATGAAAAGATATTTACATATAGCGTGGCACTGCATTTCTTAAACGGACAATCAATGTGAGATTCCTAATTGTGTATTCTGGATGTGGCTACAAAGCTGCAAAGCTTAATAAATCTGGCACGGAGGACCCTGAAAGCAAATTGGAGAAAGGAAAATCTTACACAGACAAACCTGAAGGAAACGGATGTGAGAGAAGACATCTTTCTAAGGTTTACCTTCTCTATACTGCTCTCCGTAAAACTGAAGACAGCAATCCAGGAGGAAAAGAATTTGAACCAGCCTTCACAGTCAGGAGCTTTCCAGTGCCCACCAGAGGTTTCCGAGGTATGATAGTGGTGGTGTCTAACCCTGGTAGACAGCTTAGTCCCGCACAGCCACTCACTGACTTCCCCAGGGCAGATGAGGGAGAGAATCAGGAAGGTAAAAGCGAGAAAATATGGTTTAATAGCTAAAGAGAAAGCAAAGTAAAAGAGAACAAGAAATTCATTAACTACTTCTCATCAGCAGGCAGGTATTCAGCCTTCTTCAGGAAAGCAGGTGTCATAATGTGTAATGGCTACTTGGGAACACCAATATCGTAACTTCTAATGTCCTCCCTTCATCCTTCTTCATCCAGCATTTATGGGTGAGCACTGTTATTTGTATAGAATATACCTTTGGTTACTAACACATTTCGGGTTATTGACATGTTTTATCACAAATCAAAAACATTGCACCATACTAGTTACTATGAAAAAAATTCATCATGGCCAAAGTCAATACAGGTGAAGAGATCCTGTGACTCACCAGCCTTATTCCCCACTTTCCCTAAGACAGTCTTTGCGGAGGCGAAGTACTAACCACATTTTTTGTGAAGGTAAACGTGTGATGATATTATTTGTGACAGTGACGGAGCCAGGGGCTGGGGTGACCGAGGAGAGCAGGGTCCCAAAGCCAGCTGGACGCTGGTGGGGCAGCTCCGAAGCACAGAGCAAACCCCCTTGTGAGCCAAGGGGAAGAGAAGGCCTTTCCCTTTAGGCTGTGCACTGCTATGGCAACAGCCCCTGCCCCTCGGCCTGACAGCCCTACACACTGCCTCTCCTCCCCCTGTCTTCCTCACATGTACCCCAGCTCTGTTCCTCCCCCTGGCCTGATGGCCAACCCATTCCTCCTCCCCCTGGGAGGGCATCTCCCTGCCACTCTTTCCTGAACCCTCCCTGATCCCTGGAACCTTCTCCCTTACTCGACCCACCACTGGTCCCTGTCCCTTAGTTCCACCCTTACCTCGTTCCTGTTGGCCCTTGTACCCTGATCCCTGCTATGTACCACCCCTGGCCCCCATCCCACTGAACCCTGT
>VZRF01005657.1:0-66142 GCA_013396875.1 Vireo altiloquus | reverse complement strand
TGTGTGTGTGTGACTGTGTGTGTGTGTGTGACTGTGTGTGTGTGTGATTGTGTGTGTGTGTGACTGTGTGTGTGTGACTGTGTGTGTGTGACTGTGTGTGTGTGTGTGACTCCGTGTGTGTGTGTGTGACTGTGTGTGTGTGTGATTTTGTGCATATGTGTGTGTGATTGTGTCTGTGCATGACTGTGTGTGTGTGACTGTGTGTGACTGTGTGTGATTGTGTGTGACTCTGTGTGTGTGCGTGACTGTGTGTGCACATGGCACCTGCCGAGGGGCTCAGAAAAGAGACACTTTGGGAAGATTGGGGCACCTCACCGCTGACACCCCACTTCGTGCCTCCTGCCCAGTCCACACCTGCATCAAGCTTTCTCCACCTGAAATGCAGGCACAAGGTCTAGCGACAGTAGCATACAATGCTGTGTGGAGGGAGTGTGCAAGAAGATAATGTGGACATTAGTTGTAGTATGACTTTTGTCAGACTGTTTCACTTTACAAAGAACAGAGTTAACCTGCCTGGCAGATGTGCACTGCCTTGGAATCCACTGTCTTTGGAGGACTTGAGCAAACTCTTAAAGCCTACAGAAGTCAATGCTGTTACTCTGCTGATGGTGGATGTTTTAAATTTCTCTTTGAGGGGTTGATCAGGAAAATAACTGCTTTGTTCCTTCATGAATGAAAGAGCTGGAGGATTTCAGGATATTTTTGTCTAAGCCAAGACACTTGCAAAGACATCTTTAATGCTTTCTAGCTGATAGTTGATCTCCAGAAAAAGCTGTGTGGTAGACTGGTATGTGTGCATGTGAGTGTGTGTGTACTTTCATGTGGGAATTTTTTCTGTGTGCCAGAGCGTATAATGCCATATGTTAAAGAGAACAGCATTGCACAGTGAGAACAGTGAAGGTTATTCATCATCAAGATAATACTAAAAAATTACGATATGTAGTTCTTTTACTTCAGAAAACATTAAAAAACTGCCAACACCTTTTAAAAGACCTTGTGCTTTCTCTTTTGTACTTCGTTTTAATGTTTATTTCAAACCTTTTAATATTTGATCAGCCTTTGCCTATTGCTGCATTCCTGAGTGAGCCACCACAATTGCTGCTGTGTGAGCACACAAATGCACAAGAGCTCTGTAGGGCATTCAGTTAAACTTTAGTGGGGAAAAAACCTGTTGAAACTCCTTTTGAGTTTCTCCATGTTACCTTCCAGTTACATGCTACCTTCTAGTAACCCTATAGGTTGCCTCTTTGGTGTTATACCATTGCTGCATGTCACTGTAAAAGAGATGGCAAAGAAAGATTCTAGCAACTTTTGTACAGTTCTGATGAGGACCGACCTCACTAATCCAAAGTAAGGGCTGCCCCTGCTTATGTGGGGCCATGTTGACAATATAGTCATGCTCTTTTTTTCTGCTTATAGAAGTATTCAAAATGGAAAACCAGACACTTCCAAGTTATTCAGCCAACACTAGCTGTGCCAGTTCTGATTAACTCCAACATCTGTAGATTTTCATCACCAGCAAAACTCTTGGTACATGAGTATCGTGATGGTGCTCATGGTGTTTCCACAGCCTGAGCTCTCCAACTCTTTTGTTGATGACCAAGACTGACATTATGTCAGAATAGATGGCAAAGAGCACAAATATTTTGCCAAGAATCTCATCTGAAACACGCCAAATACAGCTGAGACTGAAGTACATGTAATTTGTAGGCTCTGTAGGACGTGATTGGAAAACTGCCCATAGTAGTGCCAGAAGAAGTGGCTGGGACCATTGCTGTCTTGTCAGAAGTTGTGTGAGAAATAGATCAAGCAGAGATGAAGTACTGACACTTTTCCTTTCTCCTCCAAGTGCATCTTCATGAGAAGTCAATAGTCATAACAGAGAATCCCTTTAGGCTGTGCACTTTGGAGGGGCAGAGTCCCACAAATCCAGCACTGGACTTCAAGAGAGTCTTCTGCACACAAGAGTCCCACGTGGAAAGGGAAATACTGAAGCTGCCTCATTTCTTACAGCTATCTCTGTACCCATACTGCTGACTGCACAGCACATCTCCAATTCCTTCTTTGCCAGCACTGGGAACATATGAGGCACAAGCTGATCTGGGGAAAGCACAGGGCAACCTATCTATACCTACCATCGTCCCAGTTCCTATGGGAGGCCTAAATAATTTTCTGATCAGCTCAACCAAAGAGTAAAATGTGTCCTGTCTATGCTGTACTTATTTCAGTAGTAAAGTTGTTTGAAATGGTTTCTGAGATTATACATTAGTACTTTAAAAGGAAACAATGTCAGAAAGACACCAGCTTTTAAGTGGGTGAACCAAGACCCTGCTCATAACAATTGTCATTGTTACTCAGATCACATAATTTTTACTCATAAACTATATAGGCATATCAGTTTTTTTCAGAAAAAATAGGTAAAGGCAGTAATCATTTATTAACTTTCTAAAGTTGTGGCTGTTTAATTGTCAGTGAACCCTTACTGCTCTGTGATGAGTTTATTGAAGGTTATATAGAATAGATGAAGTATTTCTCATACTCACCCTCACCAAATCTATAACATGCTTCTGTCCAGAAGATGGCGAGGGAACCACTTTAGGCGCCTTTCTTAGAAATGCTCCAGGAAATGGAGTTTTAGATTTATTCTTATTTAAATAAGATTGCTATTTTCTTTTAAAATAACACTTCTTATTTTTGAAACTCCTCAAAGTGCCAGTCGTGTCTATCACTTGTCTGTCCCTGCTCAGAGCTTAATGCAAAGTCTAGAAACTCTTTGTATGAAAATTTCATGCCTCCAGGTGCTCCATTGATTATTCATGAAGCTTTTGGAGCTGTCACCATGGAAGCCAATTGGCTACAACTTATTTAGCATATTAATGACCTATATGAGTTAGTGCATGAGGAGACATATCACGCCACCTGGAATGCAAGTGGCAAGCTGCTGCTGACTCAATCAGCTTTGCAACGGGAAGTAAGGAATTGGAAATATTTTACACAGAAACAGCAAATCTCTTGCATGTCCAAATGCATTCGCTCAAATTGGCATGCACGGCTTCAATAGCTTGTTTTCATAATCTGTTCCTTTTATCCTCTGTGCATTTGGCCTCATTAGAAACTGTCTCCTCCTGCCAGAGCACATGCCTCTGGAAAGGTTTAATAGGTGAGTCATGTGGTTTGGGAGACATTACATCAGAATGATTTAATACACTAAGGGCAGGGCTGTGTGTCAGGTTCAGCTGCTGTTACTGCCGTTACAGTTTGTGTAGCAGGTAACTTGATGGTCTCCAGAAAGCAGCAAGATAATGATAACAATTAATTTTATGGCAGCAAGAGAGAGACTTCAGCTGAGCTAAGCACCTTTTTTATATCCCCCCATTTGCTGCGGCGCCGTTACACCCAGTCAGCAGGTGAAGCGCTGCCTTAACATTTTGGCAAAATTAAAATGTTAAAACTAAGCAAGGAAATCGCTGAGGGGGAGCCAGGAAGCCACGGTACAAAAAGTCTCTGGCTAAACCAGAGGCAGCTCCATTAAATTGGCAGACAAGCAGCGCAAGCAGCACACTCTGGCAGGGCTGTGATGGACCCTGCAGGCAAGGAGCCTCCTCCCCCTCGGGCACTGCACAGCCAGCGTGGCCAGGGAGACAGTGACCATCGCCTGCCACCAGCAGAAAGACTGGGTAGCCAGGCTCTGCCTCTCCTGGTCACCACTGCTCTATTTCACTGCCTGAGCAATCCTGCTACACTCAGAGAAAATAGCTGAGGGTCAGGGTCAGTCAGAATAGTACCATCTGGCCTTTACGTATTTGAGATACAGAAGTACGTTACTAAAGATTTATTAAAATTATTTGAGGCCACCTTTGGGGACAAAAGAAATATGTCATACAGAGTGCGTGGCTTTGGCTGGCTGACAGGGATTTAGGGTTCCTATTCTTATTCTGCAGGACCCTGAGTCCCCGGGTGAGGGCAGGGTGACGAATGAGAGTGATATACATGCGTAGCTGTGAAAAATCAGTCTCAGCAAAAGTGGCAAAACACTTAAGCACAACTTATTTTCACTTCCTTCGTACCTTCTGAATATTTTCTCTGATCTGGAACATTCATTGCTTAAAAATATTTCTTGATACTTACAGTTAATTTATTTAGTAATTAAAACAAGCAAGAAATAAGGCTGTTGCTCATGGGGATGTGCTACACACCCACATAATGTGTATAACTTGCTAAGAAAATTCATGATCTAATACCCACATAGGTTCTTCCTTGTGACTCCAGCACAGTTATAATAATAATTTTGCAATGAAAGACCAGTATAGAGAACCACAGACTGAAGTACAATTACAGCTGGGAGTAAAACAGGAGGAGGAAAATGCAGAACAGTTTAGACTGATAAAAATACATGTGGGAAAAAACTCCACCACTCACAGGACCTCTGTGCTGCCCCCATCCATGCTATTGCTGGCCAGACTCACAACACAGAACACTGTATCTCTCTTGCACTAAAGTGTGTTGAACCTTTTCGGGAGTGGGAAGGCATCTGCTGCCCAAAAGGACATAATGTCTTCCTTGCCCCATGTACTAGCAATAAAAGAGTTTATTTGTAGGCATTGGAGAGAAAAGCTTACTTCCAGAGATCCATCAGATTCAGCTGGATGTCTGTTGCCTGACCTGGGGGAATAACAGTTTTTCTGTAATGATTTAAGTGAGCTTTCTGTGATTAGTTCCCACTTTGATTCCAATTTTAGATGCCTAAATTGGTCTTAGGCATAGGCTCCTCTTAGAAACTGAGGTTTTGGGACTTCAGATTTTGCTTATCCAAAACTAGGCAGCTACATACCTTTGCACAAAGTCACTTATTTTTTAAGCACAGGCAACCTTCAGGGAGGAAAGAATGCGCACAGACATCATGAAGGCTCTTGGGGCCTCATCAACCTAAATTTCCCCACACATATCTTTGTGAAATGAGAAAAAGATTATAACAATTAAATGCTCTGTTCAGGGTTTCAAAAGTTTTATACCTTTGTCCAGGATCCAGGATTGTTTTCCCAGCAGACTGGGCACAACAAACCTGCTGTTCCTGCTGCCCTTGCTGCCCACGTACAGTGTGTTGTGCAGTCACACAAATTTCATCCGAAACACTGCAGAAACCTCAGTGCCAGTGAGGCCCATCAAATTGGCCACCATTTCTTCAAAACAATAGGGTTACTCACACAGAGAAAGAAGCTCAGGGGCAAAGAAGAGGCATAGCAACAATAAGAGCCCATAATCCATAAGCTTCAGCCCTTTGTTTTACCAACCAACATCACCAGTTCCCTGCCAAGTGGGAAACATTTTCTGGATATAATAGAAAACATCACTGCAACGAGTTATTGGTGGCCCACCTAAAGGTTAACTGGTCGAATGGAAGTGCAAAATTATTTGGGTGTTAGAAGACATATAGATTGGTAGTTTGAACTGATGTAGTTATGCATATTTTATAGTTGCATTAAAAGAACCAAGGCTGGCTTTCTTTGGTGTTCTTAATTGTTGTTCAAACTCAAGCAAACACTGCATGTGATCATACTGTTGAATCCCCAGAATTTGCTTTGTTCCCTTAGAATAAAAGATTCCTTTTGCCTGTTCAGACCTGTGGGGAGATGAGTTAAATTTATATATTATGCAAAGAAGAACCAATTTGCCTTTTTTTGATGGTCTTTCATGCAGGTACAGGTACTGTGCAGAATAGCTACAGGTACTGTGCAGAATCAGAGGCAATGACATAAGAATTTAAAACAACTGCACAGAATGGTCTATGATAGTACTGATATCAGTATGGAGTTCAATATTGAAATATTAGCCTGGTAAATAACCCTTTATGTCCAAATAAATTCTGATTGCCTATTCACAGCTTAGATTTCACGAGGTCTTCTTCATTACAAAATGAATAGCTGCTAATTTGTTGCATCTCTAAGTAAAGTTCCAGTAAATTATATTTAAAGGGGAGAGAAAAAAGGCCTTGTTATGAAACAATCACCAGCTGGCCATACCACTGCAAGTGCTATTTTCTTCTCCTTTTTGAAATTCAAATTTTTTGTGAGACTTCAACTCTGAGCCTGTAGTGATGCACATAAAGATATATGAATGCTGCACTCCCATATACATGGATTTGCATATTGAGGACATTGGGCTTATACTGTCTACAACAGAGATAATCTTCCTGAATTTGTATAATATATTGCATACAGGATCCTTGTTGTAAATATTGTTTCAATATCACCAGAAAAGTAATAGTTAAGATGAAAACATTTAGATAACCAAACACCCTGAGACCAAATATTGCCCTGTAGTGCAGTCCTCTTGACTCTGAATGTCTTTCTCTTTACATTTTTCTATCTAAATCCCCAAATTGTACCTTGGTGCCTGATTCAACAGCACACAGAGCAGTTGAAAGGGGCTGCTTTCTCCCTGCCACCATCTGCCTGTAGCTCTCCTTGTCCTGCTCTTATGCTGGAAAGGTGGACTCCCACAGCTCCTTTGTGCCATTTCTGCCATCTGTAAGGTCTTTTACCAATTCAGTTCATTAATTTGTCAGAAAATAGCTCAATGCACAGAATCAGGAGACATTTTTTTTCTGTGCCACCATTCCACTAATCACTAAACTATCCCTCAGAAAAATCACCTTGGCACTAAAATAAAATCATCATGATCCTGCCTCCTTTAATCCTGTTCAAATATACTTCTGTCATGTTACCAAGTGACAGAGTTGCCACATGCTGTATGTTTGCTATCAAGTATGATGGTTTATTTACTTGTCTTAGTATCTTCTCTTATTTCTGTTAGAGAGACAAAGCATCTGCAGCTGCTAAAAATGCTTGGATCTCAACTGACTGTGGTGTTTCTTCAAGATCCAATTCCCTGTATATTCTAGTCAATACCTGGTCTGAAGTCCTGCAGATAGGGACCAGGGAAGCACCTAGGTCTCAGATGAGCAAAAACATTGGGTATAGAAGTGACATGAGACTTGGGTTCAGCTGAGGACACCATGTTCAAATGCTCAGCTGGTCAGTCAAGGAGGCCACTTGACCATGCAGTCTGTAGTAGGTGTGCCATCTTGAAAGATCTGCAGTTCTTTCTTGTAATACAATTTCCAGATGCAGAATTATGCCATTACTTTTATTCTTCACAAGGCTTTTCTTGCAGGATGTATCCCCATGTTATCCTACGGGTGCTGGAAGTATGGAGGGAAAGATCTACATTGCTAAATTTTGAAGACTCTATAACAATAGCTGTGTTGCAAGTAATTTGTTTTAGCATTCATCTGGGCCATTACAGGTGGCAATTTCTTGCTGGGCTAGTGGAAAAATGCATCTTGAGTAAAGGATCTCAAGAGGGTATTTTCTGAGCAAAGGTTAGTATGGAAGACTGTAGGAGAAATGGGATGTTGGTGCAAACAAGGCAGTCGTGCTGATGGGAGCAAACAGTTCTTCCTTAAGCAAGATCAGAGAGGAGCGAGAGGACAGCTGTTCTCACAGGCTGTGCATCTGAGGAGGTCTGAGGTGGAAATATCTGTGGGAAGGGCAGGGTTGGAAAAGTGAACGAAGACGGGGGGAATTCCTGGTCTGCTTCTGGAACAAGGAAATGCCAGAAATCAGCAGAGAACCTGGACTTGTTAACAAGAATATGTAGGGATTTGTGAGTTGTGGGATTGAAGACGATAAGTGAAACTTTGTGACTGTCTAAGCTCACTCATTGAATGGGGTGAGATTGAAGAGAAGAGTGTGCCAAGATCATCATTTATGTGAGCAGAAGTTTTATAGTTTGCAATTTTGCTGACAGTGATAGAAAGCCTTGTATCAGCCTCGCCATACTGGGGCTCTTCTGTAATGAGTTTATCATCCATACCAGGTTTATCACTATAATGGGTTTATCATCCATAATGAATTTATCACCCACACTGTTTGGTCAAAGCTTTCATAAAACCTGGTAAAGATACATCAAAGAGTATCAATTTAATCCTTTTAAAACAATCACACACATTCATCTTTAGAGGAAAATGCGAACATGGTCAAAATATCTTTTCCCTGAGGAATATCTCTTGGCAATTATGGAGTTGTCCTATCAACCTGTACTCCTCACCAGTATCTCCTAACACCCTAATCAAGAGGAATAAAATGTTCTTCAGGATGAATAATAGTACTAGACATTATGGGAGGCTTTCTGACACAAAGAGAGAGAAACCTTAGCTGCCCAGTTCTTGCCTCTCTGCTTCTGATCTGTGCCAGCCCCATTTCGTTCAGTAGTCTCCCTGGTGCTGTAAAATGGCTTAACTGATCACTGTCCACGCTTGAGACAGTTCCCTGAGCACAGACAGGCTCTGGTGGTCAGTTCTGATGACCTCATGTTGAAAGTCTGACACCCTGTTGTCTATGAGAGCAGATGATGCTTGATGGATAGACTCTGGCTGAGGTGCATGTTCCCATTCTGACATTTGCTTCTGTCCACCTCTGGATCTTTGCACAGCCAAAGCAGCATGGAGTTTTAATTCAGGCAATAATGTCACCAGATCAAGTCTCAAGAGCTGCTATCAAGGCTGTTACAACTTGTAATAGTCAATCTTTATTTTACTACCTACTTCTCTCTGGAAGGGTTTGGAAGCTTTATGAACACAGGTGGCCAAATTAATCAGTCATGTAACTCCCTGGATTCCTATTTGGCCCACAAACTTGTATACATTTAAATTTCTCAGCTGAACTTCTTTTGCTGAAGCCATTTTTACGTTTAAATACTGAGCATAAAAAAATCTAGCTTCACCATTTCATCTGCTATATTCTCCCCAGTGCCGTTTTTTTCTGAAAACAGAGGGTTTCAACAATCTACTCCTTCTATTAGATAAAAGACAATTAAAAAACAACACAATGTTCTTTTATGATTTTTATTGCTTAGCAAAATCTAAACTGCAATGGCAACTGATTTTTCTGTTTCAAAGAAGTACATACTCATTATTCCCAGAAAATTCCATTCATAATATAAAGTATTACTCTATGAATGTACATGCCAGACTTCTTGGTCTGGTTTGTGGGCTGGATGTCAGAAATTAATGGATATATCTTTAATTAATCCAGGGCAGTATTTGACTCAGAAATTAAGATCAAATTGCAATTCCTCAGCTGTAAGCTTTTGCTACAAGGTCTGTGGTGCCACCCAAAACTTCTTGCTAGCTCCACCAAAGAGGCTGTATTTTTTTCATATCTTTACATTCTATGCTTTTAATAAAGAAAGTGCACTATAGGTGTAATTTCATACAGGAAATTTGAATAAAACCTTCTAAAATACTTTGGAATTGCCCAGCATGCAAGAATTCAGATTAAATTGGTTACCCAAATAGCTATTTTGTAATTTGGGCCCCCCAATATGCAATCATTTACATCTCACCAATCTATCATCAATTTTCAGCTGGCATTTTCTCTGCAAGTAATAACCTGCAAGTGATGTTTGCAGCAGATAAAGACAGCTGAAAAAAAGATGTAAAGAAGAGCAAAAAATGAAAATAATAGTTGGTAAAAATGAGAGGGAATAGTATAATTACTTGTATTTCGACAGTATCATGTCTTCCCAGAATTCAAGCTGTGCATAATAGCTGTAGTGGAAGGGCAAAGCAGAGAAGCCCCAAGGAAACGGGATGCAGAGAGTATTTTTTTAACCTTCCCAGGGAGCCTTACTCCACAAAGATTTAAAGCTTTTTAAACATCATGAGAATATGTTGGCTGGAAAGCAGTGCATTTCAAAATGAAAATGCATTAATTAATGTCTCTTGGAAGAGGACAGTCTGAAATATCTTTCTCTGTGGGAGTAGCTTGCAAGCTGATTATGTGGGCTGATAGATATTCCAATGGAGAATGTTCAGGGAATGTTAAGGTTGAACGGTTGAGCACATGTAAGTTAGGAAATGCCACACTGCAGGATTCAGGTGCATCCTTAACTCTGCCTCTGGTGTGTATGTGGTATAATGTATTCATTACATATAATCTCCCAGACGCTGCTATAAATATATACTGTCGTCCCTGATCTTAGATTTTACACATATCAGGGCATGCATTAAGTACTGTGTACGGCTCTCCACCACAGCTTATTAAAACCTTGTATAAGACAAGTACATAATAAAATTTGTCTGAGCAAATAGTGCAGATTAAATATTACATTTATGATATAGAAAATGGGAGTCATTTGTTTCAATAAATTATCCTGTGAGCTTGAAAGACTGAATGCTACATGGGTGCATGCAAATTAGCCTTGCAGTTAGCTCCTTCATTTCCTGCAAAGCTCAGGAGGGCTGGCGTTGTTTCTGCTCGAAAAGACACAGCACAGGTGCCTGCAGCAGACTGAGGCTTTGGCCATCCCCAAATCAAGCAGGAAAAATAATGGGAAGGGGTCCCTGTGACCCCTCATGAACAGTCAGCTGGCATGGTTTTCTTCCTGATCCACAGGGCTTTGTCTGTCCAATGAGTGCAAGAGAAAGTTATGATTCAGTGTGGCCAAAGTTGGAGCAGAGGATGCATTGAAGAACTGACAGCAGGGCAAGTGTGCACAAAAGCTACATGGCATTGGAAGTGAAGGAATAAAAGGAGCTTGTGAAGTTTAAACGGTATTCACAATGAAAACAAAGTACATAATTAGTAAGGTTAAAGATCAGAGAACCCAAAGAGAGTTGAGGTTTTACAAAACCCTCAAAATGTATAAAACTCATGGTTTTTTCCATTTAATTGACTTAAAATGCAATGAAAGCATGTTTTTCTAATTAAATAAATGTCTTGTGGTATGCAGAAATAAATACCAGTGATTCTTAAATCATGGACTTTGATTCTGGACACAATACGTTTTTTTCATTTAGGTTTTAAAGGATGTTTTTCACTTTGTTTTAATTTTAATGAGTACTTCACTTTGTTCTACGCTTTACCTCTCTCTCCATTCAAATGAGGGTCTAGTCAATTTTATTCAAAATTAATCCTGTCCTGCCCTTTTTCTTGCTGACACAAAGAATGATCAGTTTTTTCCTCCATCTCTGCTGATTCCCCTTTCTCAGAGAGCAACCCTTTTCCACAGATGCAGTGGTGGCCATACCAGCTCATCCCTTTCCTCTCCAGCTGCCTGCTGTATGGAACTTCCCAGAAAAAGGAGGGCTTGGGCCTTTGCTCCCACACAGTTTCTGCATAAATAATATTCATTGATGAGAGTGGGGACATCTCTGTTGAGACCTTTTCACCAATTCTTATTCCATGAAGTGGGCAAATGCTGCATGTGCTCAAGTAAGGTCTCTTGACTTTGCCCAGCCAAAGCTGAAATCTAAGGAAGATGTAGCCCTTCTCTTGCTAAACTGACCCTAGTTGATGAGATTTATCAGTACTGTCCTCACTAAAGTTTTCTATAAGATTTTTCTTTCAGGTTTTTTGCTTCCTCCTAGCACCAGAAACAAAATACTTCTGCAAAATTATCTCCTACAGAGCGTACATTTTTTTTCTGATCTTTAAATACTTCTATTTTAAAAGTGATTTCTGGACAAGTACCTGGTCCCTCTAGTTGAAAGATGGGTTGACATACCCTTCTTCTGTGTGAATCTGCTGTTATTTCACCTTCTGGACACTTTAAGGAAGATCAACAGATCCTTCTGTATTCAAGGAAAGGTGGTTGTGCTCAAGAGATTGAATAAGTTTTATCCCAAGATGCAATTATATTTTCTTTTCAAGACTTGCTAGGTCTGTGGTCAGCACAGGACTGCGATATGAACCACTTCCTTCTGATCAGATTCTGTCTCCTACAGAAAATCTAGCAACAATTTTCTTTTATCCCAAAGAAATATTTTATTCTAGGTACACAAGTGTAACACTGGAAAGATCTGCTTTCATCAGTGAATGTAATTCCCAATAAAGATATGCCACTATGTGATGCACACGGAGCCCAGAAGTGTGCTCTAAAATTGCTCGATTTTGCACATCACTATCCTCAAACATTGTGAAGGCTCGATGCATCTTCAGAAGAATAAGATTTAGATTCAAATTGACTGATGGGAGAACTCTAGAAGAATTTAGTAATGCCTTCAGCCTGTTCCCTTTGTGTACCACAATGTGGGGTGTCATTCATTTCAGCATCTACACTGGAAGTGTCTGAATCTCTGCTGGTCACCCCCACATCTCTCTGCAGTCAGCGGAGGGAGATAAATGCTTGCAGAGTGTGATTCAGCTCAGTCTGAGCCACTGTAAAGCAGAGATTCACACCTGACTGATCATCTCACACAGCATAGAAAAAATGGGTCAGGTACAAGTCACTATTATTCACAGAATATGGACATCTCCAACAGTAGTAACTAAATGAGAAATAATGAAATGCAAGCACTAAGTGAGCAGAAATGTCACTTTAACCTTTAGAATATAATTCTGGTCAAGTCAGTTTTTTCCTTTGTTTGTACACTCATGTTCTTGGAGATTTTAATTGCTCAATGGTTGATATTGTTCCAGTTTACATAAAAAACATGCTTGAGGACTAGATATAATGCAATGTAGGACAGAGATTTTTTTTTTATCTTTACTGCAGCATATCAGAACTAAAGATCTGCATAATTTTCGGAACATGCACCAAAAATATACATTTTATCATAGTGAAAAATATCCACTTTATCAAATCAACTTTAAGGAAAGATAATGAAACATTGCAAAGAAAAGAATTTTCTTTAAGGTAAACCTTTGCTGTCTTAATTGTGTTCACAGTCATCATTTGCATTTGCTTTGCCCTTGTAGTTCTCATACATATGTTAAGTATCCATTAACAGGCTTTCTGCTAGTAATGGTCTTAGATCCCAATGGTGGACTTCTTCATGGATTCATCTCCATATTTACTATAAAACTCTGTTTATAGTTACTCACTCTACAGCCTCTTGTTGCAGTTATTATGGGCGCATCCTTCCAACCTGTGCTCAAAAGGCTGCTCTTTTAGGTCAAGAAAGAGAAAAAAAATAGCTACAATACTTTCAATTCATTAATTTAATATTTTAATGCTAACTATAATGAATTCTTTTTTGTCCTTTTCTCTTTGATGAAAAAATTCTTTACCTTAAAATACAGCTCTGTTTTATTACCCTCACTTCTCTGGCCACCTTTAGGAAGCATTCTTTATCCAGGATTAAATATAGGTTTTCCTCATTCTGATTCTGAAAAACAAGTATTGTCTCCATCCCAACCCCAGACTATACAAGTCATTGTAATTTTTAAGTTAAAACCAGAGATACTGCTCTTCAAACACACTTGAAAATCTTCTGCATCAGAGGCCTCATTCTTTTGATAGTAAGATGGAAAAAGGTTAGAGATGACATCTAATGGAAGCTAGGTAAAAAAACAAACAAACAAACAAAAACAAACCCAAAAAGAAACAACTTAGAAAAACTTGGTAGAAAAAGCTAAGTGAAAAAAAAGACAATAAAACAGTAATATGGCAGTTCCAGGATTTCTGTCAGAAATGCAGCCTATTTGTCTAATATTTTAAATATACTCTATCCTAGGAGAAGAAATGGCTAAAGAAAAAGCTGCACAATGATAACTGCTGAAAACTTTGACCAGTTTCCTTCCCAAGCTGCTACTTGAAACTCAAACTGAAACTCTTTTGGTGCCTTTGGCTTTGCTGTGCTCCAGGAGGATCTGGACCTGTCAGCATAGCAAAGCACATACTTGGCACAGTTATTGCCAAGGAAAAAAGCAACGTGGTGGGCTTTTCTAATGTCTAATTTACATCAGAGATGCTGGCCTTTTTTGCTGCTTCTTTGTTGTTTCTTGATGACAAGCGTGGTGTGTGCACACATACACACAGGGCAGACTTAAATAGCTCAAGATATATTTAGATCTGCTGGGGCAGGGATGGGGAAGAGGGGGGTGTGGGTAAGCTAAAACCAGCACTAAAACTCTTAGTCTGAGTTTCTGTGTTGTTCAGATGACCTTTCATGAAAGTGTCATTTTAGTGATTCAAAGACATTTTTCTTTCTCAGCATGATTAGTCAGTCTCAATCCCACATTCTCCAAACATTTGTAAAGAAATGAATACTTCTGATACAATTTCCATTGATGGTTTTTCTCAGATAATTCTCCACTATGATTTCAGCCTCATGGTCAAGTATCCCACATCTAAGTTAAAAGCTTGTCTTTACTAAATGATTCCTCTCGCTGAAGATGGTACCTTGTACAGGTCTCCTGGCACATGGAGGGGAAAAATGCACTTCTTACCCCTGATCTTTCGCTATTTGAACTGGAGAAATAATTTTTTTGTAGTATATGAAAATTTCTGGAAGACAGAAAAATGGCAAATGTGTGAGGGCCCTCCAGTATCAAAATACAATCAAAATAATCAGGGAAAATAGAATGCATGGTAAATTTTAGTTTGCTTTAAAAAAAGCTGTACTCTGAAGTAATTTCTAAAATGGACATGTGGTGGTTTAGGCTTAAGTAATTCATAATATGAAAACAGAGAAAAAGCATATTTACTTTGAAAAATTGAAGCATTTGGTGAGTTTTATGACCACATCTAACACAGAAACAATGAGGGATGAAGAGGTGATATTTGGCAGTTTAACACCTTGCACTGTGACGGCTGTAGAGCTGGGAGGAAAGGGGGAAAGGAAAAATATGTGCTTGATTTCTGGTCTGGCTTAGGTTTGTCTTTTTCTTTAGTCCTCTCACAATTCTTTTGGCACTGCGTGCTTTGCATATTGGAGATGGTAAATCTCCCTTGCCACTGGTTAACAACAGAGGGCTTTGGACTCATTTGCCTGGGAGGAGGAGGAGGAGGATAGGTCAAGCCCTGTACATCTCTCAATGTCCTTTGGTATTTCAGTACTTATAATTTGCTCTAATTTCCTGTTTGGTGTGTCACACTCTAAATATTTACAATCAATGTAAATTTGTTACACATAACAAATTTTGAACTTCAGACTCTGTGGAAAAAGAATTAATAACTGGTTTCATTTTTTTTTCAGTTTTTCATTCTCAATATACACGTTGATGTGTGATCTGAAAACCATTGCTCATGCATTATCTTTCGGTTCAGCTTGTAATTTTCAAGAGTTGTATTTTTTATATGGTGTAGCCTTGATTCTCACTTGAGATCTATTTGCTGCTGAAGGATGTGGAGACAGTCGGACAATGAGGCAAATCTAATTCTCATGGTGCCGTGTTCTGCCCATTGTCAATGCCATAAATGATGAAAGTTATTTAGGGGTTGTCCTAGATTTTGGTATTTTACTGCTATGGGACCTGCTCATAGAAGCAAATTGCCATGATATTGCCTCATCTTCTGGTAAGACACAAAGACAGCTAATGTAAAGTCTGTTTGACTAACTTCATCCAATGGATATTTGCTTGGGTTTTTATGAATTTTCAGCTGAAAGTTGAAAGGCAGACTGTTGAAAGGGGAACTTTTTCCTTTCCTTCTATTATACATTATGTCACCAAGAAGAAAAATCTTTGAAATTAGGAGCACAGAACAACTTCTGGAGATTAATTTGTGACAGCTTAAAGCAGCTGGCATGTACACTGGGGCAGCCTTGGTATCTTAGTGCCTCATGGACAGGCACCTCCCAAGCTCAGCGCTCAAATTTATATCCAACATGAGTCCATCTCCACAAGCTGCAGTCATACCACTGACAATATGGGTATTACCTCAAATGTACTTTTCCAGCTCTTTTCCATCTCTTTGTACATGTAACCCATCTCTTTCTAAAAATTCAAATCTTACTAAATTCAAATCTCTCTAAAATCTAATTCAAATCTAATTCAAATCTTTGTAAAAATTCAAAGAAGTATGAAACAACAAAAAGTAGGAAAAATGTCTGCATTTTGTTGCAGAATAATTTATTGGAAAAGGATGTGAGTGTGACAAAAAATCTATATAAACATTTTTATTATATAAACATTTTTATCTCTTGTTAAAAAAAAAAAAACAACAGAAGAAAGTCAGAACTAGATAGAAATAATGCATCCTTTTTCTTTACATCTCCTTGTCTTTCATTTCACCCATGCAAGATTTCTTTCTAAACAGTTTTCTCTCTAATGGTAATATTCTTTCTGCAAAGCTTTTAGCACATCCCCAGCTCTAAGCTGATGAAGCCAGTCAGAACTGATTTGCTTAAAGTCAGATACTGTTTTTGAACTAGTGCCACCATCTATTTATAAAGTGATGTGGAAAATGTCACAATAACCTTAAAGATATTTTTTTTCTCTCAAAAGTCTGCAGGATGATTAAATAGGACTTATTTTGTGAAAGTGGTCAGAAGGTACTATTTCCTCTCAAGATTAACTTTTCAAGGCCTCTTTGTTTTCTCACAAAAGAGATACAGCATTCCCTTCGTCTGGGGTGATGTACACATTTTCTCCTTTGAACAGGAAAACTACAGTGAATCAATGCAAGTGTCAAATTCTACAGGAATCTCCTGCAAATAGAAAGGTGCCTACTGTCCTTGAAACAGTTTGAATAGGGGGAATTTTGCTTCAGTATCTCAGAATTATTTATGTTCATATATATCTGGTTTATTCATGCACATTTTGTGTTGAAATCACAGGATCAGGCAATGGAGAAGACCCTATTCTCTCTGGTTCTGTAAGGGTTAAAATGAGACCAGAGGGAGGGTTGTATGGAGTGTATCATACATACTTAATCTTAAAAACAACTCTGTCAAGGACTATCAGGAGCTTGCAGTCAAATTTTCCAAGGGAAAAACTCAGTGATAGAAGACGCCATATTTAAGCCAAGTATGAACTTGGTGATGTGATCTCTTCATGTGTAGGAAATTGAATTACATACCTATAAGCATGATTCCAAAGCCAAAAATAAAGGCTACAAAGGCCATTCAGATCTGTTGTATTTTCCGTAAAACTCCTGCAATTTACTGTGAGCAAATGAAAAAGCAAAGAACAAAATCTTTCACTAAATAAGTCCTTACAGCAATGACTGCTCCAAACACAAACAACATGGCCAGCTGAGGCTTCCCAGAGCTCGACGTTTATCACAGTTTAGGAAGAAGAATAAAAACAAAAAAGAAAGACAGAGGACCTTGGCAGCATTTGTCAATTAAGCATTTTCATGACTGTTACTGTATTTTATCTGTAATATATGACCATGTTTTACTGGGATAGTTGTAAGAGTCCCAGCTGAGCTCAAGCCTCAGTGTGCTGCAATTTAACCCAACACATAAAATGGGTGAGGGCTGCTTGAAGATCTCACCTGTGTGAAGGGGTTGTTGCTGGACTCTGGCTCACATGGTAATGTTGTGTGTGCTCTTGGTCTTCCAGTAGTTCAGTGTAGAATCATTTTGAATATGGCAAGAAAATAATCAAGACTGGCAATAAAACAGATAGGAAAAATAAGATAAACATCAGAAGAGAAAGGAAAAAACAGAGAAATAAAGGGATTTGCCCAGTATCACAATGACAGGCAGGAGTAGAAGTAAAAATCCCTTTCTGTTCTCTGTGAATCAGTTCAGAGCACTGCCAGAGTCCTGGACAGACACAGCAGAAAGCTCTACATAGTATACATTTCTTCCTCTTCTTATATATTCTTTCTTAAAGGCACCTAGGCCTGGGTGCTTCAAGGTTTGTAATGGCTCATCTGTCACTGACACAGGGACCGTACAGCAGCTTAAGAAAGATTACACACAGAAAGGTAAATGAAGGTGGCAGACAGTGCTCTGCACTATGTCTTTTCTGTTGAAGTACAGACACTCTTTAGGTCCTAACTAAAAGTTCCTAAAAGCAATAAAAACTTGTTTTCATTAAAAGCTTGAAATTTGGACTGATAAAAGGATGCTTGGAGGAACTGAAAAGAGCAAGGACAGCACAGCATTCATCTATTCATCTATTCTATTCACTGAAACCCAAAGAAGTTTACTGAAGGTAAATTGCACCCCAAATGCTTGCATATGGAAGCATTTGGTATCTTTTACTTTTTACATGAAAAAAACATGCAGGGAATTGAAAAACTTTATTTTAACAAGCCTGAGATAAACAGCAGCAGTAGCTTTCCCTTGCTACTCTGCAGCTCTACTCAGAGTTTCTCAAAATCATCAGAGATATATTAGGTGCTTTTACCACCTCTTTGTTCTCTTATGGGAAGATAATTATGGTACAATTTCTTCTCATTCAGATTTTAAATCCTGATTAGAGACATGCAGTCTGTCCTTCAAAAAATATATAATTTTGTGCATCACGTTCATCTTTCTAAATTACAGCAGATTGTTCAATTTTTATTTTGTGGACTGTGTAGTTACAGCAATCAGCTTACCTCCTCTTCACCTCCATGTATGCCATACTGCCCTATGTGATGAATGTCATTTTAATCAAAAGGCTTGGAGAAGTCTTCTGATCTGATAGAATACTTCAAATTGGAAAACCTGTTGCCTCAGGAAAGAACTAAGAATTCAGACTTTCTTTTAGGACTACTCCAAACTAGGTTAAAGCTGAGATTGTAACTGATTTTTAGAATGCAATGACATGAGCTCTCAGAAACACTAGTATTGTCCACTGGAAAAAGAAAAGAAATTAATATTAAGATCTATGTATGATCATTCATTTCAGACTTGATATAAGGAGATCTAGACTAAATCAATGCATTTAAAAGACAAGTCAGACTTATTTAATAATTAGCACATCTAGTTATATGGGCCTTCTCAGACCTCAGTTCTGAAGGCAGGAGAAGGAAGAAGAAAGGACAGTGGAACAGCCTCCAGCCTTTACTCTACAAATATATGGGGATGGCAAGAAGAAGCTGTGCCATACTGAATGAAGAGTTTATTATTCAGAAAGGTAGATTTCAAGAAAGTAAAAAAAAAAAAAAAAAAAAACCAAAAAACAAACAAAGTGGTTTGAAATTTTATTAAGGGATAGAGTTTGAGGAGTAAGTTGGAGCATGGGAGGTAAGACCGATTAAACAAGTGATTGGACATGGCAAAGCTAGCTCAGTATACAGAAGAAAGAGAAACACTGGTGTGGTAAATGCTGCAAATTTTGGAGATTCCAAGTTGTGGGTACAAATGACAAACTCTTTAAGCCATGCAGACTTGATGTGTTTTCTTCTCTTTTTTGCCTTTAAAATGTCTAAAAAGTCAAATGCAACAGTATTTTAAAACAGGGTGGGAGTTGTAATGTGAAGCACTGAGGACCATATTTTCCGCTGACACAATTCCACTGAAACCAAACAAATTATACAAGTAGATGGTGGCTCTGAAAGTCAGGAAACACCAAAGTTAAGCTGAATGTCGAGCATTGTGACAGTATTTTTGTGATACAGAAAGCACACTTTTTTTCATTCTCAAACTGCTTGAGTAAGCTGTTGAGGAATTTGAAAGGGTTCACTCAACAATTCTTTCCAGCTCCAAAGATAGGCAGAGAATATCTCATGATAATGCAAGTCACCAGTGTGCATGTGCTTAAGAGAGTACAACATGAAAGAATGAAAATGGATTTATGCTATCTAAGAAGAATGCACTGAGAAAATAATCCCTTGCTTTTCTACAGGCATATACAAATGTGCCCATCAGTATCTGACTGCAGCTAATTCATGTCTCCATTTCATGAACTGGTGTCATTGCCTTTAAGTCAGTAACCTTAAGATCAGAAAAATCCACATGTTGTAGATACATAAAAGGTGTATTTGTGATAACGGCTTTTTAGAAATGGGAAACTGGTAGAAAGATGATAGAAACAAATTTTTAGGGGTTTAGACTGTTCATTGGCATTTGTGGGAACCAGTACAAACTTTATTATATATTTGGAGATTTTCTCCTTATTTTTTTTTTTTAAAGCTCAACCCTGAGAAAAAATACCATCAGTAAAAGCTACTAAGGCTTTATAAAACAACAAGGGTTTTACTGTTGTTGCATTCAGTTACTATTCTGTAGAACAGTTTATCTTGAACTATGTCCATCCTGCTACCCAAAACTATGCTTGTACTCATAGTTGAGGGGCCATAAGCAAAAACTTTCAATCCCAGAATGAAGTTAACTGCAGGGCTTCAGGCAGCATAAGCCTCTTGAACTTCCTCTGCCAGTGGGACCTTGGAACCCAAATCTGAAGCAAAGGCCCACAGGCTCCTGCTGGGCTGTGCACTCCAGTCACACCCAGGAGTCAATGCTTCCTGTTCCAAGGAAAATAAAAAGGATATGGGCAGGAGAAAACATGGATTCTGATACAAAAGCACTCCACTGAGAAAATGAAAAGCAAGGAATGAGAACTTCTTCCTGTGCATAATGGGCATGATGGAGGAAGAATGAATGCATGTTCTGAAAAGACTAAGTGCTGGGTAGGGCCTTATGACTGGTGATGAAAGTCTAATCCTCTTGCTGAGAATGGAAAGTAGGATGGAAATTGGCTGTGAAGGACCCTGAAAGCTCAGACAGTTGCCCATGATTTACATGATAAAGGTGTGTCAGGAGACTTTACCTCTAGAGTTTGTGCAGAACTGTCTCTCTGCCCCAGTTTAAGATGAACTGTGCTTTTTCGTCTGTAAAAAAAAACAAACCAGGACTCAGGTCTCATGTTTGTACTGCCTTTCCTCAAGCTAGCTGTTTTTTTTAATTTCTTATGCTGGCTGCTAATCTTTTATAAAGCCTATCACAAAAAAAATTAGAATTTTTCTGGAAAGCCCAACCCCAAGAATTTCCATTTTTATTTAAAATGTCATCTTTCTAGCAATTAATTAAACTATTTCTAGAGAGAATATAGAGGAGAGCAGATCTCTTGTGACTCAGTTTTAACAGCAGTTTAAACCACCTAAGGCAAAATCAGGTGAGAACACCTGGATTATTTAGTATAGCAAGTGAATCTCTTGTCCTCAGTGAAAATTCTCATTTATAAGGATGTGTCAAGACCTTCTTTATGACTCCTTCTCAGAATTTTTCCCTGGTCTAGTGTGAAATCAGTTTTCTTCATTTGTTATCATCTCTGATGTCAACCCTCATCTCTGTGAGCCTGAACCTAATTAGAAGAATGCATTCTTTAATGTCATTCAATAATATATGTAATTTAATTGCATTCCCACTTGACTTTCTTTTTAATTTGAATTTATATTTACAGCACCAGCTAGCAGTATATGTTTCTCATCTTTGTTCTTTTGATACCCAGGCACCTATTGCCAACAGAATAATGTTATATCTTTATGAAAAAGCCCACAGTAGAAAGCAATAGTAGAATTATAGGTTTTTTCAAGAGTACTATAGTGTGACATCATTGTGTGTGTTTGGTGCTCAGGAAAAATCTTCCATATTTTTATATTCCCAATTCCTTAATGTGTAATTAAGGGAATTAGTATTAGTAATTAGCAATTAGCATTCTGAAATTCACAAAATTCATACATTTGAATTCTAAACCAAAAATATATTCCTTCTGAACTGGGAATTTTCAGCCCCAAATAGTAGTTTCATTCTCTCTGAAGACTGGAACCAGTGTTGTTCTTTCTTCCAGATGAGATGTAACTCATAACCTCACTTGGTATGTGGCAAGGTATGGGTCCCAGCCTCTCCTGTTACCAATGTATCCAGGTACTTTCCTGGGGCATTCTTAGTCTGATGGGATTTTTGCATGTTGGGAACCTGGACAATTATTTTGCATGTTCATCCCTGAAATATCTACATTCATAGTTTCTTGCTCGTCCTGACAGTTGGTTTAGCATTTTGTAACTAATTATAATTTTCATTACATGTTCATAAATTTTTTGAAATTATTTTGATATTCCCAAAGTAAACATGAGATAGCAGTAACAGAATGAGGGGAAAAGCATATTTCTTTTGAAGTTTTAATTTTGATGTATTTTGTTGTACACTCAAAACTTCAACTTGCAGTTTAGCACAGCAATGTAAGAATCTGACTTTCTACAAAATTCCTTGGGTAAAAAACCAACCAAACAACCAACAATAAAACCATCAGTGTGTATATTTCCACAAGTTCTTTCCCTGGGAAGGCTAATAGGAGTTCTGCCCATGGAACATCAAATAAAAGCTGCCAATTTGCAAGTCATTACTTAAGAGTTTTGGGGAGGTCTTGGGGAATTTTTAAAACAGCAGATTCTTGACATCTAACAATTTAAAAGCTCTTCTATCTCAGTTCCTAGAAAAACAAAAGAGACAAACAGAGGGGTACACTTTAACAAGGTGAATATAATTTGCTTTCCTTGACAGTCAAAGCAGGGTGAGGCTACTGTTGAGTTGCTTCTGGGCAGAAATTCACCATAATTTGGAATCACTTTTTGGAACAGTTTTTCTATTCACAACTTAGAAAAATCTTGGAAACTGGCCTCCTTTTTAAAGTGACTTTTTATGATTAAACTGCTGTGGTGAGAAATCCCACATTTTGCTCCTCCCTGTTTTTTCAATGGGCTTTCATTTTCATAAAAACATTTTTTGCTCAGATACTCTAAATTATGATTTAAAGGGCAGGGGAAGACACACAGAAATTCTTCTGGTTTGAATCTCATTACACATTGCAATCCATATGTATAAATATTTTCATTCTATTTTGTGCTTGTAACCAGTGACAGAAAATCCCAGTATAATAGCTGTAATCTTGATTCTTAACTGGTTTTCAGTGTCTTAAGCCAGAAGACTTTTCCCCCTAAATTAATAAAGCTTCACTGGTGCTGAGCCAATATTAATTATATCAAAAGCAAATTAGTGGTCTGTCAAAGTAATAGAGATAAAATTATCTCTTTTTTTTACCAATGGACAAACCAGATGGCCCCCAAAAAATCCTATATCAGCGTCTCAGCAAGTCGCTGAGAATAACCATATTAGTGAAATTTTGTCAAAACATCCAATTTAAGGCGTCTCCTAGGAATAGCTGATGAGTTCTGACTGAACTGTGTTTCACTCTTGAAGGACAGCACTTCTAATTCCCTTTTAACATCACTTTATCCTAATTGTATCATATTATCACATTTATCGCATTTTATAATCATTTTTCAGTCATCATTTTGCAAATATTAGTGCTCTCAGCCCATCACAGCTCACAGAGATGTCAGTGGTCTCTACGAGGTTTCAGTGTGGAGACCTGAAACACGCCCAGACCTTTCTGAACTTAGAACCAAGGAAGAGAGGCAAATTGACAACCACATCAGGGACCTCGCTTTTTCCTGGGACAAATTAGAACATGAGGAGATGAGATTTAATCCTGAGATGGATTTGGGGTTGGGAAGAGTCCATACCTAGGAGAAAGGGCTTGGAAGGGTCTTTAATATTCTCTATTATTTAAGAGACGTGGTCAAAATAGGTTCCTAACTATGAGATAATATATAGTGCCTCAAAATTAGAGGGGAAAAAAAAGTGTGTGAATGAATTTTTTGGAAAAAATAAACCAGATGAAATTAAAAGATTTTTCATTCTTTTAAATTTTTTTGCTGGCCAGCCTTCGCGTACGAAGATCCGGGGAAGGCCTCTTTTCTTTTCAGACCTCCCAGCCTGCGCACTGGATTTTTTAGGTGAGACACAGGGCGCGCAGATCTGAGCCCACCCTTTAATCCCGAGGTTCAATCTGCCGGGCCAAAGCGATTCTGGACAGTGGCAGCTGAGGTCCTCCTCAGGACGTAGGCAGATTGCCCCCTTGCAGGGCTAACGAGCTCTGCCTGCCCGGGGAGCATCTGACCGGGATCGAACCCGGGCCCCGGCAATTGCTATGCCATGTGCTTAACCACTACACCACCAGGGCTCCCCTTTTAAATTGGTTAATATATATATATATTTACCCTTTTGATTATCTTATTCTTTTAGAACAAAGATACATCTAGACAAAGTACATAATTTTGACTTGAAACCTTTGTGTAGGACTTAGATAATTTTAAAGCTTTGTTTATAAAATTTGGATTTGCAAGTATTAAACCTGCCAAATTTTGCCTTCAATCATCCACTAAAGTGACTTTCTCCAGCAGGAAAACATGCAAATAGAATTTCCGAATTTCACAGAAGTGCCTGAGAAGCTATCAGCTAAGAAAAAGTACCAGACAGGAAACTGCCCACCTCTTGATGCCGTTCCAGGTTCCTGGAAAACTCTGCTGACTGTACTGACTCTGCTGACTCCTCTGCCTGCAGGAGATGGTTCTGCAGGGCACAGTGGGAGGTGCTGCGGGAGGACAAGTGCCCTGGCACATCGGGGAGTGATGTTACACCAGCCCCTAAAGGTTTCAGTACATGGCTCATAGCCCAGCTGAGGACAAGGGAGACCAAAGAGCTCCTTCCACCTCAGCCCTGCAGTACCAGGGACATTGGAGCACCACATTGGGCTCTGAAGTACCACAGCAGGATGCTCACAGCCTCTCCAGTATCCAGGCTCAGGGACAGATAGGAGGCTCCTCACCTCTACTGCCCCTTTGTCCCTCAGCAGAAACCAGGATTTTTTAATGCTGCACACTGGACAATGAGTCTGTACACATGACCTTACCCATAATCTTTGCATTCTCTCTTCATTTACACTTACTCTGCTGAGGATCATCTTCATTTGCTGTAGCAAGCACAGAGTAAGACATCCATAATTTCAATTCCATAAAAGAAATAGAATGCAGCAGAAAGTCCGTTTCCATGAGATAACTGCAATTTTCTACTAAATTAAATTGTTTTGTTTTCAGGTTTAAACCTTACATGCTGGCAAAGCCTAAAATCCTAAAACAAAAGTTGCTCTGTAAGAGGTGTTATTCTTTTTGATTATATAATTATCCTGAAATACACCACCACAAAGTCCTCGAGGTTTACTCTATGCCACATCAGAGCTTTATTACTATTGCAGTCACTCTGTGGTACAGACAGACTGAGTAAGCATTTAATCAGAAAATGATATCTAGTTTCACAGCAGGGTGGGTTTGTGAGTGTGCATGTAAGCGTGAAAGTTTTTTTCATTTGACTTAAGGGGGCCAAATGTTGCTCTTGGATATGTACACACTGCTCCTACTAACATCTGCATTTTTGCATATATATAACATTTCTCTCAAGGGCTCCAAAGGGAATGGTTTTGAAGTCCTAAATGCTTAAATTATTATGTTATATTATAAGCAGTTATTTTAAAATACTGCCTTTCTAAGACTCAAAGCCATCTACTGTATGAACTGTTGGAACAATAAGGATTTATTAAAAAAAAATTAAAAAAGAGAAGTGTAACTGAGAGGTTAAGTACATTGCTCAAGATCTTACCCAATACAGGATCAAAACCCACACCTGATACTAGTTTTCCTGTAGAAGGAGCCATTCTGGAATGGTCAGACCAGAGTAACTCAGTATCTGATTCTCATTCAGAGAAAGCCTAATTTATTCAGAATTTGGTTACTTTAATTTATTAATTGCAAAGATGCCCTTGTTCTACTTTAAGTACATCAGTTCACAGAGTTGTGAGAAGAGCTATTCCTCTTTAAAGTACTATGCCAGAGTCTGAAATTATTTCTCTCTGTAGATGAACTGGTAGTGAAATCAGCAGAATTGCAATGAATTTGGATTACTCTGCAGGGGCCACGTGGTCCCAGATTTACTTAAACGTCTTGCTCCATCAAAACCTACTGCCATTTATTTTTATGTCCATTAACATTTCCAATTAAAACCCCAGTGTTACTTTGACATATGTAAATGAGCCTGCTCTCCACATGGAGTCTACCTGCACATGGCTCTCTGCAGATGGCCTGGGATTGCTGCACAGCAGAGAAGGGGTCTAAACCCTGTGCACAGGAGGCTTGCCCTTCCTGCAGTTCAGTGGCCCTACCACGTTTGGGATGAGCCATAGTGTGCGCAGTTAAGTGAAGTCATTGGACTCAGTGCTCTGAGACCAGCTCTTGCAGGGCTGAAGTGACCTGTCAGGGACTCTGTGAGCTGGCACCTGACACCTCCCAGGCCCATGCTTGGAGAGAGCCAACCTATTCCAAGAAAAGGCAGAGTTGGCAGATCTCAGACTAAACAAGAACATTTTCTTTTAGACTGCTTAAAACTGCTACAATTTGTTATCATGGCAGCTAATAATGTTTGAGTGGAGTCCATAAGTTGTTA
Source organism: Vireo altiloquus (assembly GCA_013396875.1). Lineage (NCBI taxonomy): Eukaryota > Metazoa > Chordata > Aves > Passeriformes > Vireonidae > Vireo > Vireo altiloquus. Next base: position 40,137 of record VZRF01005657.1, on the reverse strand, counting down.
CCATCTTTCTTTCAAGACCTCAAGCAATTTCTAGAGAAATGCAAAGAAAATCCAGCTGTTCAGATCAGTTGCTATCAGTTCTACTTTTAGGTTTTGGACAGCGCAACTTTTTTTTTTCTAAACATGAACAGCCATGCATATAGATGACTCCATCCCACAGGACTCATTCTGCTGTTATAGGATAAAGCTGGGCAACCACCAGCCTATTCTTTACTTGATTAGGCTCAAGTAAATGGGCAGGTAAATAACTCTAAGACAACTGGAAATGTTTTTTGGGGCAATTGCAGCAAGTGCCTCAAAGGCAGTGAAGGGATTAACTGAAGGGGAACTACCCAGAGATTCCATCAATTCCAGAATAGACAAGGGGACTTTCCAGAGTAACCAGAGCAGCCTGGCTTGACTCATCAAAGTGACAATGTGAACCAAGGAGTGCAACGCTGGAGAAAGTGCATCCATTCTGGTTCTGAGATGGAGAAGGGCTTGCAGAGAATAGGTGGGTTCACAAAAGCATCTCTTCATCATAACTTTTGGCTTGAGAAAAGGAGGAAGCGTGAATTAGAGATGAAGCTTGTAAATCAATTAATAGAGCTTAGTTTATTATCATTTTTACCCAAATATGCAAATTCCGTTTAGTTGGAGAAGTGTTTGAAGTCAGTTTGGGAGTTCACTATTCTGTAATGTCTTTCTGATGTGTGCTATCAAAAAAGAATGACTTTACCTTTATAAGAAAAGAGGATTTTTTATGTTGTGCCCAGCATGAGATTCAGTGAAATGATGCTGCACTTAGCGAAGTTGTCAGTAAGGAAAATAGTATCATTGATACAAGAGCAGAACCAAGAACTGGGGTAAATGAGCATTAGTAACACTCTCTAATCACCAAAAAACAAACATGAAGAAATCCAGTTTGTACGGTCAGAAAAAAAACCCAAAAAGACAAATACTGAGTCCACATAAAGAGGTAACCCTGAGGATAAATAAGAGAAAACAATAGCAAAAACCTCTAATGGAAATAAAAAAAGAAAGAGAAAAAAAATACATGCTCCTGTCTACAAGCACTGGAACAGAGGAGATGAGTATTTAATGCTGTTTTGTTTTTTGTCAACTTTTACCAGAAAGGAAGGCATGAAAGAGGAAAGACCTTTCGACTACAGGGTGAATAAGAGTGCCACACATAAGTCATGTCATGGACCAGGATTTCACCTTTAGGAAAAGGAATATTTGTGTGTTTGTGACCTACAGCTGGAGCTAAAGGAAAACAGGAAGCTGAGAAGAAATAGGCAGATAAATGTTGTGATCAGACATTGTAATCCCTGGTCTGTAAAAAAGGCTCCTTTGACACCACTGAATCAGCAGCCAAGTATTGGTAAAAAACACTCTAGACAAACTAAGCATCAAGGTGGCAGTGCAAAGCCGACAAGTTATTTAGAAGGCAGAGTTAGTGTATCCTGGAAGTTAACTGATGTCTTTGGGTTCCTAATCAGGCAGCGGCCAGATTTCATCATGAGCCTCTCCTGGGGCTGCCTGCCTGGTGCCTGTACTACTGTGCAGTGGTGGTGGTTCACAAAAGTCACAGGCAGTCCTGCCCCAGCTCTCGCAGGCTGCCTGACCCAGAGCAGAGTTAAAAACTGTGTTCTGTGCCATGAAGCATCTGGGCCAAATTGTCCTCTACAAAACAACCTAGGCACACAGAAGCCTCATCAACTTGCGCAGAAATAAAGAGCAGCATGCATTTTGTATGTAACCTTTAGGATCCAAATATGTTGTACTTAGCACTGATTCTCTTTCTGAAAGAAGACTTAGAAAATTATTAAAAAGTTACTACTTGATTAAAAAATATTTACCTTACATTTTCCATGGGATGAAAACAACAGGTGCTTTCATTTCATAAGTGACCTTCATTCAAGCCATACCCACCTACCAATTTCATAAAAGCAGTGATATAGCCTGAAAGCTTCAGAGACTCCAGAACACACATTTGAAAAAGCAAACTGTAAATGAGGCACCATCCTCAAGCTTCACTGTCCAGGCACTAAGGCCTGAGTGCTAGAGAGGCCTCAGAGCAACACTGATGTGAAATCATCAGTCCACAACATTTGCTAGTGCAAGCGTGACCTGGGAAAATTTTATGCAGAAAGGAGTTGCCAAGCGTGGCTTTTGGGACAGAGAAATTCCATCAGTTCCCCTTCAGGGGAGAGGCACAGTGTGGGAGTTGCCATCAGACAGCATTAGGGAAAAGCCTCTGCTGGCTGCACCTGGGTGACTTCAATTCCTGTCTGTGAAGCTCCAGTGCTGCGAGAAGAGGATGAGAGAACAGCTGAAAAAGTCACTGCCAGTGAAAAATATACAGAGCAGAGACATATCAAAACACAGTATTAGGAACGAACAAACTTCATCCACATGCCACCATCTGGCTACATCACTTATGGGAGGCTTCAGGTGGTACAACAAGGAAAATACCTCGATGGCTTCAAGATTTCCAACAGTACAAGTTAAAGAGATCAGCCCCTGTATTATTGTATGTGTCATATGTTTTCCTTTTTAATTAGCCAAAAAGATTAACAAAAGGATTAAAAAAAAAAAAGTGTTGTATAATAGAAGGAAATGCAAAAAGTTTCAAATATAAGCAGTCTGCATATTTTGTGTGGGAAGCTGTGTTTTCCTCCAGTGTCTCAGGGATACTGGAATGAAGAGAGGTGTTCTCTTCAAAATCCACCTGAATCTTTTTAATGATGTAGTAAAATATCTTGTTTTCCACACTTTACACTCCAGTATGTTAATCCCTGAAATTCAAGCTGCAATTCAGTTTTAAAAAGTCTGATGCAATAGAGAAGTAAAATTAATTACCTCATAAAAATACAGTCACAGTGCCACCCTTCATTCCAGGTTTGGGACAGCAGTTACATGGCATTCACTCATTCTCTCTGCATTTATGGCATCCTCGTTCTAAAGGAAATACTGCAAAAAAGTGCTGTAAGCAATTAAAAAAAAATTGTATTGCAGTATGTTTAAAGAAACTTAAAATTGGAGAAAAATAATAAAGAGATTTTGTGCTGCATCTCTTTGTCTTCCCACACAAGAAGAAATGCCTTATTATAAGATAAAAGCACTCTTTACAATAAAACTTCAAGGCACTAGTGTAAATTTGGATAAATAAAAACAGGAGGTGTATAAATAAATGTTCCATAAAAGAATAAAACATGTACACATTCTGCTGCATTCTGTAGCAGGTTCCAGCCACATGGTAACATTGCCTTAAGCCATCCCTGCTGTTGTATAAGCAGAGAAATTTTCCAGGTAATCCTATAAAATGTAGCTACTATACTTAGTTGAAAATGCTATATATTTTTTCTGAGTTGTTAGAATAGACTAAAAAGTAGTTATCTTTCAATCTTTTAAGTATTCTTATGTTTTTTGGGTTTTTTTTGCATTTTGTTGAAAAATGTATTTTCTGGGATAACAATACCTTTTTTCAATTATTCCTCTATGTACTTTATTGTTGCTTGAACAAGAGAATGCAAAAACAACTACAGAAGGTTTTTATATTTCCAATTATTTTTTGTTTAAAAATAACTGTTCAGATAGGTAAAAAATATTTTTTCCTCTTTAAAGTTTTTTTTCAAAAACTAAATCCAGACATTTTAGTTTTCTACAAAACAAGACATTTCATACAAAAACCTTGCATATTAATACCTTTTGCTGAAAAAAGTTGTCATCAACACATTCAAAGTACATTTCTTGTACTACATCTTTACAACAAAAATGAAAGCTGTTTAAACCTTGGGCTCAGGATATCTCAAGGACATGTGATCCCTGTAATCATTCCAAAATAAGGCAGTGACTGCTGTCATTCTGAAACAAGCTGAAAGATCCCCTAAAAAGAAAACTCTGGTAGTCTTTCCTTGGTCACAAGGAGCATATGTGAGCTTATTATGAGATATTATGAGAAATATCTTTAAGAGCACCAGGTATTACAGAACAAACTCCTTATAGCTTGACATTAATAGCATTGACTGTGCTTTATGCAATCTATATACTGAGAATACACAGAGAATCAGAATTTGGAAAAGGGTTGAAATAACCACAGGAGTGGTTATTAGAGAAGTATCCATGAAGATTCATGTTACATACATGGATATTTGATAAGACATTGTTTTGATGATGTCTGACCAGACTTCATTGTTCTAGCGTATGATAATTCCAACAGAGCGTAATCAAGGCAGTTCTCCTCGCTGGAGCAAAATGCAGATTTTCAGTGGACCGTCACAGGGGACTGACAGGGAGGATTCTTGATCACCAGCAGTGGCAATCACAAGCTTTACTTCTCAGCAATCTCCATTTTGCTTTTGGTGTGTTCCCCTTCTAAATTCATTTGATGTTTCATGTGCAGTGGTACATTACTGTGGAAAGATTTCATACTCTTTTTTTTCCCCCATGATTGTTTGTCTTTTCAGTCAGTATTTCATTCTGTGCCTTCCAGTCCAGCTTTTAACTTTACTCCATCTGCCTAGTAATGTTTAAATTTGTTCATCAGTGCCATCTCTGCTCATAATTATTTTCACAGGGGCCAGGACATAGAAAATATGTTAATGTCAACACTGTATTTCTATTCACAGGTAATATGGGTGCTGGAAAGGTGATTTCCATGCTTACCAACTGCTGGCTCACACATTACATGGTTATCCTTGACCTGTCTATATTAGCAAGAGAATATTCTTTGTTTTATTCTACTGCTCTATTCCCCTTTCATAATATCAGATAATTAGTTGTTGTCTTCTGGTGAGAATGACAAAAGGAAAAGATATTATCTGGCCTTTTAGGCCTTTTCTCACATTTTTTTGCATATTTAAATTAATATTTTGCCTTGGTATTTGTCATTATCCTTTTCTGCAAAATACAGCATTTGTGCAAGGCGTCATGCATCTTGCCAGGTCTCACACAAATGTGCTTCTTATCAACCCTGCCTGTGCCTGCTTAGGAACAGTCCAGCAGTTCTCGCTCCGAGCAGCTGATCCCAATCCCACAGTGAGTCCTTTGACTCCCTTGGCTGCTCACGGATGTATCTCCCCAGCCCCAGCCTCCTAATCCCATCCTGGCTGTAGGTTTCCTTGGGCACAGATCCACCGCGGGCAGCTCAGCTGCACCTGTGCCGCTGCCTCAGCAAGGTGGGAGGATCTGATCTGAGGCATGGCTTCGTGCAAACGGCCTTGGTGTGTTCAAAACATCACTGCCAGCCTGGCAGCAGATAAAATGAACTTGCTCAGGGGTAGTTTAGTGGTACTCTTGACAATGCAGCAGGGCTGAATTCTGAGTGCCCATCCATCCACTGTAACTCTGACTTCATTCCCAAATGAAGGTGTTGGAGCATAATTATCCCTGGAGCCACTGAAGAAAAATATGGGGAAAACATTTTTCTTTTAAACTGCAGTTTTAAGGATGGAAAGCATTTTCAGTGTATGGAAATGTCTTTTAACCTAGCTCTGCTGGGTATAAAATGAACTTTATTTTGAGTGACAGTCTGCTATTTTCTTCTCAGAATCTTCAGTCTAACTCTATTTCATGGTGTGTCGACTCTCTATATGATTACTCCAATATTCAGGTGCAGAGAAGTAAATGTTTCATGAAAGTGATGTCCCTGTCAGTAGTGTGCATATCATCTGGCCCCCTGAGCTGTCAGTGAACAGATTGTAGAATTACCATTAGAATACAGGAGCCCATAGCTGCAGGCAGTAAATGGAGAGCCGGTAAGCATATGTCACCAGCGTGATATTTTAGCTTCGTATGAATTTGTAAAGTGGAAATAAGCCAGCAGTACCACAGCAACTGCTAACTGTTCTGACTATCCATGTTTCCACATTACGCCATATGTTCTCAAAATTTGCAGCAGAAAGGAATAAAAACTGCTTTCCACTTTTGTGAAATATAACTTTATGCGATGGGTTTTAAAATTTCATTGGTCTAATGCTTTAGAGATGTGTTTACCCTGATGAAATTTACTTTTTAAGGTATCACAGGATTTTCGTGGATGTCTACCTAGAAAATTATGTTTAGCTGCCAGCAGGATGAAAACAAGGCACATCTGGTTTGATCCTCTAGGGAGGAAGGTGCTAGATACGTTTGGATTTCAAAGTCAAATTATGTTTTTAACCATATTCAAGATGCGGTTGGATAACCGTCCATCCATGCAGGCAGAAACAGTTCAGTGTTGGCCATCATTTTTTGTTATTAACCTTGGCAAATTTTGTTTCTCAAATTGGTTAAAATTGTTTTGAATATTAAAAAAAAAAGGCCCTGGATCAGTGAAGAGGTACTTTTGCCTTAAATGTCAATTCTTAGTTCTCACATGATCATTTTAGTAATTATAGGAAGACATAGTAATTCCACTGTCTTAAGCCACCATTAAAAAAAAAGATAAGCTAGTTATATTACTTTTCATGGCACAGATCATACTTTTTCTCATTAGTAGTAACATTTATACTGAAGAAAACCAAGACTCCTCTTTCTAACTCACAACAACTACTGTAAAATAGTAATTGACAAAAATGCTGGTATTTGGACACATATTAAGTCTGAATTACATTCTGCAGATATCTGTGTCTGTCTTTCTACTCTGGGATGGGAAATGGGAGGCACACTGTGTTGGGTGGACATTATGCTTTTAAGAGATGCAGAACACTTATATCCTAAAACAGGATGGAGTAAATTTGGGATATAGAGGTCAACCAGACCACAGCCGTGTTTCTTAGGTGAGTAAAGTGAGTGACAGTCCCTTTGCCCTGGAACTTATCTGGGACTATGGCAAGACATTATTATTAGATGGTGAGAAAGAATTTTTTTGCCCTGTCCTTTGACATAAAACATTAACTTTTGGTCACCCATTCCCAGTTGCGATGTGCAATTATTCATCACCCATTGTCTTGTAGAAGCTAACAGGCAGCATTAGCACAACTGTAATTATTGATAATGATTCAACCAATTAATAAATAGGTGGCTATTTTCTTGGTTGGAATGTGATAAATAGTAGTGACATCAGAGATATTTGAGTCTTGATAGCTGACAAGGTCATACCTTCAGTGACACATAACATACACAAAAACTAGATATGTGTTTAATTATTTTCTTTATTAAAAAAACACCCAACCCTGTCAAACCTCATGACCTTCTGAGCATTTTTGAAGAGTCATTTATGTGGTAAAACATTTGGGCAAGTTCAGATTTTATTTCTTGAAGGTGAAAAAGAAAACATCATTTCCTTGTTCTGATTTATTGGCTAGCTGAGTTAATTTGTTCTCCCTGTGGGATTATTGTTATGCTGTTTGCTGGACATCATTTGGAATCGTAAATCTAATTAATTTTATGTGTACCTATAGCTTTTCTATGGGTGTCTTGACATCGCTTAGGTATAGATAAATATAATCATAAGAATGTATAAAAATAAAGCAAGACTAGGAGGAAGTTACAAAATAAGACACACTGAAAGACTAAAAAGATGAAATGGCAAACAAAAAACATCACTGTCCTGTTTCAGATCTCACTGAAATCTGAATTTTCCTTTTTATAAATTTTTTCTTTATGTGTGTGCACATATGTGCATTCTGGTCCATGATCTATAGCTGCACCAAATTTGAAGGTCCTACTCAATGGCATCATGAAAAATCACCAATGTGCCTGCGGCACTCTTGCTCGCTTTCAGCAATTTTCTTGGCTACAATCAGATAAAGAGATTTGATGACCTTTATTCACCTTAATTTTTTCAAACTGAAGGCTAGCTGCACCTTAGTGCAGATAGAAAGGAATTTGTTCACACACCATGGCTGACAAATCGATAGTTTAGATTTGAGGAAAATAACTGAAAGGTCAGCTTTCACTGTCAGGGTAGTTTACCTTTCTCCATTCATAATGACTGCACAACTGAACATACCAGATCTCAAGACCCTACATTGGAGTATGGAGACTAATCACCATGAAACACACTCTACAAATAGCTCTATTGTATGGATAATAAATAATGTGTGTTTTTTTGTTGTTTTGTTCATTGCTACAGTTTCAAAGCAAGCACCTGTAACTTTGATTATAATCTCAAGAACATAGCTGGTCTTTGTTTGTTCTTCTTGAGCTAATCAGAGCAAATTTGTGGTGTTGATTTTAGTTAAAGGGCATTAGTCTTAGAATTCTCATGCTATATAACAGGAAAACCTTCAATTCAAAAAAGTTTGTAATACAAGAATAGATTAGTGCTTTCCACCCCATCTTTTCAATTAAACTTAATACATCAGATATCATGAAGGAAACTCTCTATAAAATCTACATTTTAAATCAATATACTCTATTATTATTACATTCATATAGAACATGGTTATACAAAGGATGATTTGTAAGATTTTTTTACATCTATTTAACTGTGTGTGTCGAGAATCACAAAGTTTTTAAGTTATGCTCTAGTCTTTCAGGTATTTGTCATACAGGCATTCCACAAAATCCTGGCTGCTGCTGGGCAATTGGTTTCAAACCATCCATTGCCATCACTACCAAAAGTGACAATAACAACTCAGTATCAAAAGCCCTTTTTTACATACAACTCCAGTTTAAAGTATGACCTCTCTGATATCATGCTTCTCTCTGTATACATAATTGTAAGTAAACAGGATTGAAATCTTGAATATACTTTAAGTCAGTCTGGCAACACCCACTTGCAGCTTTGCATTATCTTTTTTGACATATTTTCTTTTTCCTTTATAGGTCTTTTTATTGACATTGAGAATAAAATTAGTATCTGGTTGAAGCTGATTGGGTTCAAACATCAACTCTGCTGAGTAGGAACATAATGTAATTTATCTCATTGGTTTTAGGTGGAACTCTTTTTTTGCTGAAACAAAGATATTTGAGAAACTTGATATGATAATATTTTTTTTTTCCAGTTAGAGATTCAACCATCAGAATCTTTCATTTTGACCATTTTGAAATGAAAATTGTGATTTCCTTCATTTTGGAATCATAGAAAGGTTTATTCTGCAAGATAAAACATTTATTAGAAGATCATCTAGTTCAAACCTCTGCCATAGGGGTTTATCCCCACACTCAGGATTTCATCCAACCTGGCCTTGAATATTTCCAGGGATGAGGCATCCACAGCTTCTCTGGGCAACCTGTTCCAGTCTCTCACCCCCTCACAGTAAAGGAGTCTTTATTTTGTCCAATCTAACCCTGCCATCTTTTAATCTAAATAAGCATTGTCCCTCATCCTGTCACTACAAGTCACAGTAAAAAGTCCTTCATCTTTCTTATAAGCACCCTTTATATGCTGAAAGGCTGCAATAAGGTCTCTGTGGAGCCTTCTCTCCTCCAGTCTGAGCCTTTCCTCATAGCAAAGGTGTTCCAGCCCTCTATCCCCTTTTGTAACCCTCCTATGGACCTCTTGTAACAGGTTCAGGTCATTCTTCTGGAATACTCCTGATTCATCTCTCTTTCTTTTTTTTAAGGTGAGATAGAAATTTTCTTCATACTGTTTGATTCTAGATGAAAAATGTCATTTGGTGTATCTAGAACTGAGTTGCAACTGAAGGTTGGTTTTTTTTTTTTTTAATTCTAGTAAATAATGCCCAAAACCCCACCTAAGTCTAAAAGTGGGAAAAGTAAGTGAAAATAAAACCATCTTCAAGTAGCCCTACAACCTCGTACTGGAACAACAAGGTGGGGAGTAGGGGGCAGTGGGGTGTCTGTTAGGAGGATAGAAAGAGTTGAAGGAAGGTTTGCTGTGAGTAACACCTGCCTAAAAGGTGGAAAGTACCCCATCTTTCACAGCCAAACCCTTTCACAGACCATGTCCAGCTGAATAAAGGTCTTTCTACCAGCTATGGTGAAACAAGAATAAAACAGAATCTGATCATTTAAGTATGCGCCCCAACAGGAACGCACAATATTCTCTATCATGTCTGCAAAGTGTTGAGACGTTCATGAAACCTGATCTCACATGAAATGCCAATATCACCAAGGATTGCAGTACATCAGTTCTTGCAGTTCTGTCTCCTGGAAGCTTGGAACAGCCAAAAAAGAAAAGGGTAGACATGATATTTCCTCACTATCAAAAGTAATGAAAAAAAAACCTGAAACACTGAAAAAAGTAGACTATGATGGGGAAGGTGAGTCACTAATTTTTTTTTCTCCTATTTTTTTTCTTTTTTTAAACTAAGGTGCTTCTCTGAAACAAATTTCTTCTTTAACCTGTACTGCTTTTTAAGTACAGCATCACAAATAAAAACTGCAAACATCTGTCTCTGTTTGTGTTTGTATACATTATGAACAATACTTCTAAAAAGAAATCTATAGAAGGATTTGCTACCCAGTCTGAGGCCTTGTTTGCCGCATTCTGTCTGGGATGTAACCTATAGATGTGAAATAAATCCTGAAAATGATGTTTACACTGGAAATGCTGACAGAACTTTTGCTATGATTACAACATATTACTATAAATGCATGTCTGTGCTGCACATATAGGTACCATATCCACATACATATGCTGTATGCAGTGGTTTATTGGTCATAAGTCATTAGTTTATTAGTCATTAGTCACTATTTCATGTTTGACTTTTTTTTCAGAAGTAGAGATGCTGCAGCCCTGCCCTGAACACATTCCAACAACAGAGACAATAATAAAATTATTACTACGTTTATTGTGACAGATTAAGACAACTATCACTTTTGATGATGATGTATTGATAAAATACACTGCAAGAATAAGCAACTAACTAATGTATATTGCAAAAGATAAACCTACAATAGCAGGAATTTTGTTCTTTTTAAAGGAGAAAAAGACAAATATGAAGACGGAACTAGCTCAATTACACTTTTTCACAGGAATCTCTCCAAAGCAAGTTTTAACAGCCTTTATACTTTCTAGAAGAAAAAAGAGCCAACAAAAGTTATTTGGAAAGAAATGGCACTCAGGTGCCCCGGCACACTTTACTCCTGCTCTGTGTGAAAAGGAGGCAAGAGCTCCATTACAGTATGATATCCCTTAGGGGTATTGTCACCATTGTCAATCAAAACAAGTTTTTCACGAACACATTTACTGAGAAAACCTTGTCTTTTTGCAAGGGCCTGCTGTCAAGACTTGTTAAGAGTAAACAAGGCAAGACCATTCCCATTTACATTTGACATCAGAAGGATGCACATTTAGCTGTTTCTGAGGCTCAGCCTCTCCAGTGGGCAGAATCCTGGAATATGCTGAAGCAGAAAAGCCTGATATGTAAAGACAGGCTTGGAGTGAGTCAGTGAAACATAAAGAGAGCATATAGGATGAGGAAACCACAACTAGTGAGGGGAGGCCAGCAAGGGGGCTTATCTGTGAAGTTTTCTGAAATACTAATTGCAGTTTCTTTCATCAGGATGAAGACATCTCAAAAGATAAACTGAATAATTCTGAAAAACCATAGTAATTCCTGCTAGCTGATATTCAGCTTACTGGTCTTATTCTGCTGCTCTAGAAGTGCAGAGCTTATTCTAAATCAGAATAATTGTTTTTATCTGGAGTTTTAGTAATAATCAGTGCTTAGTCTTAAAGACTAAATCCCCAGAGTCATGAGTTCCTAAGATAATCCCATGCTTTATTATAGTAAAAAGCAGGATTTTTGTTGTTATGGTCAAAAATTAGCCTTAGAGTTTCCCCAGGGTTCTTAAATAGAACGGCAAGTTAAAAGAGCCAGAAAGCTTCTTGCAGTTTTAGGCAAAACAATCAGTTTTCTCTTCTTTTTGTACAGGCAAGCAAAACCACAACTCAGACAGCAAAACCAGAAGAGAAAAATAGCAGAAAGCCATGGGAAAAAATTTGAAATGGAAGTAATTTTTTTCTAACTATCCTACCTTTAGGAAGATAAGAGATATGAGAATGACATTGCTGTTGTAAGTAATGCCTGAAGCATGGAGCAGCTGAGCAAGGTTTTTGATAACTCCAGACAGAATGAGACTACAGAAATATCAACTAATCAATTTCTTACTCAATCAACTTGGTGCCTCAGGTCACAGCATGGTTATTTACAAGGTCTGACCTCTGGATCTCATTCTTACTACCTATGCAGATACCTAAAGATTTTCCCCTCTCACTGATGTAACTGCACTATTTCACGGAAAAATGCAGAAAAAATTAGCATCAAATATGTAGAAGACATATTAACTCAAAATATAAAAAGTGAAATCCTATAAACCTAATCTTACATGTATGTTCTTCTAAATTCATGTTCCTAATTTTACAAAAGAGGTGACACAATCAATGACTACTATATCTCACTTTCAGAGAAATCATCCCTTACTGATACTTTTTTTTTTAAGTGTATTTACACTGGAATTATTCCAACACTTTACTTAATGACGTAAGTATTTGTGCATAAAGGTGGCAAACTGTATTTACTTAAATCTGCATCAATCTTTAATCAGTAGATAAAGGCACTATCGTACTATTGCAGTTGAACCAATTATTATTGATTCTGTATTTCTTGCAAAGTACCACCACATTTTTGTATCTCATCACTAGAATTAGTAAATAGATGTTGTATTTAATGGTTATAGTAAACCTTTCTATCACAGCTATTCTATGAAGACCCTTACTTACAGTAAAGGATAGAAGCAGTCTGAAGTCTAGTTATCTTCCATTTGTTTTACAAGGTGTTGTACCATGACTACATAAGAAGTGAGAACTACTAGAATATTTTTGCTTTGCCTTGTTGTTTTCTTTCATTTTATCCAAAAATTTAAAAATCTGAATAAAGACTGAACACATATTCAGAACTGGAAACAATACGTGTAACTTTATATACATTAGATATTGCATAATTTAATTTAGAGTTATCTCTGGGAAAAAAATAGTCCAGTTTGCAGGAGGCATCCTTGAGGGAGACAGATCTAGAGAAATGCCTCCAGACAGCAAGGACAGCTGAACTGTTCAAGGGGAGAAGGCCAACATAATAACAGCCATTAACACAGAGCAAGTACACCACTGGTTGGGCCGAAGTGGCAATGCTGACATGGTCCTGCACTGTAGAAACCAATGCCAAAATTCAAAAGCTTTGCATATAATCTATGGGGTACAGGGAAGAATTTAAGGTAGGAGAATTGTTTAAAACCTAATCCCATAATATTTCTAAAAGGCAGTCTTTAAAATACAGGACATATCTATGCTGTTAAATGAAAAAGTGCCAGGCAGTGAAGTTGAGCAGTGGATGGGACCGCCAGCCTTCTGCAGTGCATAATTGCTAGCATATTCCCTGGCAGAGTTTTTGCCTTTCCCCGTTAAGAATTCCCCAAGACAATGACTGGGCACAGTTCAGGGGATAACTTGTGCCAGGACCATTCCCAAAAGGCCAGAGAGAGAAGAATGTAGTGGTTTGGGTGTCCCCCACCCTACACTTTGCAGCAGTCAGCGCTGTACCCTCAAACACTCCTCTTGCCACAAGACACTTCATGAAACACATTCCCATAGCTTCATGCTATAAAAACATCACTCTGGCAGATAACAGTCTTCATGTCCTTTCACACCCTACAAACAAAAAAAAAAGGAAATTAAATATAAAAATAGTATTTTTTAAAAGTCCAGAGAAGTTACAGGGGACAGAGGATGCCCATAAGACCCTTGGGCCCTAAGACTATGACAGTGGTCTCTGGCCTCATTTTATTTATTAGTATAGACAGATCAAAGAAACTTTCACTGATATCTGTGATGCATGGTACCATATACCAGGGCTCTCAATGCACATACAGTACTGAAAATACTTTTCATATTTGTAACTGTACTGATTACATCATTAGCCAATTCTATAAGACAAATCAGCAACATTTGATGGGAGAAATTTGATAAAATATCAATTAAATGCAAAAAGACATTCTGAGTGCCACAGACTTTTAATAAGAAACTCACAAAGTTCAAGTCATTGTCACCCGAGGTCCCTGGTAGCTGACAGATATAAGACCAGCTCTTCAAGACAGCATGGTAATAAAATCAATACACAGACTCACAGTGGTGGCTGTATGTTCACCTGAGGCTATACGGCCTGCTGTGTATGCGTAATATTTCCAATTCCTGTAGCCACTGGCAGATAAAAGAACAATGTGGCTAACAAAAAATTCAGTGCTCTTTGATTCCCCAGCCGAAATGAAGAAGAAAGCTTTTCCTAGCTGGTTTAGTTAGGGAAAAGGAAGCTAAAACTCATAAGAAGAACTCATAGAGAGCAAGGGCACATGCTGATATTGCTGGGTATATTGCACATTTCTTTAACCACTTAGCTACAGCATCTCATTTCACTGCACCACGGTACCAAGCTACTTACTGCATAAGAAATGCAGGAGAACTAGCACTGTGGGTCTCTGGCATTGTAACAGAGCATACCAATGAGTAAAAAGAAAATAGTGCTCTTGAGGATATGCAGCCATTGCCTAACTTTAAGCATACATTTCCCTACTTGTACACTGGAAATTTACATAAACTATCTGGAATACCCTGGGTCCTCAGACAGCACTCTACAATAATGCCAAATGCTACCCTTTGGCATCACCAGAGATTAGAAGATAATTTCATCTGCCACTTCCGAAACTGCAGGAGTATTAATTGCATTATCTTTGACAGAATATGTTGTGGCAGTGATTAATACTGCAGGAGAATTAGCACCTTTTTAGCTGTTTCCAGAATATCAAAACAGTAGAGAATTATCTAATAACAGTTAAGAAAGTTATGTTCATTTGTATTGGGTTTGCATAGCAAGGTTTTTGAGGAGGGCTACAGGGGTTGTTTCTATTGGAAACTGCTCAGAAGATTCCCCTGTGTTCAACAGAGCCAATGGCATCTGGCTCCAAGGCAGGCCCACATCTGGCCAGGGCTGAGGCCATCAGTGACAGTGGTGGCACCCCTGGGGTAACAGTGTCCTGGTTTCAGCAAGGACAGGGTCAATTGTTTGCAACAGTAGAGGGGGCATGGCCAGACACTGATTTTATTCAATACCACCCCATGTCATTGCCAGGGATGGGTAAAGAGACTCTCTCCCTTACCAGAAGAAGGGCATCCCTTTCCAGTGGGGAGAAAATATAGTGGAGAAGGGCTGGTTGGTAATTGCTGCCAACTTTCCATGTAAATAATTTCTTTGCCTCATACTTCTTGTTATGAATATTGCTGTTGCTACTGCTTGTTCTCTTATCTCGTTGTTTCCAGTTAATAGTTCTTATCTCAAGCTGTGATTTTCTACTTTTGTGCCTTCAATTCTCAACTCCATCTTGCTAGAGCAGGAAGTGGGAGAGGAAGGGGGAGGAAGTAGCAGAGTGGCTTAAGCAGGATTACTAAATTGGAGAATACCAGTCCTAAACCACAATGCATAGTTGAGAGGAGAGGAAAAAAATGTGCACAATAGCACCAGAGAGGAAACTGAAAATATGTGAGAGGAACAGTCCTGCAGGCTCCCAGGTCGGTGCAGAAGGAGGGACAGGAGGTGTTCCAGGCACTGGAGCTGAGACTCCCCTGCAAGCCATGGTGCAGCCCATGGTGGGGCAGCTGTGCCCCTGCAGCCCATGGAGGTCCATGGGGACACAGAGATCCACCTGTAGCCTGTTCATGATCCCAAGATGGAGCAGGGGCTTGCCCGAAGAAATCTGTGACCCCATGGGAAGCCCATGCTGTAGAAGGCTCCTGGAAGCACCTGTGGCCTCATGGAGAACGGAGATCACTCTGTAATGGGCAGGGCCCCATGGGGGACCCACTCTGGAGCAGGCTGTTCCTGAAGGACTGCATCCCATGGAAGGGACCCATGCTTGAGCTGTTGACAAAGAACTGCACCCTGTATGAAGGACTCTTGTTGAAGTTTATGGAGGACTGTTTCCCATGGGAGTGACCCAACAAGAGAAAGGAGCCGCAGAGATATTATGTGATGAACTTACCACAGCTCCCATCCCTCTTCCTTCTGTGCCGCTGGAGAGGGGGAGGTAGAGAAACCAGAAGTAAAGATGAGCCCTGAAAGAGGGGAGAGTTTTGGGAAAGGTGTTTTCAAATTTTGTTGTATTTCTTGTTATCCTACTTTGATTTTTTTACAAAATTAATTCTCCCCACGAGGAGTCTGCTTTGCCTATGACAGTCACTGGTGATCTCTCCCTGTCCTCAAATGATCTGAACCTTTCCTTTTTTCCTCTTCCCTGTCCAGATGAGTTAGGCAGCGATAAAGCAGCTTTGGTGGGTGCCTGTTGTACAGCAAGGGACAACTCACCTCAACTCTGCAGAATCTGGACAAGGATGTCTGCTGCTTATAAACTTTCTTGTCTCTATTGCTTGGGCCTTTTGACTTTACCTCCCTAAATTTCTGTAGCTCTGCCTTCTGTTCTTTCTTCCTGCTCTTGCTTCTGCTTTTGGGCGACTGCTGCTCCCGTATCACTGCATTTATCCTTCCTCCAAGCTACTACTTTCCTTTTTAACCCTTTCCCATCCATATCTCTGCAACAGTTCTCATGTGCCCAAGGGCACTGTGGATCCTGCTTTTGTGAAGTGCTCAGAAATGCTGGGTGACTGCAGGGCAGGGATGACCCAGGAACAATCCTGGCACACACCAGAAGCAAGTGCATGCTCAAGGCCAACAGAAACCTAAGAAGATGTACCTGTTATCTTCAGGATATCTTTAAAGATCATGAACAAGTCAAAGTATTTTAGTGGTTAAGGGTTTAGGCATACTGGAGCAGACAGCACACAGAGACAACATAAGGCATAGTTCTGGTGCTGTTACCAGCTCTTAGTCAACAGTGAAGGCAACACCTCCAGCATCAAAGGTTTCTCCATGAAAAGACTATGAGAAGTGTTTTAACGTGTGTTGGAGTACAGGACAGAGCCAGTCTCACAGTGAAAACAGGGGTTATACCCTCTCTTCTTTGTGTGAATCATGTGGTGGGAATGCATACCTTTTCCTTAGAGTTGATATTCAGGATGGGCAGGAACACCCAAGACCATGCTCCAACCTTCCCACTACACAGTACCTCCAGATCCTACTTCTTGGGATGTCAGATGCTCTGCTTCAGTTTAGGGAATCAACCCTCTGCCATACCTGTTACCTCCCTCTGTTTCAAGGAAACTCTCCTCCACAGGCTGTCCTAATGTTGCTGCCAACATTATCATAAGTTCATAAGACAGTATGACATGGAAGTTAATGAAGGTGCTAAAATTTTTCTAACACTATTTCCTCCATTTCCCCCTCTCATAAAAAGCCACTGCACTCCAGTTACATGTTTGCGTAACAGTGTGTTCAAAAATAACTGAAATACTTCAGAAAGCATTTTCCATCTTAAGGCAAAGCATGGAAATTTTTTGTGTAAGCTGTTAAATATTTCAGGAAATTATATAGGGATGCATAATGGAAAGTTGCTGGTTGCTATGATCTACAATATACATATATATCACAGAATCACAGCATGGCTGGAGTTGGAAAGGATTCCTAGAGGGCATCTGGTCCAACCCTCCTGCTCAAGTAGGACCATCTGAAGCCAGTTGCCCCAAACTGCATTTTGATGGCTTTTGAGTATCTCAGAGGACACAGACTTCTCAACCTCCCTGGGCAACCTGTGCCCATGCTGGGCCACCCTCACAGTAACAACTTGTTTGCTGATGTTTAGACAGAGGCTTCTGTGTTTCACTTTGGGCCCACTGCCTCTGGTCCTGCCAATTAAAGAGGATGTAATGATCTGTGGTGAACCAAGCATAAGGAAGTTAATTTATGGATTTTGTTCTAGTGCCTAACCAAACTCTGTGGCACAGGAAAGTTCCTGGAAGAATCTTCAGTTCATTTGGGAGAAAGAAAGACACAAGTCCTGCAGTTCAAGCTGAAACATCATGAAACCTGTCAGCCACTCATAGGTTCTGGATTTGGCATTAGCCATCTTTAATTCCAAAGCTGTGAAATATCCTGTATATTCAATTCAATAAGCATTTTTCTTCCAGAATTAACACTTATACTCACATATCTCAACATGAATTACCACAAAGAATTTTAAAATTATGTAGTGGGTAAGACCTGCAGCTTATAAGTCTCTTCAACGTTTGCTGAGTTGCTGTCCTGAAAATTGCTCCTACAGCTATTTAATTTCCCTCCCCAGCATTACCAGTTGATTTTGTTTGCTTATTATTATTTTTATTTGTTTTGTCTTTCATGAATGGAGGAAGATAATAGATGTGTCACAGTGACAGAGCACTAACTCTGGGCACAGCCCCGTGCTGCTGTGGCCATGTCACAGGGAGCAGAATCTTGGTTGTGCGTGGGATGGGCACCAAAAGACCTGTGCCAGCCCAGTACGGCCATGGGGGACACTGGTGAAAAAAGCTTGAAAGGACAAGGCAGGGAGGAGTGGGGAGGGTATGAAAGCAAGATCTGCCTGTGGCAATAGAGGAAGGCTGCTCCTCCCTTGCTTCTCCTGTGTATTGCAGATGGACACTCAGACAGGGATGTGACCAGGCCATAGCATGCTCCTGTCTTCTTCCTCCTGTGCCACTCAGCCAGAGAGTTGTCAGTGCTCTATAAAACAAATGGACACCCTGTCACGGTCTTGCAAGGGTCTGGAAGTTTCCCACAATCACGGGCAGAAACAGCTCTGTTCTCCCTGGCTGGCCAAGGGTTGGGCCCCACAGGAGCTTCTGGCACCAAGCCCTAATAGTGTAGTGGCCATGTCACAGTGGGTAAATGGGGCTGGTGACATGACTGGCCGAGGATGAGGTTCTTGTAAATGACAGGAAATATGGGATGGACAGTTCTGGTGTGAGGCTGGGAAAGCCTCGAGCAGGGCAGAAAGGGTTTCTCATGCTGACAGAGGGTGGCTGCTCCATATGTTGGTTCTGCTGTATTTGATAGCCATAGCCCCAGAGAGAGCCACAACCAGATCATGGCACTTGCCTGTCCCCTCCCTCCTCCACCATTCAGCTGGAGAGCACTGCAGAGAACTTGTACTAGGACATCAGCCTAAGCTTCAGGAAACATACATATCTTCATTCTGTGCAACACCGCAGTCCTATGGGTGGCTAGAGGGTCCCCACACTGCTCATCATCTCTGTACTCTGTCATGGTCCCAGAGGCAGCTGGAAAAATACCAGAGCTATGGACACAGGGAGCTCCACACGACCCAAATTTCCTTTGTGAAATTTCTATGTGTCTAAACTTCTTACAAACACGCAAGGAAAAACCAGAATACACCTTGTGAAAAAGACAAGTCCTGAACTTCATCGCCATTATTTTTCTTGATAATAAATTTTAAGGAGAGCATCTATGTACTACACACTAGCACTGAAATATCTGCCTTAGCTATTTCCTGCTGATTTCCTAGATGTTTGTTCTCACAGAGAGAGCAAAGGCAATATATTAATACCCATTGTTCAGCCCTGAGGACATATTTACACTTCTCAGGAGAGAGTGCATATATATGTATAAATGTATAAGTGTATATATATCGCTATCATTTACATATATATGTTAGGTGCATATTATGCACTTAAAGAGAAAGTCACCATATGGAAACAATGTCAGATTTTGAAGGCAACTCACCTAACATCCCTGAAATAGGTGTCCCTGCAGCCTTAACTCTCCCTGCTGTGTATGTGGATCCATTAGCTGAAAACATGCACAGAATTAGAAAGAATCCATGGTCTGTGGCAGTGGAGAACAGTTGTGCCTGTTTATTGAAAGACAAGATTTCTTTTTCTTTTACTCTTTAATTTTTACCTTATTGATTTTTTGCTTTTTCTATTTGATGAATATTGATTGTACTCATGCAGTGTTGCACTCATACTAGCACTTTATTTCTCCCTTGTTTATTAATTGTGGTAATTTACTTGGGGTATGAAAACTGCTGAGTATCATAGAATTACAGTATCACAGAAGCTGGAAGGCACCTCTGGAGATCACCCAGTCCCTTCCCAGAGGAGGGTCAAATACACCAGACTGAGTATGCTATCAGCAAATCAGCACTATCTGCTGATACACCAGAGGGTCCCCAACAGGCTGGAGAAATGGGCTGACAGGAACCTCCTGAAATTCAACTAGGAGAAGTCCTGCACCTGAGGAAAAAGAACCCCACGCAGCAGTGTGTGCTGTGGGCCACCCAGTTAGAAAGCAGCTCTGCAGAGAAGGACCTGGGCATCTTGGTAGACACCAGATTGGACATGAGCAAGCAACATGCTCTTGTAGCAAAAAAGAGCAATGGCATCCTGGGCTGCATAAGGAAAAGTCTTGCCAGCAGGTCGAGGTGATCCTGCACCTTTTTTCAGCCTTGGTGAGCTACACCTGGAGTACTGTGTCCAGTTTTGTGTTCCTCAGTACAACAAGGAACCTAACATATTGTCACTTCATCAGATAACAGAATGCTTAACATCTCCTGTGAGGACTAGGGCCTACAACCTTGGGGTTTCTTCCAGTCGCTTGAAGAAAGTTCTCAGAAGTCATCATGAGTCTGCAGATAGAGCTCTGCACATCCCTGCTGCTCTCACATATAAAGGGCGAATCTTCCTCCTCACCAGCCCAGCCTCTCCTTAAGAGCCTGTTCCATTCCATCACAGCACTCCATTTGTGTGAGCCATCCCACCACTTGTCTGTGCAGCTAAACCACAGCCCTGCCTGCTCCCCACACTGCGGACGTAGGCACTTTGGACCCAGCCTTTTTGTGCTGATTCCCCAAAGGGTTTGAGAGCTTCCCCTTGTGCCACCTTCTCAGCATGGATGTGCCAGTGCTGCAGGCAGGGCCCTTCCAGCCTGTTTCATTGTTTCCAAATTGTCTCCTGCCCAAGGTACCCTGTACCCGTTGCTTAAAATTCATAGAATCATAGAATGATTTGAGTTAGAAGAGCCCTTTAAAATCATCTAATTCCAACCCTGCTATAGTCAGGGATGCCACCCTCTAGACTAGGTTGCTCAAAGTTCCATTCACCCTGGCGTTGAACCCTGGGGATGGGGTAAAAAGCATCCACAGGATGTGTTGTTCCACAACTCCTGCACCTCCCTGTTGGCCCTCTCTTTCTTCTCTTCACCGCCTCTCCATTCCCAGTGTAAATCCCTACACACTGGCTTGCCCAGCCTGTGGACAGTGATGGTTCTGCTGCCCCGTCCAGGTGGATCCTGTTCCTTTCTGGCAGCCTGCCATCCCCAGAGATCATCCACAGACTCCACAGCTGAATCCCTGCTGTCGACACCTTTTGTGCAAACCACAGCCTCCTGGCACCTCCCGAGCCCCCCATGTTGGCAATGGGACCACGCCGGGACCCTTCTCTGGGAGGTGGCAGGTAGGGCCGGGATGCGGGGAGGGATGTGGAGTCGGGATGTGGGGCCAGGATGCGGGGCCAGGATGTGGGGCCGGGATGTGGGGCCGGGATGCGGGGCCATGATGCAGGGCCAGGATGAGGGCCTGGGATGAGGGGCCAGCATGTGGGGCCATGATGCAGGGCTGGGATGCAGGGCAAGGTTGAGGGCCGGGATGTGGGGTTGGAATGTGGGGCCAAGATGAGGGGCCGGGATGAGGGACTGAGATGCGAGGCCGGGATGTGGGGCGGGATGTGGGGCAGAGATGAGGGGCCGGGATGTGGGGCCGAGATGAGGGGCCGAGATGAGGGGCCGGGATGTAGGGCCGAGATGAGGGGCCGGGATGTAGGGCCGAGATGAGGGGCCGGGATGTAGGGCCGAGATGAGGGGCCGGGATGTAGGGCCGAGATGAGGGCCCGGGATGAGGGGCCGAGATGAGGGGTAGAGATGAGGGGCCGAGATGTAGGGCCGAGATGAGGGGCCGAGATGAGGGGCCGCCGGCTCCCTCTCCTGGCCCTGCGGCGGCACGACGGGACACGGCCAGAACCTGCCCTGCCAAAAGGGAAAAAACCCTCAAGATTTCTGTTTGGGTTTTTGTTTTTGTTGTGTTTTTTTTTTTTTTTCCCTAGGCCTTCGTTTTCCCCGCTAACCCTCGGCTTCCCGTGGCGGTGTCTCCCCAAAACGGAGCGGCTTTGCACACGTTAGTTCAACATAGATAGAGTTAGTGCTGAATGTCTCCTGATTGCTGAAGGGAAAAAAAAAAAACTGCTGAGCTGGGCACTCTGAGCAAGTGGAAAAATTGGGTTCAAAACCTCTCTTGAGGAAGAAAAAATAATTCCTTGTTCTGTATTTTCTTGATATGTGCACTAAAAACCAAGTTCTAATGGGAATGGGAACAGCTTCTGCATTTCAGGAACTCTGCTTCCTTGCA
Source organism: Vireo altiloquus (assembly GCA_013396875.1). Classification (NCBI taxonomy): domain Eukaryota; kingdom Metazoa; phylum Chordata; class Aves; order Passeriformes; family Vireonidae; genus Vireo; species Vireo altiloquus. The sequence continues at coordinate 17,925 of VZRF01005657.1, read as the reverse complement.
ATACTGGCCTGAGATTAAGCTTCTGCTTCTGGATTACAAGTGGGGAGAAGAAATATTCAGATTTAAGGAATTGTCAGATGTTCAGAAAGGGCTAGCAACTCCAGGGAAAAAAGCATGTAAATAAAATACATCACTTTTTTAAAATCAAATCACTGAAAATATGGAGACAATCCAGTATGACAGCAGTTTGCATACTCTCAAAAAAATCAACAATATTCTCACACAGCTCCAATGTAACTGTGTATGGTTGAGCAGCAGGTAGGTGGACATTATATGGTGCATTGGTCCCACAAGCTTTATAAAACTTATTTGAATAAGAAGAGCAATAGTGAATTTATTACAAAAGATTAGGGGTTTGCCCATAGGGAAAATTCAAGAGAGATTCACTCCTTAAAGGGGATTATCAAAACCTCATTAAGCTTCTATGAGAATCCCCTTATTTAGTATTAAATTTTCTTTATTCTTACACTAAGAGTGAGTTTTAACACTTTAAATTTACACCTTTAGTGCATTTGGATTGATTTTCCTCAGTGTCCCTGTTTAGAAAGATCCCAAGAAATTGGATTTTAGGCAGTTTGCCACAGCACAAAAGACTTAAGATTCATCCTCTCAATCCAGGACCGAGGTCACTAATGTCCCTGAGGTGAGGAACCTTTCCTGTACTGTCTGCACTGTAGTATCAGAACCTGTTTAGAGATGCAGACTCAAAAGCAAGATTTCTCTTGTCTATGTGAGCCCTTAGACCTCCACATGAAAGATAAGGGGACAGGACAAGAAAAAATGGCCTCAGGTTGTGATGGGGAAGTTTAGATTGGAGATTAGGAAAAATTTCTTCCCTGAAAGGGTGGTCAGGCATTGGAACAGGTGTGGTAGAATCACCAGAATTCCTGGAAGTGTTCAAAAAACGTGGACGGGGCATTTGGGGATATGGTATAGTGGTGTATATGGGGTTGCTGGCTTAATGGTTAGACTCTATTAATTAGAGGTCTTTTCTAACCTCAGTGATTCCATACCTGTTGAATTTATTCACTGTTCTGAACTTCCTTGGAACTATAGGAAAGTGCTGGTATGGAAGTCTACAGGAACCTTCCCCCTTTATGCCTGCACTGACTTCCTGAATCTCCACTGCCACTGCTGAAGCCTCCACAGAGGTTCAGCCCCTGGGGCTCAGTCCAGCTGTCTGAACTTGGGGTGTCTCACAAGACAATTCATTTTGAGGCTTATTCAATATATCCACATGAAGACACCAGAAAAGATGGACACATCTTGAATGCGAAAAGCCACAAGAGGCCCCCAGATTGAACTGGGTACTGATGATTAGGTAAGTAAAATATACCCTAAGTCTTTTATGCTAGAAATAGCTGACTGTTGTTTTGCTTTTATTGACCACAATGGGAAGTCAGACATGTTCTGTGCCTTCACACAAATACATTTACAGGCTTTAATTTTGAACTTAATAGAAGTTCAGATTAATGGGTTTGGTCCTGGTTTTTGGGGGCTTTTCATGTTTGGTTTGTTGTTCATTTGGTTGTTTGGGCTTGTTTTTGCTGAACAGAGATGAATTTCATGTAGCAGTGTTTTAGGCACCCATACTCCTGAAATGGGGTGACCAAGAAAGGGTATGACAGTCTCAGTCACGAGGAAGAATCTTACAAATTTTGTGTCTGCAGAGCTAAGCAATTTGTAATCCTATTCTGAACATGAACTAATTTTAGGTACTAACACTCCAGAATAGCTGGAATTGGAGTGGGCTGGATCTTCTCTGGTATATCTGTCTTTCAGACTGGCACACAAGACATAGGAATGCTTATGACAGTCTCCACTCACTTATTTTACTATTGCTGGAATTTTGTGGGTAAACAGAAGTTTCTTAGCAGTAAAATAAATTTCTGAGTGATTTTTTACTGGTCTGTTGTTCAGATACACTCTTACGTCCTGCATAAACAAATTCCTACACGGACAGTACCTGTGAGAAAAAATAGCCAAATACAACTTCTTAAAGGACCCTCTCTTCCTCTTAGGTCTTTTCAGATAACTCAGCTTTTTCTTCAGGGACCAAATAAGCGATATCAATATCCCTTGATAGTGTTGGTAACAGTGGAAAACGAGCGTAAGAGGCGGGGGGACTTTCCTCTTGCGACTTCCACCGATGCCTTTGACTTTGTGACAAGCTGCAAAGCGCAGATGTGCTGCTGCTCTCCTGCTCGGGGGTGGGTGGGGGAGAAGCAGCGCTGTGGGCAGGAGCGGTGCCGGAGCGGTGCCGGAGCGCTGCCCCTGCGGGCGGGCGGGGGCGGCAGGGGGCGCGCGGCCCCGAGCACCGCGCGGGGCTCCCGGGATCTGCCGGGGCTCTACCGGGGCTCTGCCGGGGCACTCCCGGGGCTCTACCGGAGCTCTGCCGGGGCACTGCCGGGGCTCTGCCGGAGTTCTGCCGGGGGCACTCCCAGGGGCACTCCCGGGGGCACTCCCGGGATGCTGGAGGCTGGGTGCTGGGCAAACCCGCCAGCCGTGTCCCAGCCTCCAACAGTTGCCATCCTTGGCTGCCGTCCCACCAGCCTTTCCGTGCGGGCACACTTTCGCTGGAGCTGCCGGAGCTGCCGAGAGGCGCTGGGCGGAGATCGGGTTTCAAAATTAGGATCTAATTTTAAATGAGATGTCAAAAACTGGGACTGACAAACAGTGGGAAAGACTGTAAAGAAGCAAGCCACAGGTAATCTCTGTGAACAGCTCGGCAGCCATGCTGACAGCTGGGAACGGGAACCCCGGAGCGCTAACGTGAGCGCTCGGGCTGCTCCCCTGACCTCGGACAAGCTGCTCAGGGCTTCTTCATTCAGGTGTCGAGCTCCTCCTGCAATGCTGCTGAATAGTTTGACAGGATCAGTAGAAGCCAGAAATGTCACTCCATTCTTGTGAAGCACTCAGTAACCTATGGGAGCCATTTTCCTTCCCCACTTTCTCTGTGTATGAAGAACGCACCCCATGGAATATATAAAACCAGGACTACACAGCACAGTATTACAGTACTCCCTCACGGAATAATGCACTTCAGTAGCATCACTGCACCTGACTGGGGCTCTTGTGTTTTCTTTTCCTTGCTCTATTTGGAACATTACAGACCCTTGAGGAAGTCACCAAGCCAGAAGCAGAGAAGTCTGGCGATGCAAAATGGAAGAAAAGTGGCTAAACCAGCCAGGCAGTGTCTGTTTAGAAATACAAAAAAGTATTTGTAAAAGCACTGAATTAAAATAAACAGTGTCCAGTATGTTTTATGTGATTAAATAGTCTGGATAAATTCAAGTACTGGGCAGATGTAACATCACCAGCTCAGATGAAGCCAAATCATCTGCTGTTTAGAAACTCAGGTAGCAACCTTCATCTGGGCAGCTATGCAGCAAGAAAAGGAAAACTCTTTTGTCAAGGATGAAGCAAGGACTTCTTTTTACTCACCTTTTTTATCCTTCTTTTTTCCTCACTTGTGGGTTGTTTAGTTTTGTTTTATTTTTCGGTTTTTTGCAGGAGGGTGTGGGAGGAGGTTTGTGGGGTTTCTTTAGATAAAGAGTTAGAAAAAAGTGTGACAGCAGAGCCAGTCTGCTTTATCTGACTATTTGGAGAATGGTTGCCTGATTGCTTCGAGTCCTAGAGCAGGGAAGGCAATAATGTAGTGCAATGGGCTTGTGGGGTTTTGACTGGGAAATGTCTCTCATCATCTATGGAATTTTTCCACAGTTAATATTTTTAATTTTGAAAAGATGTTTTCTGTCTTGGCTGAAGAAGACAGACATTACGGAAGACACTAAGAAGACCCAGTTAACTGACTTCCTCTGTAACTCAGCGCATTTCAAATTACCAGTGTGAATGTATCTCTCCTCACTTCATCCCCTCCTAGACACAGGACTGAAACCCAGATTTCCCTCACACGTGATTTCCTACAGTACATTCAATTCTATTTTTGTTCACTTTCTGCCCCCAGATTATTTGGCTATTTCTGATCCATCTCGACTGTTTTTTCTTTTTTTTTTTTTTTGTCTTTGTGTATGACGAGCATTTCCACCACACTGGGTTACTGAATTGAAAATTGGCTTCCAGATCATTCCATAATCCAGGGAATGGAAATCTGGGCTCAGGCTGCAATACAAGGACTTTTTTATGTGTACAGATTTTACCATTATCTTCGTCTGCAACACTGCAGCATCAACACACCACAAGTGTGACCAGCTTATAGGTTTTAAGATCACACGTTAGAGTCATTTGCTGAATTAGAGATTAGAGAAAACATTTGATATTCCGTAGATCATCAGGCTATCTAGAGATAGAAGATAATAGCAAATAGTTAAAAAGAAAAGATAATCGATTATGCTTTCATTAGAGAGAGAAAAAAACCAGAGACCTTCTTATCAGTACCAATCAACATTGAAGGCTAAAATCTTGAGCAATTCTGAAGTGAGGAATTTGTTTTCAATCCTTTCCTTATTGCAGTATTATAGAGACTGAAATCCAGGTCTCTGATTAACCCCTGAGTAAAGAATAACCTTCACCTAGAGAGCTCTGCTTTCAAAAGGGTTGGCCCCTGTAACTAGAGCCTGTTCAATTATTCTTCTTCAAAGAGAGCAGGCACTCAAGAATGTCAGCTTCATAGAAGGAGCTATAATTTTGAAGAAACTTCCTGTTTGTTAATTTTTTATCTCACTGGGATGAAATGTCATGAAGGAGATTTTTCTTTTTTTTTTTTTTGGTTGCATGTTACATTTTGCAATTGCAGAAGCTTAAAAATGAAGCGTGTTTTCTATCACTGTTTATAGATTGAAAGTGAACAGACTATCTATACGTGTGTAGCTACCAAATACATGATGAATTCAGATTCGCAAGATAACATATTACAGTGTTCTTGTTCAAATCCAAATTATGACTTCCACTTTAAAAAAAGGAAAAGAAAAAAAAAACCAAAAAAACCCCAAAAAGGTAACCCAAAAATCACACTCTAGCTACAATTCAGTAGAAAAAGACGCATATCTGAAGCTGGGTTTAGACATGAAGTGTATCCCTGGAAGAAGTCAGCCTGTCAAAATCTCTCTCTCTTGGCAAGATCCCAGAAGGGGAGTATTTTCACAAAGATGAAAAGAGTGTTAGATGCTAACATTCTTCCAGATTGGATACACATTCTTTCTTATACATATTTTTGTTATGAAACAAATGCATTTTGGTAAAATTAGGGATGCATTTTTGTGTTTCTGCCCCTACTGTATATTTTGTGTGATAATATGGCAATGATTTCCTATTTAATTTAAAACAGATAAAAATAACTGGTAACATCTAGTAGCTTTCTGTTCTTCCAACCTTTATTTTCTCTTCTGTGTATTTTAATGTGGAGCAGGGAGTTGGCAGGGGTTATTTACTTTTCGTTACTTTTCTGTTTCAGAATAAGAAGAAACAAGCTTTGACCTTCTCCCTTCTGTTCATGACTTCCTCACCATCACTAAGCTTTTCTGTTCAGTGTCCCAAATTACATGGCAGAAAGAAATGTTTGGATTTAAACCCTGGTGCTTTATGGTCTAAGATTCAGTTCTTGAAGGACAATAAAAATCTTTATTAAATTATACACTAGTTCCTTTCAAACATTCCTCCAGTATTTGGAAGCCAGAACATACATGTACTCTGTTTTCTTTGTCACAGCCCGCACAGTATTTTGCAGTGTTATATCTCTGATTTGGGTGGCCAAAATTAGTGTTTGCCCATGACCTCAAAACACAACAAAAGCAACAACAACAACAAAAAGAAGAAACTAAAAGAAAAAATTAGGAAAATAAGAAAACCAAATCTATCGTTTTTTCCTCAAATATGCGTTCAGTGTAACTTCGGGACAAATGAGTAGGTGAACAGTATGTACGTGGACAGACACTTTCACAAATATCCCTATAAACCTAAATCATGCTATTTGGGTGCACAGAATCTGTGCAGTATGGGCAGGCTTAATCTCAGAGGCTGAAAAGCTGCAGCCTGATATTATTCCACATACTCAGATCGTACTGGGTACATGTAACATGCAGATATCGAGTGCCGCTTCCATTAGGAGGCTGGACCTTTGTCTTGTCTTCTAAACTGATTTTTTTCCTCTATAACATAGAAACCTTTTTCAAATGCTTATGCTTTCCAGGAAAATAAGTTATTTTATTCAGCCTGTGTTTTCCTAATCCCCCTTTTCCCCTTCATGGTTATTGCCATTTTAAATAAAGTAGTCTTCACAAAATAGTGTCAATGAAACAATCAAGATTTTACAGATCACAAATATTAGGCTACAGAAATAGGTAGAACATGGTTTGGGAAAAAAAAATTTAAAAAATGCACTGAAGAAATTAAATTAATGTGAAGTATTACCCTCCTGTATCTATCTGGAAAACAATACATGTGTTTGTTTTAAACACATTCCAACACTCAATTCCCAATCTGGCAAGGCAAACCCAGCCTCTACTGTGTGTAAGCTTCCACTTCAAGCAAAGCTTCCACCAAAGCAATTGCAGCTGACATCCCCTCAGGATCACTCCTAGCATGTGCAGCCTGCGAGTTTCCTTGGAAACTGCCATGCAGCAAGCATGAGATTATGGCACATGACTGCTAAGCTGTATAGCTTTACCCAGGAAAATAAAGGAATGCAAGAACAGGGACCAGGACTGCAATCCACCTCCCAAGGACAGTAACTGCTGATTTTCAACCTGAGGCTTCTAATGGCTGGTGGATTACTTCTACACAGTCAGAAAAGATAAGGAACTAAAGTAAATCTGTTGATTATGATCTTATGTTTATTGTATTGCAGCCTGTTTTTCTGCTGGGAGGGGACAAAACTGAAGAGCAACGTGAAAATCACCACATCTCCAAAGACCTTCTGCAAGAAGTCAGCTAGGATACCACAGGACATTTTCCTTAGGCTGAGCTAATCTGGCTAGGATACCTCATATGGACTTTTTTAAAAGAGGCATTCCCTCTCCAGATTTCTGTGATTATACAGTGCTGAAGGTGAGACCTTGAGAACGACCACAGTGGCCAAATAACTACCAAACTCACCAACCTGGACCTGACATAGTCTATAATAAATAAACCAAGGAAGAATATAAGTACAAGGGAAACACCCATTTTTATTTGTATTCAGACACCCTTGATAGATTTGCTTGCAATGGACTTAGCCATTTCTGACCACGAATGAACCTCTAGTCCTATCTCTATCCTGCGGCAAGCAATCCTGCAGGATACATCAACACTTGATGAGGAAGTTTTTCCTTTGGTTTATCATGAATGGCAGCCCTGCCGGTTTCCCTTTGATGACTCAGCTCTTGCACTGAAAAGACAGTGACCAATTACTACCTATTCACCTTCTCTTTCCAACTAATGATTTTACAGCTTCTCTATCAGATCCCCCTCCAGTCATCCCAGTTTGAGGCTGGAGAGCACTAGACTCGTTGTTTTACAGTGCACTTTGTCTATGGTGATGTCAGCTTGGAACATGCATTTTCTTGTAGTTTTATTAGGCGAGACTGATTAGCTGGGTCCTCAAATATATAATTTTGCCTGTGGGCTTTGTAGTCTCCATATGAATTTGACCTAGGATATACAGGTCACAGGAAAGCTTAATGATTTGGGTATTTAGATGTTCTGTGGGAGCCCAGCTTTGCTCCTGCCATCTCCTCGTGACAGTAGTTATTACATTTGGCCTCAAATTCGTTCATATTAGCTTATATCGACTTCAAAGGTTCTGATTTAAATCCCACCTCTCCTGACTGATATCTTTCTGGGAATCTGCTGCGTCCCCCCAGACCCTACCAGGAGCCTGTGGCCCTGGAGCTGCCAGAGCACCCACCCAGAACCATCTGGCGTCTGCCTGCGGTCCTCCGGGGCAGCGCTCACTGAAGGACAGCTGCCCAAAACAAATGGTGACCTCTGTCATCTGGGCCATCAATTGTTACAACATCTGGCAACTGGCTTTCTTACGAGAGCTGACATTTTGTTGCTTTGGAAGACGATTTTAAGATCCATGGGCCAGAGTAAAAAATGGAACAGATCCCAATTTTTTTTTTTTTTTTTTAATATGCACTTCAAATGGCTTGCAGTCACTTGGAATAATAACATAACGAACTCAAAGCAAATAATCAACTTATCACAGTGAGAGAATCTTTTTGACAGATTTTTACTGGTCTTATCCCATTCTTGCCTTGAATTAACCTTGCTGCAGCCCCAAAGACTCTAAACTCTGTTACAGAGACTCTGCTGCACCGTGGGGGTGCATTTAAGGAAATGCAGTGACTACATTATTGCAGTTGTCTCCACTGAACATAGGTGCTTGGCCATGTGAGTTTGTATCCAGCTTTACATCTGCACCCATGTGTACAATGCAGCAGGCTGCTCTGACACCCTGTCACTCTCTCTTATAACTTTTCTTCACAAGACAAATACAACAAGGATAGATGTTGGCATACATCTACATTTAAAACATTTCAATGTGCTAAAAAGTGTCTTTGGTCTTTTGCTACATTCATGAAGCAATTTGAAAAAAAATTAAGGAGAGTGATATCCTTAAAATCTTGGCAAAGCTAATAGTGAACCCTGGAAAACTACATTCAGGTATTGTATACAATTTATTGTGTTACTTCGGTCCCATGGATGGCTACAATTAAAATAGATTTTTAACATAAAATATTTATTTTGAGCTACAAACAATGTTTTTAAAAGATTCCTTCCCTAAACTCTAGGCAGATTTGACAAAAAAAATCCAGAAAAATAAAAGGCAAATAACTATCAAATAAGCAACTAAAATAAACTTAAAAAAAAAATTCAAAATGAAGAAATAAATTTTACTAACCACAAAGAAAAAGAAAACCAAATTAAATACAAATGTGGCAAACATGCAGGTATAAAGAAACATAAAGGTTATTAAAGTGTATAGGAAAAAATTTATAATTTAAAATATACTAACTACGATAACTAATGCAGACTTTCAGATCTAATTGAACTAATCAGCATGAGCAGATACTAATGTACAGTGGCTGCACTGATTTAACAAAACACCAAACATTCAGATAGTCAATTCCAGAGGAAGAAAAAAAATCTAAGTGCAAATACTTATTTTTGTCTGTGTTGAGGTTTCATCTGGACTCCCTGTGAAAAATGGAGACGGAAAAACAATACTGTCGAGCTACAGAGCCCCATTTCAAGCACCTCGCTGCAGCAGTCACTGACGGAGTCTGAAATGGAGTTAGGCTTGTTTAGCATGCCTGCAGGGTCACACCGACTGACCCGGTCCCCTCTGGTTTCACTTAAAACTCAGATTTTCTCCATGAAGATAACATGTTCCTCTGATATTTAGTTACCTGGTTTCCAGAAAGATCTCATTTTTCATGGTGTAATTTTTAACCTTTGTTTAAGATGTCTTTTTTTTAACATAAACTCTTTTAACCTGATACATTTCCTCAAAGAACATGTGCTTGCAAGGAAAATGTTTGGTTATTGAAATATCTTAACAAATCAAAGTTCACTGCAATTCTAGCCTGGTAGGTTATAAAGGACTGTTAAGGTAATCATTAAGTGTTCTTTCTTTAATTTCTTTTGATATTGTCTGCTATAAACATAAATATTCATATAGATAAACTGATTCTGTATGTGCTTATTCTGAGAGCTTTTGTACTGAAATAAATCATGAGCTAGCACTTCTGTGGCTTTTATTAATTCAGAAATATGGGCTATTTTTAATATACACCAAAAAAAATTAAATAGATTAAACTATGACAAAAATTTTCATGAAAAATGCCAACAAACAGCTCAAGTACCTTCTGAGTGTGAAATGCTTCAAAATATTGTTTGTATACTGAAGGCTTTTTGAGGAAGCAAAAATGATCTGACTAGACCTGCCCTGGGATAAATTAGTTTCAGTTGAGGTATAGGTTGGCACTTGGAGAGGGCCTGGCTGAGCTCATTTGGTTGAGAACTTGCTGCTGTTTGTCTGACAGCCACAAAGGCACACTGGATACAATATCTGTGCAAGTACTTTCTGCTTATCAGGAATGGCAAGTCCCAGACCACCTCCCTGCCCAAGTGCCCCCTTAAGAGGCCAGATTGGCATTTAAGGAATGTGAGGATTAGTGATGTAAACTGCAGCAAATCCAAAGTATTAAGAGGGCAGGATCTATTTAAATGTGTCACTGGGAGTTTGGAATTGCATTTTCCTATTTCGCTTTCTCCAGTCTTGTCTTCCTAAAACTCCTGACTAGTGCTTTGTAAACTCTGCTTGCTGTCCCAGTTGCAGGAGCAGCCTCCCACTCCACTGCTCCTTACTGTCCCCATGTTATCCATCCTTCCATGCTCTATCTCTCAATCTGCTCATTTGTCTTTATTTTTAAGGGGGGGACAGAGGGGTATGGTCTGTTGTTGATGTTGTGAGGCAGCAGTTTCAGTCTGTGAGCCTATACTGACCTGAGAAGTCACAAACAATTCAATGCATCGCTGCCTGCACAAACATAAAACCTTTTCACTCAGGAACCTCCCAAATCCCTCGCATCTGTAGAATTCCCCCCTGAGAAAAGCACAATTAGTAAAATCAGTGCAGCTACCCATCACCTCTGAGACCATGGTTTTACAGGATTTTGCTGCTGGGAAGTCAATTTAAGAGGTTTCATCCCCTTTTTTTTCTTCTCACCTGCTCATTCCTTTCTCTACCACCCCCAGCTTATCAGTCCTTCAGCAAGGCTAATTGATTCATTGGTATTGCTGCTGACAGCTAGAGTGATGCAGGTTAATAAACACAGGAAAGCAACAGTTGAGGAAGGGTGGGAGAGAGTGACTATTATCTTAGATCATTCCAATCAACCATTTTTTAGTATGGTCACCCAGAGAGTTGGATTGCCACATCTGAGTACCAACACAGGCAGGGAAGATTGCTTTAAACTGGCTTTGCAACTTGAAAAATTACAATATGGAATCTCAGCCTGGTTTCTTGGGTGTGTGGAGTAATATACATTCAGGAATCACGTTACACCTGACTGAAAGGCAACCAAATCTGTTGCATAACCACTGCTTTTGGGAACATAAGATAACAAATTCTGATAGAAACTGTATGGAGATGTTGGGACTTGTGCAAGGGCTGATTCCTCTCTTTCTGTTCCCAGGAGCATCGAGGCATGGCAGGTTTTATATTCTCCTTTTACAGGTGGTTCTGATCCTCCCCATGTGAAAACAGGTACCAGAAAAAAGAAAAAAATTAGAGAGGAGCAAAAAGGTTAACCAAAGGGGTATAAAGCCTTCCATAGGAGGTAAGAACAAAATAAACTAGATGACAACACTGTGGAAAGAGAAAAATTCTAGAGAGGTAAGAGAAGTGCCCAAGAAATTGTGAGTGTTTTTGAGATGGTACATAAGGATGGTTTGCTCACCATTTCGTCCCAGTAAAAAAATTAGTGGCTAGCCAAAATGAGTAAGATACAAGCTGAATACAAAAAAAAAAGAAGTACATTTTCTCACTGTGTGTAACCGATGTGGGAGACTTGCTGCCACAGGATATTATTGTTGCCCCAAGCTCTCTTAGATTCAAGGGGAGAATGAACAAGGAAGATAAATCCAGGAATGGAAACATCTAGAAAGCAAACTTGGCACAGGAGACCTCTGAGGTTCTGCTGGTGGAGTCTGTTTGGGAAAATACCAGTGCATGCCTCCACCTTCCTCTGTCCTGCCCCAGGCACCCACCTTGTCACCGCCAGGGGTGGGATAGCAGGTGGGATGGGTTTGGACCTCATTCAGCTCACCTGTTCTGATGTTCTGCAACACTATAAAACTGTCTAAATCAGGAGCTGCCCTTGTGTTTCTACATGTTGTTATGTTCCTACAAAGACAAGGCAGCATCCCCATTGTATCTACAAAGGAGTAGTGTGGACCTGTATCCACATCCCAAATTGGGGTGCGGAGAGTAGTGTTTCCCTGTCCTGGAGCCAGCACAGGTGGGAACCAGTGAATCTGGGAGTCTTGTCCTCCTCCTTCCCTGTACAGGAAGAACTTCTAGGGAGTAAGATAACAGTCTGGGGCTCTGTTCTGTGACTGACTGGGAGCTACGGGAATTTGATATTTTTCAGGAGATACCACATGTGCCGGTGAATCTATCCAAATAGTAGTTGTGGTGTGGTTGGTTCCAGCTATAAACTCTCCAGTGCTTGACCACATGTGTTTGTAAAATACGTATCCTTTTAGAGCTTATTTGGTGAGGTAGCTTCTCACAAAGAACGTTTTGTGACCTAAATATTGATATATTTAATAGATGTGCAGAGACACTAATTGTCTAAGTATCTATCAACACTGGTAAAGTAATAAAGAAATGGATACATGCTGGTGTTTAGCTAAAGCTTCTGTTTGAACTCCTACAAAAAAGAAGTATTACAAAAAAGGCTTATGTTCATTTGTATTTTCCTTTTAAAAATAATCTCATAATGTTTAATGTTGCACTATTACACAGTTCCTATTTTGCATAAATACATGATGATTATAGCTGTATAACCTTGGCAACATAGTGTCCTCATGAGGCAGCCTGAAATAGAAGAGAAATGCAGATTATACTACGCAATTGCTCTTTTGGGAACAATATTTTATTATGTTTTATTTCCTTTCCATAAAATTCAAAGAAAATGAAGGTAATTTGGTTTCCACAAAACCAATGCTAAGCTGTTGGAGGAAATTCCTAAAGCATGCTCAGGCACAGCCCTACAAACAGGTGTAGGCAAAGATGAGCAAGAAGAGCAGGCTATACTCATGAACACCTTGAATCTGACCTTCCGAACCTGGACGTTTGAGATTTCAAGCAGGAACTTGTTTAAAAATGATTGGGGCCAAATATCAGACACAGGAAAGAACTTTATGCTGTAGCTTACAACTGGGTGGAAAAGGACACACTGGGGAAAGGAAGTACTAAAAATACAAGGTCCAGTTGTTCATTGGTTTATATGGCCTGAGAATGTGGCCCAGGGAGTCTCTCAGGCTGGCCATTAGGGCCATTGTAAAAGCCACTAGGACTAGCCTGTGATGTCAGTGATAAGCTCAGCTTTCATTTAATAAGAAAAAATAAAGGCCTTTTTCTTGGTGGAGATAGAATCTCAGCCAGCTTGCCTGCCACTGAAGGAAAACAAAACTAAAAACCTTTCATACAGGGAGACAATTTGCTATTTTTTGACACTAAATTGACTCTTGGTCCATTATCCACGGCAGACTGAAACGTCACTTCTTATAACCAAGCCAGTACTCATTTGCTTAAGAGAAGTGTTTTCTGTTTAGTGCCTCATTGGAAGTAGGATGAAAATGCTCTGCAGAGCAATGGTGCCATATACCCTAGACATGCAAATTATGAGTTTTGCCTGTGTGAGGAGAAAAGGGCTAAGCCCTTTACTATAGCATGAAAAGGATAAAGCTAAACAGATTGTTTGATGTATCAGTGATATAATCTCTGAAAAATCCCACAGGAATAAACCTTTGCAGCTAAGGAATGGTGTAGCTTCAGCTTCACCATTGAAGAGCTGGTACTTTTAGTTCTTGGCATGAAAGAGTGCTTCATTGGCTTGTGAGCCCATTAATCTTGCATTTGGCATATGAACTCCCACATGATTTGAACATCTGCCTGGAAGTTACCTCTCTAATTAGCACAGATGTATTATTGTGGAATTAAAATAAATACCAAAACATATTTCTGTCTTTCCGCTTACTTTCTTCATATAACCAGTGTTGAAGTAATCATGGATAAAATTTGTCAGGTCCCAAAGCTGCTAATGTTTCATTAAAGAGGCACATGGTACTAGGGTAATTCAATACTTGTCTGTGGAACGTGTGTCTACAGGGTTATGTTCCTTCTCAGTCATGGGAACACCAGATACAACTGACAAACCCCTTGCCTTCAGCTTACAATGCAAGGATCTTTAAATAAAAACTTCTGTTTAATGCCGTAATATTTAGCACAACAGTTCCTTCAGTGCCGTTGAAGATGACACTTGTACCCTAAAAAATGGTGACTGTGAAGTTTGGGAGGACTCCCCTCTGCAGGCCAGCCTTGAATAGTTACAAATCAAATGTCCACCTTCTGGGCATCAAAGGACAAATCAATGACTGGCCACAAGATTTCCCATGAATCAGCACTGGTGACATCAGTGGCCATCTCCTTTTTGGCCAAAAATTTGCTGAATGGTTGTCAGCAATTGTCTTGAAATGACAGAGACTCTCTGGAGCCCATGTGAGACTGCTGTGATAGGCTGAGATAAAAATGACACTGCCTCCTGTTTCTGGAGTGGATTTCTTCATGCACAAGTTTTTGTGAAAATTGTAGTCCTTTTTCACAGTTTATGAGGGCTTAAGAAGCAAATACAGGGAAAGATGAGACTCCAGAAAGAGTGAAGGCATGTCTCTGTGGTGTCTCTTTAAAGAGAAGCAGCATGACCTCATAAGGGGAAATCACCTAAGGGGAAGGATGTGACAGAAGCTGCAGCCACAGCTACACTGGCAGACCGGAGATGGGCTGAATCATGGAATAAAAGGTGTTTTGTGCTCATGAGCCTCAACTGTCATCTGTACACCCACTGAGCTTGAGTCATGCATCCCAGATAGACATTGACACTATCTGTTCAAGAAGGCAAGGGGACTAATGGTGACAGTGTGCTAATATTGTCCTATCCCCTGTATTCCACATATAGCACATTCGATTTCTCTTTTTTTCTAAGAGTCATTGTCTCCCAGCTGTGGAATGGTTTGTGCCTTCAGACTTTTATGCCTGTCCCACCAAAGCAAAAGGAGATGAGGAGCATGAAGAGGAAGAGAGGAAGAAATATACTTCTTACATTTCCAAATACAAAATCATAGTTGACTTTATAAGTGACAAGAAAAAGAAACTATTATTTGTAGGATTTTAGTATGACATTTGATAGATATGTTACTCTATGTATGTTATTGGCAATATGAGAATCCATCACTCAGCCTGGTCATGGTTTGAAGTGAGCTCATACAGGAATTTTTTATTCTAGAAGTAGAGTGAAGAAAAATATCATCATTGGTGAAAGAAATGGGAAAAGATGATGATCAAGCTTAAAGGCAAAAAACATTTCGGTGATCTCCTGTCTCCATAAGGAAAAAGTAAATAAGATATTTAATGCCTAGCACCCCACACACATTTTGTTTCAGAGGGAAACCTGTCAGACACAATCCCAATTCCCAAAAGACTGCAGACAGGCATGGCTGTTTAACCCGCTTTCTGGGAAAATATACCTTATCCTGTGGACTGACTGGGCTACAGCACTTCCAGCCAGGGAAGGAAGCTGCCAAGTATCCAGTCTATTTGTGTTTCTGGTGGTTTTTTAGCCAGTAGGAATGAGAGAGGACGACCTGCATTTTCTATTCATTCTATTAGTTCAGAAATTCATTTAGTCCAAAGGATCTTAAAATTTCTTCCTCTCTTCTGAGGGGTTTCTGTAGACTGCACTCAGAGGTGATGCACATATTCTCCATACAGTTCAGTTACAACTTCACAGCCTCACATAGTGCATAAAATAACTCATATTAAATAATGTGCTCTTCTATGTGCAGAGCTAAGGTTTGCTCTTACTTGACAGATGTGACACTTGGCCATCAGGCCAATCACAACAATTATCAGCAGCATTGGTGTTGGTATTTTTGCTGGTATCAATACTACACTTCAAATCACAAACACAGCTAAAGGCTCCACTGACGACAGAAAAAACATACACCTCACTTTTTGTATGAAGGACACCCAATTTGTTTTGCCACTGTTTGGAATTAATATTAATAATAACAATAATATTAATAATTCAAAGTGTCAGGAAAGTGATAATTGCTTTAGAAGTGTATGGGGACAAGCAGTTAATAGACTGAAGAGTTCAGAAACAGATAGCTAATATTACTGAACAAAGTTTAATAGTATAAGCAGAACTATATGCTTGTCTGACTCCCATTTCTCTCCCATGCACAAAAACCTTATCTCTTTTTAGGGAGGTATTTCAGTCTGTAGTATTCAGATTGGATTTCCCAGAAATAGAATCTTGGCCAATTATGATAATTTTCTTTATCTAGATTTAAAATTAATTTAAAAGAAATGGTGACACTTAAATGCACCTGGCTGATTAAACCATAGTCTGTAGCCGACTGGAGTTAGCAGAAAGACTTTTATTGATTTCAGTGGAGTTCAGACCCTGATATTTAATCCATTTTCCTTATTGGTCTCATTTATCCCACGAGTGAACACACGTTTAAAAGAGATTGGATGTAAGTGAAAAAGGGCCCAGTGAAAGTGTATCTTAGACTCTATGTGAAAGAAAAAACAGATTGCCCAGGTAGTATTGGAGCTATCTAAGAATAAATAAAATATCTCATACCATTTCCTTTGTGTTTTTTCTCTTATTTAATCCTTTCCCTCTTTTCTGAGTAAGGGCTGTGTTTTCATCTGCTCAGCAGAAGCATTTAGCACACTGTGGATTCTTCTGAAGTCCAAGCAATAACAAATGATGATGCATCATTCTGCAGTCTTACAAGGAGCTACAAAGAGCCAGTAAAGGGTTCACAGAACATTATTATTGACATCACTGTTCCGGGAGCTTTTAGAGCTTTTAGAATTACTCTGAGATTAGATAATGAGCTCAAAAGGACACTTGGCTTCATTTGCTTTTAGAAGTTCTTTCACACAACTTTTGCTGCAATATGGCCATTCTAGAAACCTGTAGGAATCAAGAAACTTGTTGATTTAATAAATGTTAGTAGATGAGTTGAACAGTTAATTACATTACAGACTGGACAGGCAGAACAATACAGTATATGAGCTATGCCTTCATGTGAGGTTCTTCAATACCAGATATGACAGGATCCTAGTTTTTTGTGAAGACCTAGGGCATGGTTGAAATAGAAAACACATATGCATGTGCAATTCTGAGTCCTTTGAAACTCCTGCGAGAAACTCCCCAGGATGTTTCACTCTGCAGAGTTATGGAAAGCCAAAAGCTGAGTTTCCTTGAATTTGCACTTTTAAAATTCTTATTCTGTTTAAATCCAAGTGGTACAGACAGGTTTCAGTGAAGCTGGAGAAGTTCTGGCACATGTTTGTAACTAACTTTTAGACAATCAGCCCACACATGATGCTAGACTAGAATTGTTCCCAGTCTGTGTATGAACATTTAGTCCTTATAGGAATCCCACTGTGTATACCGTATCTTAGGAACTGAGCTACAGTGAAACTCAAAAATGTTCAGGGGAATTTAATGTCTTAAACAGCACTTTGAACTAAAAACATTCTTGATTCTTTTAGGTAAGCAGAATTTCTCCCTGTTACTTACCAAACATTTAAAATACAGTTCCATGTGACAGAGTGCACGTCTAAGCCCCTCTGCTGCTCAGCCTTCCCCAACACCCTCAACACACAGATTACACCAAGAAGGGAACCATGTTTTAGAGCTAGATGTTTCCAGACCTGAAGAGACTGGCTTTGATTTAGTGTTGCTCTCCACTTTGGGCAATTTTTGTCTTGTTTGAGTCAACAGGAAGCTAGAAGTGAGATATTGCTGTGGTTTCAACACAGTACTAGAACATATATAGGGATGGCTTTGGAAGGAGATGTATAGACCAGGGGCCAGCCTGGGATATATGCGGATCCTAATCAACACCTAGTGCCTACACAGGTGAATGAAAATCCTCCCACTGTTTTCATTGGTGCAGGACTGAGCTGTTGATTTTAGTCTGGCTGTTAAAGCTAGAGCAGGCAGTCATTCCTGTTGCATCTGCCATAATGGGAAATGGGATAAATTTTATTTAACTCTGATCTGCAAATCTGAGTTAAGGCAAGGACACAGAAAGGATTTGGGAATCACCAAAGCATATAGAATTTGTTCACAAGAGGTTGTGATTAAAAGGTGTGGTGGTGTGAAAATT
>VZRF01005654.1:0-76640 GCA_013396875.1 Vireo altiloquus | reverse complement strand
ATAAAATATCTATTTTATATATATATATATATATATAAACATGATGATTTTCTGTAATCAAAAAAATTAGAAAAGGATGCAATCATCCAGGTAATGCTGAGTGAACTGATGCCCTGCATCGGACAGTCTTGTCAAACTCCTGCTGGCAGAACTGAGCTCACCCCGGCCAGTTGACAGAAATGCTTATCTCGCATACGGATTCAAATCTAAGTGACATCTGTGGAAACAACGAGTGTAAGAAAATCAGTTTTTGCACACTACAGCGAAGACCTGTGAAGGGTCACAGTAGAATATGCTGCAAAAGAGCCCATGGTACAAGAAATGCAGCCTCACGGGCTGTCTCCTCAGACATGCTGGTGGAATATTCTGCATAACAGGTCACGTGCACGGTGTGCCTGAGTTTTGTAAGCAATGTCAGAAACGTCAGCACGTGTTTTACCAGGCACTTATGGTTTAAGACATGTTTTAGCTGCTAAGGCAGGCAGCCAACAAAGACGTTTGTAACAATTAACAAAGAACAGACATTAAAATGACAAGCTGCCAGATTTAAGAAGCTGAGTCATTGCTGTTCTGAAAGATGGCCCCATATGGGTCACTGTTAATGCGCTTGTAGACGAAGTGAAAGACCTGGGGCTGCGGACGGCTGTGCAACTCTGCCTTGATTTTCTGAGGGTAGGTATCCTCTGTCAGTTGTTGCCAGGTGTCATCAACAAAAAGAAACAGGCTGTATTCTTCTGGATTTGCCACTTTAAACTTCTCAGCACAAAGCTGACATACATCTTCAGTAGTGATATATGGCCTTACTAGCAAAGTCTTTCCCGTACAGCCGCTGGTAACTTCCTGGAATGCAACACGAAGGTAGTTCTGTGGAACAAGAAAGCAGACATCAGGAACTCGAGAAACCCTTGTCCTCTGAAAAGCGAAAAGTCACCAACAAAAAGCAAGCCTCTTCCTGCTCCAGCTGTGAAGCACACTCTGGTGGTGCCTGCACCTTACGGCCATCCCGTGAGCTGCAGCCTGGTGTCTAAGCCTGGTCTAACCCAGCTTCACAGGACAGTATTTCATTGTTTTTAGAGGGATTCAGAAAGCAAATTTACTCTACACCATTCGAGTAAATCTGTGTGATCTTAAGGCAAAAGCTGGATCTTTTTCCTGTAGAAACTGACACACGCCCACAACTCTGATAACCTGGATACATTCTAAATACGCCCCACAGGGAAATGCAGTTTTGCCTGCCTTCTGTTTGTTTGTTTGTTTTAAAAGAAAAATGAGCTGGAATTAAATACTAAAATGCAGTAAGATTCAAGGAGGTGGAAAAAATTACAGTGAAAAAGACTTTTTTATTGACTGAGCTGGTACCTATGGTTCATATGCTGAATAAATTAAGCAGGCTAAATCCCAATGGCAGAAGTTTACATTTCAGAGAAGCAAGGTGTTAAAAGCTAGGACTGAGAAGAACGTTCCAAACAATGACTGAAGTTCCAAAGAGCACTCTTGTCTAAGAAAGTATTCCTTGACACCAGGCAGACTGAAACACGGGAGCTCTGCAACAGGATTTTAAAAATTGAGACTGAACCTGACTGAATGGTACTAATCCGTTTTTGTTACCTGGTTTGAAGAATTTGCAGAAAAAAAAGAACATTCCTAGAAAAGGCAGAAAACACTAGTTTTAATTTTTTATGTAGCTCCCACCCACAAGACCTGTTTTGAAATGCACGTGCTTTTAGATGAATAGGATTGCTGGAAAGAAAGGCTGGAGTTTTTTACAAATGTCTGCAACTCATAGTCTAAGTATCAAAATTACTTCCATAGAATCAGAAAGCTGTATTTAATCATCATCAAAACACATTGCTTTTCCATCCATTTGGGGAAGGCAGAAAGAGCCTCCAGGGACCAAAAGCTGGCAAGGCTGTGAGACTGCAGCACAGAAATGCCATGACCACACCCCGCTTCCCTGGGATAAAGATGACTGGAGCTACATGCTGGTTGTGGGAAGGTGCTCCTTTTCAGGACTGCAAGACTCAGAGAGAGAAGAGAGAGAACTGGCATTCTGAGCAGACAGCAAAACGCTTGCATTTGTGCCAAGCACATCCTGGGAGTGGTGGGATCGACTCATTCGAGGCTCTTTTGAAAGAGACAACAGCAGGAGAGGCACTGAACACACTCGGTGACAGCTCTTCCCTGCCCACTTGCATTTTCCTGCTGCATCCAACTGAACACTGAGCCTGGTCCAAGTTCATGTGCAGAGAAAGAGAAGATGGAACTTCATACAAGATGCTGCAGAAAGAATCTGCCAGCAGTGTGCTCGGGTGGCCAAGGCCAATGGCACCTGGCCTGTATCAGGAGTACTGTGGCCAGCAGGACCAGAGATGTCATTCTTCCCCTGTACTCAGGACTGGTGGGGCCACACCTCGAGTGCTGTGTCCAGTTCTGGGCCCCTCAGTTTAGGGAGGACGTGGAGACGCTTGAACGCATCCAGAGGAGGCCAACAAGGCTGGTGAAGGGCTTGGAACACAAGCCCTATGAGGAATGGCTGAGGGAGCTGGGGTTGTTCAGCCTGGAAAAAATGAGGCTCAGGGGAGACCTCATCACTCTACAGCTCCCTGAAAGGTGGTTGTAGCCTGGGGGGGGTGTCGGTCTCTTCTCCCAGGCAACCACTGACAGAACGAGAGGACACAGCCTCAAGCTGTGCCAGGGGAAGTTTAGGTTGGACATCAGGAAAAAATTCTTCACTGAGAGAGTGGCTGGGCACTGGACTTGTCTGCCCAGGGAGAGGGTGGAGTCACTGTCCCTGGACATGATTAAAAAAAGACTGGATGTGGCACTCAGTGCCCTGGTCTGACTGATGAAGAAGTGTTAGGTCGTAGGTTGGACCTGATGATCCCAGAGGTCTCTTCCAACCTAGTTTATCCTGTGATTCTGTGAATCTTCTGTCATTTTGTCACCCAGCAGAAATACAAGGCGCTGGATGCTCCTACGTAAAGTGCAGTGCTTTGCCAGAAAGAACAAAGACTCCAGCTGCTTGAGTATGACACCTAACTACAGGTCTGCAGAACAGAATGTGGATCCCAGGGAGACGGACAGGCTTTGGGCACTGGAATGGCTCCTAATTGCTTCTCCTCTTCTTCACAGCAGACAACTGAACACTGAGGAGTAAATCCTTTCTTCTCAATTCCAACATCCTCCTTATTTCAGTCCACAAAGGGCTGCATCTGAACAGTCAATCCAAAGCATGTGAAAGAGATGCAGGCCTGGTTTTTGAAGATGAAGTGATAATGACTGTTTTGTTACTCTCCACTTGAAGGTACTGCCTTGCTCTGGAAGAGCAGGACAAAATGCAGGGGACAAAACAAAACACAAACAAACATGAGGACATCCATACTACAGAACTCTGCTGCCTGCTTAAACTTCAAAACTGTTGGGGAATTTTTCTCCCACCTCTCTCCCCTACTACCTGCTTTATGTCACTGCTGGCTGCTGGGCAGCTGTGCTGATTCTATACCCCTGGAAATCTAGATGTGATCTTTTTAATGGTAAAGCATACAAAAAAGCTGCATCTAAGAGACAATGCAGTTTGTCCTCGCTCTACAGGACTTAAAAGGGAAAGGTAAGAAAGCTCTATAATTCAGTGTTTTCTTCAGACCATCATAGTGAAACTGTTTGATAAAAAGTGCGAGGACTTCAAAACCGGGGCAAATTTGCCAGCCGTAATCTCAGCACTGTTCTGCTCCACTCGTGGCCCTGAGGGAATTTGCTACAAATCGTACCTCTCAAATGGCAACTTCCAATAACATGATCATCCCATTTTCTATTTCAGCCATAAGCTCTACCTGAAAATCATCAACTGAAGGTATTGTCCTGTTCGTTGTCCTCCTCTTGTGCCACTGCCGGAGAGTATCTCTGGCCTCTGAACTGAGCAGTTGGGCAGCTTGTTCTTCCTGGAAGTTCTTGATCAGTGAAAGTGCTCCGTAAGCGCTTGTCAAGTAATAGCCTCCTGTGAAGGACAGCGAGGGAAGAACTTCTCAGAGTGGTAACAGTTACAAGTACAGACAGTTTTCTTTGACATATATAAATACACACAGAGAGGCACCCAGGCACACACATAGATGTGAAAGTTCCTGAATTCTATTGCCAAAATATTTACGCACAAAAGGAAAACAGCTCACTGGCCTGCAAAACACTGGGGGGTGTATTCTCAGCTGCTCAGAGACATGCAGTGGTGGCATGTGCTCCATATGATATGGCAGTGCCCATGGCTGGGTCCACTGGTGCTGAGGAAAGCTGATTCCTTAAACGACTCCTGTCACTCCTTTACTCCCGAGTGTTTATTCCTCCACTCTTGGAACACCGGGTTTATTCTAAGCAATTTTCAAACAGTGTTTTGTTTTCTTCCCAAGCTTCAGAGGTGGATGAAATAAACATAGCTCTTTAAACAAAGTAAAAGACCATCTACCAATGTTCATCAATTTCAAAGCAATTGCTCTTAGGAGCAATAAAGCAACAACTGATCGTGAGATTTCTACTCTGGAATCATCCCAAACAAGTAAAAAAGTAGATTACCTTCTCCATGTAGCAAGGATGGATCCAGCAACTCCATCATGTATTCAATTTCAGTATCCAGCTCCAGCATATCACACTGGGCTAGCACATATGTCAACACAGGCAGGAAGTCATCAGCTCCATACAGCCTCCCTGAGTTGAAGTGAATACAGGCAGTGAGAGACAAACCGTATTTTTTTACCAGTTTCCGTGTTTGAAAGGAAAGCACTCTTCTGTGCCTGCTCTACCCAGTATGTTTGTATTATTCCAGAATCCATGTCTGTATTAGTCTAGAGTCACCAACGGGCAGCAAAGCGGATGTCATCCGACACTCACTGCACAGGAGACCGGCTCGATCCTGTCCTTCAAACAAGCGCAAATCTTATGCTGCGTACCTTGAGGCGTGCAAGAGAAATTTAGAGAGCTGGCTCACCTTGCCACCGGCTCAACTGGTGAAAAGGCTGCCGTGCTAGTCTGGCCTGACCTCCACCTGCACTGCTCTCATTGCCTAAGAGGGGATGAATAGGCATTTTCTTTATACATCCAGGGATTGCATCCACTTTCTGGAAGCGTGCAGACACAATCTCTTGAGTATGAATGCCACAGCAGAGAAGCCTGAATATAAAAGCCTATTAGATTTGACAAGGAAATTCAACTCATTTCCTTGACAGAGAATAGTCAAAACCACCAGTGACCAAGGCCTCCTGTACCTGAAAGGGAGCCTAAAAGAAAGATAGGGAGAGACTGTAATGGCCTGCAGTGACAGTGACTCACAAAGACCGTGCTGTACCTAGGCCTGTCTGTGTTCCTGCCGCTTCTCCTGCTTTTTAACTTTCTGTTCAGTAATCACCATGTGACCAAATCTCTGGGTCTGGCAAAACGGTGCTTAGTGCAGAACTGATGTGACGGTCACTCAGAATCGCCCAGAGCGGGAGCAACTTACAACTCTGGTGGAACTCGAGTGACAGCGGCCGAGGCGCACGCTCCAGCTAACACGCTTACCTGGCCGCGAGTATGTGGAAAAGCAGACACTCAAGCAGCTGCTGGCTCAATGACATGTCTAACAAACTTTACATGACAAATCAAGACAGCCCCATGAGCATTTGCCACATCTTAGCCCAAGTCTCCCCGTGCAGCACTTAACCAGCAGCAGCCTCTCAGTATTTTCCTTCTGCAGGCTGGAAATACCTTACTCAGTGCAATAACACAGTATGGTGAGAGAAGCTTACAGAACATCAGGCCAAGATTCCTACATCCATTTTTAAAAGGCAGAATTTTTAAGTGCAACAATAAGCTGGGCAGGAGCTCAGTCCTAAATCTTGTAAAAGTACCTGGGAGGTTTTAACAGCCACGAGCTTTCACCATTCATCTCAAATCTCCAAAGAAAGTAGGTGTTTTGATCCGCAGCAGACCCAGCTGCACACGCAAAGCTTTCTTAGAAAGTAAACTGCCAAGCACCTGCAGAAGCTTATATTCACTTAGGGGAAGAAAATCTCCTACTGCTACAGCTTTGCTACACCTTAGCTCACAAGTTCCATAGCAGTGCAAGGGAGAATGTCAGAGTTGCACCTATATATTCATGCCGTCCAGCACAGCATTTTGGACCACTGACTGCTCAGCAGTTCTTGACTGGTCTGTAGTGCCATTTTGGTATTCAGGTTTCAAAGCCACTTTTGGATTCTTGCTACAGTGCAGAAACAGATGTCACTTCTGTTCCAAAAGCATGACACAAAGTGTCCAAATGAGAACATTCAGTGGCACAGCAAGCCGAAAATACAATATTAGAAGCTGCTTTTCTCCACCCGTTAAGAAAGAACTCTTGTAATTGTCATACTGCATACATGCTATTGAATTACTATAGCTAAATATAGGGTGTTACCTCTATAGCTAAATATAGGGTGTTACCTCTGTTAAAATTTGCAGAAAAATACTCATTTAAAATCAGTGTTAAATTCAAGGCTCACAGGACAGCCTTTCTGCCAGGCAACTACAGCTAAGGAAAGCTGCTCTTTTTCAACTGCTTCACATCTGTAGGATGCTCTGCCTGGAATGAGGTAAAACAATGCCCTGTTTTGCAAAAGCTGTCAGTGGTGAACTAAGAAGTGGTATCACAGTGCTTTTGGTGTTGAATGATGCTAAACCCAGTCTGATTCATCAACCCCAACGTTAAACATGCCTGAGAGTGAGGCAAAGATGTGGCAGATAGGGTAAAGTATCCTCATCTCCAAAGGTTAGGCTGCCGCAGCTGGCATGGAGACGTCTGGCTGACAGTCAATCACTTTACAAGTCCAGTCCCACTTTCAAACGGCAGGCTCTTCTAACATATCCCTTCCGGGAGTGTGTGTGAAGACTCCTCCCTTGGGCGGGAACATCCCTCACAGCCACTCCTGGAGCCTGAGCAAAACAGATTTGCCCCCCTGGTCGTTGGTCTCCATAAGTAACATCAATCTCTACTCGGTAATTGTTTTGGGGTTTTTTGCTGGCTTTAATATAATTGCTTAATTATAATTGCTTTGATATAGTGCATTATACTGTACTAGACTACACAAGTAGTTTTTACTTCTATACTGTGTAGTAGATAATTCAGATTAAGATCTTTTTTGTCTAATCATTTAGCATAATAAATAATTTGTTTTTATATAACTGTATCTGGTTTGCCATCCTGAATCTTGTAGGATAAAGTTACACAAAGGTTCAACCACACCTCTGTAATTCCTTAGATTTAAACCACTGTAAAAGTCTGGGCTAAGACTGCACCCAGGCAGGCTCTCTGAGAAGTTCAGAAAGCACGTTCATGACTCCAGGGAGGGCTTCTGTAATTAACTTTGTCTGAAGCTCCCACGACAACAACTCTGCTTCATTCAGACTGAGTTTTTAAGATGGGTGGCCAGATAGATCAGAGACAGCAGGAAAAAAGCAGAGGGGAGGAATTCCTCTCAAAAGGACGAGGAGAGGCTACAAGAGCTTCAGCATGAGACCTGTCTGCAGAATGAGATCGTCTGATTCCTCCAAAAGACACCACCAGGCATGAAATATCAGTGAACCCGAACTACAAGAAGCACCGTACCTGAGTTATTCTCCATAACAGTGTAAATCAGTTTGCAAACTCTCAGCAGCAGCATGACTTTCTTTTCAGGTGAATACATCTTCTGCATAGTCATGAACTTGACTTTGATCTTTTCAACGTCCACAAAGTCTGGTGTCGGAACAAACACACCCAGTTCCTGAGGATTCCTCTGCCGCACCAGCTGCAGGTTTTCCTTGAGTTGTTTCCAGGAACCATCCGTGGTATGAAACTCTTTCAACATCGCTTCAATGTGACCCTTCAATGGCTTCAGAATGCACTTATGCATGGCCTTCTCCAGCACAACATCTGCAACAGGAAAACACAAATCCAGCTGACTTCCCCCTCTAAAGCAGAGCCAGCATTAATATAACCGTTCCCTGAAGAGAGCCTGCAGAGCAAAACCTGCTTCCTAAGGCCCATGTATTACGCAAGCTGAGTTTCCAGATGTTTGTTAGCACAAAAACAAGAGGCAGAGCAGAATCTGTATTCCATTGTCATTTATGGCACTGTGGTAAATAAAAAAAACCCACACCCACACAGACAGACTAAGGATAGTTTAAAAAAAACCCAAAAAAAACCTGCAGGTCTATTTAAGTTTTTCTTTTGTTGGTCAGAAGTCTACAGGTTTTATTTTACTTTGAGTTTAGACTTTAAATCCCAAACTTAATGTAAAACACATTCAAAATCATAATTTTTGTCTGCTTTGGCATTAAAGCCTATCCTTTTTGCATAGTTTCCAATGGAAACTCTAACTCAATAAAGATTTCCTAAAACTTGGCTCAGCTTTGTCAGGATCTTTATGAAGCTGGACAGATTACAGGCTTTAAAACCAAGCTGTGTTTTTCCAGCTTCAGATTTCATCACACAAGCTTTTATTTACAGCTTTGTCATCAAGTTCCAAGTTCTTTGGCAATAGTGTGCACATGGCACAGTAACCACTAACTTTAGGGCCTATTTTCAATTCTTGTTCTACTCTGTTTTTTTTTAACCATCATTCTCCATTTTCAAAGTATGGACTCTGTCAACAGAGAACGCTCTTTGCTAAACATTTTCTCTGCAAACCTTTACTTTAAAAGTAAAGGTTTGCAGAGAAAAACCTTTCCTTTCCCAGCATCTTTATGGCAACACAGCTTACATTACTTATTAGATTACATCGATTATTTGTACTGTGGTGGTGAACATGGTGGAGAATGTTCCTCTGCCATCCCTGCAGGAGAGTGGGGCAGGACCAGAGCCTAGAGCAGGCAGATGTACCAGAGAGGCACAAGCACTGAGAGCAGACAGAGGAGAGACTGTGTCACTGCCAGGTCACACGTTTACACAAATAAACTGCTAGTAATGGTGACTCATTAAAGTTTCATTAAACCCCATGCCTGCTGCCCCAGGTTCTTTGCCTGTACTTCTGTGTTTTTCTTAGATTACAGCCTCTTTCTTTTCTCCCTAGTCTCCTTTTTTAAAAAAAATCACATACTATTTCTAAGGCTTGGGATTTGCACACACACCCACACGGTCTCCAAACAAGCATTACTCTGTTTTCTTGCTTTTTGCTTTCATTTCTCTTATTGTTGTGTCCAGCCCTTTTTCCTCTTGGGTCTCCATACCTCTCCTTCCCACATAAACACACCCGTCACACGCTCCTCGTATGGTGCCTTGACTTCATATGACAATTCAGCTTACTTTATTTCTACTACCTGATTTTTTAAAATAGGAAAACACCAACTGCTTTGCTTGTAAGAGGAACACCTCTGCAGTGTGCATTCCAACCACTTGGTCTTGTTTATTAAAGCAGCTGGTGCTGCTAAACATCATGCAAAGGGAGAGAGTTCTGTCCCCATGAATGCTGAACTCCCAC
Organism: Vireo altiloquus; assembly: GCA_013396875.1. Taxonomy (NCBI): domain Eukaryota; kingdom Metazoa; phylum Chordata; class Aves; order Passeriformes; family Vireonidae; genus Vireo; species Vireo altiloquus. The sequence continues at coordinate 67,182 of VZRF01005654.1, read as the reverse complement.
AGGCTTCCACTGGAAGTTCTGCATGTGAATACTAAGCAGGAGCCGTCCTTCGTCTCAATAAAGAGGGGTCATCACCACATTTGCTCACAGGAGCCTCGGAAAACTCTGTATGTTTCTGCATGTGGCTGATTCTCTATAGGAACAGGAAGCAGAAGCAGTGCCTCCCCAGAAGCTACAGGAACTGGATGCTGCTGGGAGAGAAAATTCCTCCCCAGAGCCCTGGTCCTTTGTTGGGGACAGGCTCGTTGTCTGTAGGTGGAAAGTGGAAGGCTCAGGGCTTCTGCCCTCAACCCTTCAAAAGGTAGTGCCACTTCCACAGATGAACCATGCAGATTTTTACAGCTGTGCAAGATGGCAAGAAGGTTTTTTTTGCAATTTGTCACGGGCTCCAAAAGCATTGCCTGGAAATTGCTTTGAATCTTACTCGATCACATTCCACCATTTCTGTGGAAATCTGAAATCATTTTGAAGCAGCACAGAGGAAGGGATCACATAAATCATGTGCTCAAAGCTGTGCCCAAAGCTCTACACAGGCAGAACAGAACAAAGAAAAAACCACAACGAACAAAAATCTACCAAACTACATGCAAAAAAATCCCCCCAAAACAACACACAACCTTTTTTTCTCCCTTATGAATTCTTGGCACAGACATAAGAACCACTGCCCTCACATGAAAAAGTGGCAAAATCTAACAAGCTGGTGAGGCTAACAGCAGCAAGACTGATAAGGGCTGGACTGTTTTGTTACTGGTCAACAGTAATACCCATATGTATCCTAATAAATACAAAGCTTATAAAGATTTCATATTATTATTAAAGCCTGGAAGGACAGCACTTCTTGTGATCTGAGTCCGAGAACAATACTCAGTGTCACGGCACCTATAAGCATGTTTGGGGTCACACCATCCAACTAGTGACCCTTTCTTCAGCACTGCTGCTTCTGGCCACTTTCAGATAAAGGTGTTTCTGGATACGATCCCAGGAACCAATTCTCAGCCAGCAGCAGTTCTCACTGTTTGACTTCTAAGGGCCACAAGAAAGTATATGAGGGCTTCCCAGGCAAATCAGCATCTAAGTTCTGAACTGAGGACTGATTTTTACCTTGACATCTCTGTATATTTCTAAGATCCCAATCAGCAACCAAAATTCTGTTTACTTCAGATGCATGCTTTCAAATATCCTCCCAGGATGCTTACCACTCCAAAACCAAAACAGACAGTCTTCAGATAACTTTTTTTTTTTTTAACTGAATATAATTTGAGCTGAACACTGTGTATTGTTCCCGAACTGATGCTTATAATTAGCCTGTAGCCTCAAAATGGGAACTGGAAGTGCTTTGATAAATGAATTGTAAAGGCTAGCCAGCTAGTTTCGTTGTGACTTGTGGAAACACATCTGTATCCTGTGCTGACATGCTATTTTTGTTTTGCTGCCAACCACACAAGTCTGCATCTAGACAGGACAACATATTAGTCATTGCCAGTGTCCTTACACAGCCTCCTTACAACCCGCACTTCCTCAAATTGCAGGCACGCTCTCACCTTTTCCAGGCTCTCAGTTTCCCTGCCACCTACCAACTGCTGTTGCTCCACTGAGGTGACCTGCCAGATTCCAGTCCAGATTTACACACAAGCTCTGCTTACCATGGCCAAACCATTCATGAGGAAAATCAGGGGGCAGTAGGAGACTGAGTGAGCCTGAGAACCACCACAAAAAGGCACAGCCCTCCACAAGACACACTGCCTGGGAGCCAAAAGCAAAAAGTTGCTTTGGAATACCACAGCGGGTACATGCATGGCACCTGACTACACAGCATTTTCTTTGTTCTGCATTTTCCTAATACCTTTTAAGTTCATTGACTGGCACAACCAACACATATCTATTTAAAGATAACTCATGTCAGGATGGCCAAGCATCCATTTCTTGGTGGGCATCTGCACTGTCACAGGCCTCGTCCATGGTGCAGACAAGGATATCTCCTCCACAGGAGCACGACTTGAAAGTAAGACCTCACACAACCCACATTCCTTGATAATCAGCACGACCCTGAAAACAGAGGTAGGACTGAGGTGGCTGATGAACAGGCAGTGGTGGCAGAGACAGCGCCTAGGGATGCAAGGTAAACCTCCCCTCACCTGACCTACATAAAGCACACCAAAGAATCACTCAACTATCTGCGCTAGGCGTGTTCTGCCATAGGCATCTGTGGGTTACTTAAAACTCACGCTACAGCTGTGTGGTAAACACTCGTCTTCTACTGAAGTAGCAGTAAAGAAAAGAAGCAGTGAACAAGTCACAAAATAAATCCAAGGGATGATCAGAAAAAGAACCCGGTCCTCTGCCTCTGCTCAGTGCTTTTACCACTGCTTCCTACCTGCCCTGTCCTGCCATTGGTGTGGTGAAAGGAGGTGCACTGAGGGTCATGTTTGTCAGCCTAAACTCAACAGGAAAAGATGCTACAATGAATGACGGACAGGGCACCAGAACAAATGCACCTAAAAAGTAACACAGCAGAAAAATCAGCTGGCATGGGTTTTTCAAGCAGAAATAGTGGCATATCACTGTAATTCCTTCAGGAAGATAATTGGATTAGTAAAGAAGAGGGGATCTGGCGTGGGCTGCCGCCTAACCTTTTAAAGACCCATAGGCTTAACTCTGTGCACCTTCCATATAAACAAACAAGGCAAATATTGTCTTGCCATAATAACCATAAGCAGGGTGCGTGAACAGGTGCATGAAATACTGCACAGAGAACCCAATTATCCGCGGTTGACTGTCAGACAAAATGGACATTGGAAAAGAGGTATCATGGGGGTCAGTCCCGGGCTTCAGTTCATTAGTATTGCCAGCTCTGTCTGTCTGCAACTCCTCTGTACAGACCCAAGGCCTTGCAACAAGGCATGGACTGCCAGTAAGGGGCCAACACATTCTCTCCAAGCTTCTTTTAACATTCAGCATTTAAATATCCCTTACATATTAGAAATACCAAAGCAAGTAATAGATGGTATTGTTTAGGCACGTTCCCACATGATCGGTGAGTACCTTACTGACAAATGGTTTAGACCAGTCATTTCTTGGTTCAGGGCCAGATTCGGGCACCGAGGCTGAAGTTGTTCAGATGTTAGATCCCACTTGGCAAAGTGACAACATTCAACTTAACTCCTTTCTGTTCTAAGCCAGGAAAAGATGAAAAGACAAAAACTTCCAAACATTTGCTGATCAAGCAGCTGTGGACTGTCAACGTCTCCTCTGACCAGTCCACGTCTTTATTCTGTCGATACAAACTGAGGTGTGGATATCTTTTAAAAAACTAAATTGCCTTCATTCTTAAACAATAAAGAGCCACGTGCCTTACTCTTGATTCTGTCCCAACACTGGGAGTCCCATTGCTTCAGGGAGGGTTAACAGCCTACAGTGCTAAGATTAGGAGGCATCTGTCAGAACTGATTAGAAACTCTGAAGCATATTTGGCCAATGATTTCGCAGAAGTTTAACGATTTGATGGGACCCCTGTCTGGGAAACTTAAGAGATCTGACGCAAAGAGTCCATGATGCAGGTCTGGAAGAAAACCTACACGATCACAAAGACCATTACAGAGACATGGGCTTCACTAAACCTGGGGGCGCTGCTCCAGCACCTGCTGAGGTTCAGGAGACAAAAGAGGGTTAAAGTGAAGCCTGAATGGAGGAGTATTATCCAGAAGCACACATCCAGCACCAGGCTGACACGTTAGAGGAAAAAAACTGCACCACGGAAGTGTGAACTGACGAGAGAGGATAAACGACTACTCACAAAGTTAAAATTTGGGCTGCAATTCCATATTGAAATAGTCAAGCAAAACTGTGGACAACAGGCAGGGCTCTACTTAATAAAAAGCTCTCTATAGGGATGACTAAATTTTGCTGTCACATAGTTATCTGCTTAGATCAGCAACATCTGATGCTCCTGATCCACTGCAGTTTGCTGGTGCAAGCCAAAGGCAGTAGATGATTCAAAAGCCAGTTCTTCCTTTGTTTAAACCAGCCCACTTTATAAATTAATCGTGTTTAGTCACATAAAAGTCAAAACCAGACTTTCTGTCTCTGAAGAAAACCAGGGCAGTTTTAGTTGTTGTATTTCATAGCTTATGCTACTCCAAATTCTGAAACATTTAATAGCAGACAACATCTTTTCCAGTCTTGGGAGACCCACAGTCTGATTAAACCACACCCTTGTGAAATGAAAAGCACGTAACAAACCAAGCTTTCAGAAAATTACAGCCAAACTGCATCTGTGTAGCTTTGTCGAATATCCAGCGCTCCGCAGAAATGCAGGCAAAAATGCGCCTGCATCCCCTGCTTAATTTGGTGCTTTTTCTTCCATGGAACACCCACCTAACAGTCTTCATTATTATAGTGAGAATATCACCTCTCTGAGCCTCAATATCGAGGACACTCTTCACATTTTTGTATTTGCTCTAGCAGTCCTGGTGACTTTTGCTTGCCTTTGCGTAAATGAAGTTGAGGTTACGTGAGAATACTTCCTCTTGGTCAAGGACAGGCAGAACGTCAATATAAAATTACCCTCTAGTCCCAGAGAAAGAAGTATCTGCCAATTTTGCACTGAGCCAACTGTTGGGACACTGGGGTATGGAGAAAAACAAGCAAATTAGGACTGAAGTGAGCTCACAAGGAAAGTATTTTGCCCTGAGGCGTGTTTACCTCTTAAATGTGGCTTACAGGCTCTTTTACAAATACTGCTCAGACTCTGCAAGAGAGGCAGTGAGATTTATGCAGGAACAACGATTTCACTTTTGTGAAATCTGCTGTTAAAACATATTGTAACATATAGCTCATCCACAACCACTCACAAACACATATAACAGAGAAGTACAAAAAACCAGAGATCAGCAGCCCCTTCTCTCTCTTGCACACATTTGTTTTCTAAAGCTCGTGCATATCTTTTTATTTAGTATCAAGTGCAGGGATAGTACAGCTCTGCTAGAAGTGACTAAGAATGTCTGGGAGAATCAGATTTATCTCAAAACTGAGTTGTCAAAAAATGTCTCTCTGCTTTTAAATGTCACTGGTTTTGAATAAATTCTAGTTCTACAGCTACAATCCATATGGGTTAGATTTGGCAGTTTTAGACCAAACATTGAGAACGATGTCAGCCCAATTCAGGGAAAAATACATGTGTGCCAGCAAATAAAGGATTCTCTATTGTTAACAGTACAGCAGCAAAAAAAGTAATAATCACAGGTAAAAAGTCCACGTTGCACCTATTTTAAGAATAACTTCTTATGAACAACTTCATAGTGTAATCATTCCAAGCCAATAGGGTAATTTGGGGTGGGGATGGGGCAGGGGGGGAGATATTTTGAGATTTGAGATTGAGAGATTTTGAGAGATATATATCTCAAAATTTAAGATTTTGAGATTTTTGAGATATTTTGATTTTTGATTGAGAACACTCAAATACTCGGTGGTTCAAGCTCTACTAGCAAAGTTAGCCCCACCTTTCTGAACTGGACAAAGACTATCATCATAAACACAGATCACACATTTTCACCTTGCCCGCAAAACACAGGACAGTGCTTCTTACCTATTTGGTCTTCGGGAATCAGTGATTCGATTGGGGGATCAAGTTCGGAGCTTTGGGACAAATAGTTCTTGACTTGAGTCATGAACTGACGAATTGTTTGCAGCATATCAGTGCTCGAAACATGGCACTCCTTGTTTTCTTGGAGAAAGCTGACATAGTCCTGTACTAAGCATCCAAAATAGGTGCGTTTGTCCCGGGACATCTCTGCAATTTTCTTAATCATCCTCTTCTCGGGGGTCATGAAGGAACTGAAAACTCCGCTGACTTTCCGTAGCTGAGATTTCACAATCTTGGGGAGAACAAACGAACTGCTTCTTTTCTTCTTGGGCTTCAAAGGGGGTGCCATGCTCTCCTGGTCACTTTCCCCCTCAAAGTCCTCCAGGCTGCTGTTGGTGTCCCCCTCATAGCCGAAGAGCGGCATGCTCCGATCGAAGTCCAGCGAGTCAGACGAGGAGGTGGAAATGCTCATGTCGCTCAGTCTCTGCCGGCCTCCATTCCACGGGATGTGTGACTCAGAGATGGCAGCCGGCGTCTTTTTGGAAGCTGCTGGAGCCGGCTCGGGCAGGGTTTCACCTGGAACAGCAGCTGCCTCGGGCACGCGCATGGAGCCAGGCCGGATCGCCGCCGCGCTCCTGGAGGCACCGTTCGCCTCAGAGCACACAGCCTGCTTCTTCAGCCGAGGAGGCGGAATCGGGGTGGGCTTGTTCTGCAGCAAATCCAAGCCTCTCTCCTTATGGTTGACTGTTTCTGGCATGCTCGCCTGCTTTATAGTCCTGGAAAGCTGTGGGCTCGTGAGGGTGCTATTAATAGCAGGAGGTGGCGGCCGGGGCGGGGGGGAGCGAGGCCTCGCTGTGCCATTCACGTCTTGAGTTCTCGGGCTCTGCCTTTTCAGACTTCCACTGACATCCTGGCTGTGCACTTTTAAGAAGAGGGGATTAATGAAACACAGCGCTCCGTTGGTCTGGCTGCACTCCAGCTCTGAAGGCGTTCTGGTGCGTATAGAATGCACTCCATTTATAAGGCAGAGCTGGCGTGAGTCTTTGCAAGCACTGTCCAAAGGCACAGGCCTACAGGGAGGTGAAGGATCCGGGGGGTTGCTGTTAGCCAGGGAGCTCCAAAAGTCTGAAAATCATCATTGCATTAACGTAAGAATGCAAAACAGCATGCAGATGCCTTTCAGAACATTCAGCTCTACAATAGCAGTTTAAAGCATCTAGAAATTTAGGCAAGATTTTATTAATTCAAAGAGGAAAAAAAATCCAAGTGAACCTCTTAAAGCATTACTAGACATAACTACTATTGCATGCTACATTCCTGGGGCTGCTCTTACTCATTTATAAATACCATGACCAATGCATAGCTTCCCATCAGCCCACTAAGCTTAAAATTAAACTGAAAATCAAAGAAAGGAATGGAGACTGTAACATAATACTTTTTACTGGCTTGAGACTGAAATGAACACAACCTGCTTGCTAGCATCTCACTGAGGAGAAATAAGGCAAGACTCTCAGCTAGTATTAATAAGCTCACTTCATTAAAGACAATAGTTAAGCTGGCTGACACCAGCTAAAGGCCACTTACAGAAACTCTACAAATATCTTGGTTTGGTTTCTTTTCATAGGGAACACATGAAACTATACTGAAAAGACAGCTCACATTTTGCCGTGGTGGGTGCACGCACCACCTTTAGCTGTGCGGACCAAGCGTTCAAGTCTCTAATAAGGGCACTGGCCTGCTGCCCTGCCTTTGCCGTGGGGACATTTCACCTGAGGATACAGACACGCAGCAACGCATAGAGAGACCCAGTGTGCAGTCCCACACCAGCAGCATTGAAAACCTATGATACACCAGCAAGTTGCAGCTGCAGCCTCTGCATGTATCCCAGCAAAGTGTCAGCATGTTTGTGCAACCGACTCACTGCTAAAGAGCATCGGTTCCTGAAGGTATGAAGATTGAAACCAGATGTGCCCTTGAAGGCAGCAGTCATGCTGAAATAAGGGCAAAATACCAGAAGAGGGAGATTTAGCTAAAATTTGCCAATCTTGACGTGGTTCCTTTTCCCATAGTGCGTCAAGATGCCTCAGTGGAGGCAACTGAGCAGTGACACCTGGGCCCAACTGCATGAATGCCAAGCATCCACAACAGGTCCCTGCCCAATAGCCGTGTCCTGCCTGCGGGGTAGAAGACAGGAAATAGCCCATGGTGACAGGCCATGGCCAGAGAATGTATATAGGCACAGGCATGTTTCTCTACATAGTCATGCCACGCTGCTGGTGTTCCCAGCTTCATGACTTCACATCCTGCCTGCATATCTCTCAGTGCCTGTGCCTGGCTCGTGGCTGCTGCAAACACGCGTGATGTAAGCGCCGCTGCAGGTGAAACACAAGGGAGACTGAGAGGGAATCTTATGTTCAGCACATGAAACCTTACAGGTTGGTAACAGCCTTGAAATCTTTACCAGAAGTTCCTCCTGATGCAGTTTGCTGGGCTACATGCTGTTGACCTGGAGTTGTGCAGCTCTCCCTCTGAGCCTACTGCACAAGAGAGCTCTGGCAGGGGATACAATCCTGAGTTCACACACCACGGGATTTTGTGCCTACACGTTCCTCAAAAAAACCTCACACTTTAAAGGAAGGGCTGTTGGGAGTTTTTAGGCCTCTCTTGAGTCCACAGCATTGAAGGGCTGACTTTCTGGTGTGCTGTTCTGCACGTGGACACCTAAAACTCCATCAAAATCTCAACTTTGTTGCCTGGTTTTAGCTCACAGGAACTGTGATCTTAATCTGGTGTATATCGGGTAACTGATCCCAAATACAGCAACCACATGGACACTGATCCATCAATCTCCTCCTCGGCTTTCAAACGTAGTAGCTAAAGAAAAACCACACACAATGCAGAGAGTGTTGAAGACCAAGACTAATTCTGCAGCAAGCAGGCCACAGTGCCCTGGGGTACTGGTGACCAAGTGTGGTTAGCCTGGAGAGCTTGATCAACATTACCATTATCATCCCCTCTGGAGAGACTCTGCTCACATTTCTTTGAGGCTTCCATGTGTCACTGGGAGACGGTCTTCGTTACACCGTATCCCAATCAGACCTTTTACTTTCCTTTTGCCATCTAAACATTGACTTCAATAGTACCATATTTGCCTCTATTCCCATGATATTCCGTACTTTCACCTGATTACCTAAACTTGCAGACAAACAGTGCAGAAGTGATTTATCTCCTCTCTAAAACAAACAGTTTAATTGCACTGACACTGCTGCAGTAAACCCAAATGTAAAGCACTGCAATACATACCCATGTATGACTTTACTGCAAAGTCCCACCAAACACTTCAAGAGATCCTCATGCTAATGCTGATTTAGAGAGGATTCTTTTCAAAATCAAAGACAATTAAAAAAATCTACTGCAACAAAGACTGCTGACAGTCAACCTTCCCTTCCTGGAGAAGGAAATGAGGCCACTCAGCACTTTGCTCAATGTGGAGTTGCTCAATGATTCATCTGGGTGGTGCCCAAGTTTCAAATCCCACCAGGCTTTGCATCCATCTCCTCTGAGCTCAAGGTATGCTTTACAACAAGCCTGTGTTTGGCTGTAGCAGCCAAGCGATGCAAGGACATGTCCTTGCATTGTCTTTAGGTATTTTAAAAATTTCACCTAACCCATGCTCATGGATACATTCTGCAGATCCTTATACACACACCCCTCATTTTCTAAATATGCCACTTCATTGAGGCACTGATCTCAAAATTCACCATTTTAAGTTTGCGTGTCAATCTGAAGTTTTATTAACAGGGAACCTCTGTAGTTCCTACACTCTCCTCACAATAAATTATAAAGCCAGTGCCTGCTATGTGCGCACACAGACAACGTTAGATCTTGGAGCAGAAGCAACGTCAGCCTCTGTGTGGGGACTGTGAGATTGGCTTTGCCCAAGGGCTGCCCAGAGAGGGGAGAGAAGAAGGAAACAACACTAACAAACATATCACAGAAGGCACAGAAAGAAGGAAGAGCACCACTCCTTGGGCAGAACAAGGTCTGGCCTTCCCAATTAAGAGAAACTGCTTTTCTAAATGAAATTTGTATCATCACTACCCAGTATGAATTATTTACTGATACAGCCTATTTCTTCAAGGTTACAGGAGTGCGACAGGGAAGGACATCTATGTAGAGAACTACTTACTCAGTCCAAGCTGAGCAATCTCTTCAAGTTCAGCTTCTGTCTTTGCTGCAGCAATTGCATGAGGCAACTTCAGTGTGAATGGAAGGACATCCCTGTTTTCAAAGAGAAAAACCATTATGGTTTTCAGCAACATCCATAGTTTTAAAAGCTTTTTTTTTTTTTAACACTGGCAGTGGCTGATCTCTGATTATTTTCTTCTTGAGCTGTGGCAGGTAGCGAGATCCTGAAACACACAGCACAGTTAAACATTACCAACTCCAGGGCTCCTTTACATTGCAGAGTGGTGTGAAGGGCAAATGACAGTCAAGCGCCCGGGAGCTTCCCTAGGATCATTTCCACAGAGCCATCCAGGATTTTCTGCCTTTCCAGCAGAAGCTTTTACACCTGTTGTGCAAGCAGATCAGTGAGATGCAAACTTGTTATCTGCCCTTAATACTTCAACAAAGCTTCTTACTTTCTGAAATACACTGTTGACTGCTATTCCAGTTTTCAGAATAAAAATTTTAAAGAGTAGTTGCAGAGCTACTCTAAAAATTTCTATATCTCTCGCCTGCCCAGTTAGTACCAATACCCTCAAGCAACAGTGCGTGCTAAACTGCAACACCTGTAGTAGAAGTACCCATGGAATTAAGACTACATGAGAATCCTACACAGCTGGTGTCAGAATGAATTTTGGTAAATTTTAAGGCTGTGAACAAGCCAACCGTCTGCTGTAGCACAGATAGTGGGTCTTTATCACATAAATGTTCTCTTTGTTGTATGTTAGCTTCTTGAAAAAACAGGATCTCAGAATTCCACTCACGCTCGAGTCAAGCATATGCACAAGACTGATATGCAAGCTAAAAAGCATTTGAAAGGCACTTTCAACATGGTACCACAGACAATCTGGAGTCCAGATCATCATCACAGTCTCAATTCAAAGATAAGTAAACCCTGACTCCTCATAAAAACTGGCTGGGTGCCTCCTGCAAGAAGTTCCCTCTGGTTTTAGAAAATCCTCCTGGATTTCCTGTGATGTACAAAATGGTACTGTCTCTTTTTCACAATAGCCACATATCTGCCTCCTTCAGTCTATACAAAGCAACTCTGAACCTTCAGTGAAAGGAAATGGATAGACTAATGCCAAGAAATCTCTATTTGCTGCATGATCCTGTAGGCACTTAGAGAGAATTCACTAGAGCCTGGCAAGTGGGCAGAACTAGAAGGGTGACAAGATAAGGATTATCCCCTCATTAAACTACTTTTAAATGCATTTTCAGCTCATTTCTCATCGGAGTGCTGACCAATTACCTATGTGGTATCAATGCTGCTTTCAGCACATGCACGTACAGCTCAGTGAAACAGAGGCTAGAGCAAAGGGGTCTAAGATGCTCCTCCACCACAAACGAAACCAGCAAGCACAGCAACCCAAGAGCATCCCACCACGGTCAGCATGAACCGGCAGCCTCGATGTGGTAAAAGGACTGAGACCATCACGGCTGCCTCTCCCTGCTTCCTTCAGAAAGTGTGCACGTGTCGTGTCCTGTCTGTGCATCCGTACAAGGCTCGAACATTAGTCTGGAAATTTGCACCAGTAAACTGAAGTCAAATTGAAAACAAAAGATTAAATCCACCAGCTACTTTTTTTCTGTGTACTACCTGGGAAATAATTTTGGCAACCATAAACTGCAAAGCTGACAAGGCCATTTTTGTTGTTCACCATTTAAATTGACATCTCTCCAGTTGTCATATTTCACATAGTGGACATTTTTCCATTATGCTCCAAAAATTCTTTTCACCAGCAATTCCACAAAATGCACTTTGCAAGCTGTTTTTAAATGAGCTACAGAGCTCTTAAGAAAACATTGCAGGATATCAGCTAAAGTAAAGTTCAACTTGGCACGACAACACAGCTGGGTGGGTAAAATCACAGCAGCCTCCCAATAATCAGTATGAAGTCAGACAGAGACACTTGCTTCCAAGACTCACCTCTGATTTCTTCCATTACATTCTAAGACTACCCAGGAATATTTGCAGACTGGCAACATAAATATCATGCTGAACCAAGTCCTTGAAACTCTTTTCTTGAGACAGTCTAGCAGATGTGACTTGGAACATAACACCATCTTACCTGCTAATACAGTAGAAAGCAATGAGTCTGAACAAATCAGCAAAACTTATTCCAGACCCCTCCAAGGAAAACGCTGCGAAGAAAGTCACAAGAAAGAATCATACATTAATCCACTGTTTCTTTAAAAAGTTTAATAAAATGCATCTTAGATTTTTGCACCAAGTTGGTAAGTTATCACCATCAAACTAGCTACTATTTGGTTAAGAGAAAACAACTCTGTAGAGGAGTACATATCTCTGCTGAAGGCATTTTCAATAATTTACTGATAATCTTGGTGCCTGGTTTGCTTTTGTATTCCAGGCATATGGTCTAATTCCTGTAAAACAGATTGTATGATGAGGACTGCACAAAGTTTTGCTAATAGACAACAAACCAATAGCTGAGGCTTTGTTTGCCCAGTGTACTAATATACCTAATTTTAAATCTCTTATTTCCTCCTCTCGAATTCCATTCTACTCACTAGTCTTCGCCCCAGGCGTGTACAACCTAAAGGGAGATAAATTTTCATTCACTCCAAGAAAACCTTTTTAACCTGAAAACCCTTAAAAAACTCCGACAATTCTGTTGCGTGCCACTGCCATGCGCAAGGGAAGGGGAAGACACGAGCAATGCCCTTCATTTTTCCCCACTTCATGCTGTTGTTTCTTATTGATATAAATACTTGTTCTCAGTAATAATGACTATTACCTCAGGCTCCCTCTGATGCCAGTAGCAAATCTCACCCAATGCCTACAAAGATCAAGCAGAAGAAGCTCCTAGAGTGAAATGATCTAGGTCTTTTGCCTCTGGTCTAAAACCTCAGCTGTGACAAATGCCTAAAACCATCAGTAAATACTTCCCCCTTGTGGAAAAATTTTGTTCAATATACAATTATTTTCTAGATGGGAATTCATTATTTATTATAAACACAGCCTTAGACCACACTTAGATCAACTGTTATTGACAACTTTCTCTTCTCTTTGCCTTGTAACTTGCTTGTGACTGGAACCAAACCCAGACACACAGAATTAACTTCTTGTTCCTAGGGGCAGAGGAGGGAGAGATAAAAAATGGAAAACTCAACTAAAATTATGTCAGTTTACAAACAGAAATAGAAGTTAACTACAGACTCTTTTTCAGGGAAGTTTAACTGAAATTGTTGCTAATTTTCTCCACTTTTCTCTTTCTTGTTAAAACGAAATATTTGTTCCACTTGCACTTTCAGCACCACATGCACTCACCAGATGCAGCTTCCTTTTTTCATTCCTAAATCTCAAACTTATTTTTCACACCCTCCCTTCTAAAGATACGAGGGCATTATCGGTTCAAAACAATCTGGAGCACTAACATTTGCTCACCTCTACTAAAAAAAGAAAGAACAAATAAAGTTTGAATTTTAAACAAAAATCAATTATCTTGCAACAGAAACAGTTCTAAAGGGTTAAAATCCATTTAGCTATTACACTAAAAACAGCCCCACAAACCAATAAAAACCAACAGAAAACCAACAACCCATCCCAAACCTAAATTGTAGACAGAGAGAGCTCACGACGAAGTTGCATCCAAGAACAGAACCCTAAGTACAAGGAAATGCAAGGACATTTCACTGAAAGCAGATGGGATTACAGACTGGTGTTTCTACAAAAGACACATAAGTTTCTAAGAGGATAACTACCCATAAAAATAAATGAATCCTGGATTCAGCAAGGTACACAACAGAAACATTCCAGTTGCAGCAGCCTCAAGCGTTTCCACATATCTGCTCTCCTCCAGGCAGAATGTGCCTGATCCACTCCCAGAGCCGACCTCAGAGAGCAGCACAGGCACCCCACGACTTTATTTGCGTGACTTTGGGTATCCTCTGCCGTGGGTTTTGGCGGCGCGAGTGCTCCTGCATCCTACAGGGAAAAGGCACCTAACGGACAGCTGAAAGTATGTAACTCGCAACTTACTGTATGTACTTTCTTTTATGGCAAATTCTTTCAGGCAGGACCCACAGTCACTGGACAGACGCAGAGAAATGACTTTCTTCTGCAGCCTTGCTGATTTCCTAACCAGAAATATCTGTTGTGGAGAAGGCAGAAGGACATGATTTTAGCTTCATCACAGATGCCAGAACAAATACAGATCAATCACAAAAGGAATCAGAACAACCTCGTGATGTCTGATCTAAACCATACCAGAATTTTACTTGGTCACTACAGTACTGGGTCCAACACCTTGGTGTAAAATGGCAGCACAACATTAGGGAAAAGCATGTCCTCAAAGAAACTGAGATTCTTCTTACCCCAGGAGGCTGTGCCTGCAAAATTTCCATGGCTTCAGCATCATTCAGACCAAGCTGGAGCCACACAGGGTGAGTATGGAGGAGCTTGTCTAATATGCTTAGCTTGTTGGATAGGCTGTCATATCCAGAGTCCCGGGGGCAGCTTTTTACATCATTCTTCTCAGGAGAGACATTATCCATGTCCTTTATTAGACTGTGGAAAATTAAAAAAAAAAGAAAATTAGACATGTTAACCTCCTATGAACAATCACTCAGGTCAGCAAATAGAATTACCACAAAGCTCATGGCACTGCTGGCACTCTGGTGCTGAGAACTCTCCTGCTGAGAATTCATATACTTAGTATACACAAAAATTCTTTTTAAATGTTCTCAATTCAAAGCCAGCTTGAAGATAAGCCTTAGCATTCTTCTATGAGGTTGGAGAAATTCAGCCATCACTTCATATACAATTGTATGTGCAGATGTGATTGACTGAACATTTCACTTGCCTTCCTTGGTACGCTAACATATGGAAAAACTTCTCTTCGAGGATATTTCGGCAATTCAGACACTTTTATTCCCAGATCGATTCCAAATGCTGCAACCCACAGAAATCTTCCTCTCTCCTGCCTGCCAGAAAAATCTGTTCAATACTCTGACAATGGAGCAACCCACTACCTGTTGGTGATCATGGCACCAGACACAGGAACTTAAGTCTGTTTGGAGGGATTATTTTCACAACACAAGTCCACAAACCAGCATCACTTCATCTTATGTCCAGACTACTGTCTCTGCTCCAGCAGCTCTGTTGCCTTCACAGCTGCATATCCATCTTTGCTCCCCTCTGCTAAGAGGTCAGTGTGGGGGGTGGTGAGAAAGAGAAGAGAAACCCAAGAAAGAAACTAGAAAAACATGTTAAATCCCCAAATAACCCTCGCTAAGGCACAGCTTCCTTAAAAAAATTGTTGTAAGTGGCAGTCACTTTTTTAGGGTACTCCTGCTAAATTCTGTAAATATTTACATTCTTTTCCATTTTGCCATGAAAGGTCCTTACCTTGCATTTTAATACTACACCTCCCAGGATCAGAAACAAGTAAGGAATTGTACATTTATGCTCCATATTCCTTTGGCTGCGGATTGACTCCTATGTGAGAAATAAAGGCTAAGCTAAGTGTGCACATGGCAAAGTAATGTAAGGTTAAAATTTATTTGAGGCAGGGCATCTGAAGTTACTGCTACATTCAGTAATGAAGTACAGTTCTTGGAGGCTACAGCTACTTGATACGAAAAATCCAAATAAACAGAATACTTTGAGAACTCCAAAGCTTCACCATCGTCCATATAATATGGAACACCCAGTACAAGTGCACCTGTGTTGCTGTCTCAAATTCCTCATTTTTGATCTAGAAGTACATCCTGTGATTCTCCCCATGCTAGAATTCGCTATGGAGCTGTTAGTCTGGTAACAGATTCCTGATGACAATATTTAGGAACAGACAAAAAGCACCCTGCGAGCTCAGCTGACTCCCTGAGATGCGAGGCAGAGGACGTGTTCCCCCTACAGACCTTTTCTGTTGCAGAAGAGGCCCTGGGCGGCAGAGGGCATCGCAGCTCCACCTCCCCATTGCACACGGTGCAGCTCTTCTGAATTCCATGCTTTGGACAGGCCCTAAGCATCACTAACAGCATTTACCATCCTCATTATCCCAGCTACTGGACCTACAGTAAGTAGGCAAAGAGTTCACAAGCACAGGAGCACTGAATACTTGAAAAAGAAACAAAAAGCCTCTCCACCCCCTCCCCCCCAAAAAAAAACCCACAAAGAAAAAAACAAGCCAAACCAAATTTAAACCCACCAACCAAACAACAGAAAAAACCAAATGACCAAACTGCTTTCTTCTAGCTTTGGTCAGCAACTTGCTGCATCTCTGGAGAGGGCAAGCAAGGAAAGTAAATAGGGTAGAGAACTTTCGCTGTATGATCAAATAAGAACAGGCAAAGTCATTTGACATCAATATCTGGATCAATTACCACTACCAGTGTTTGCCTCTTTCTTTTTTCCTTTGTTTGCTTGTTTATGATGTGATGCTTTTCAGATTCTCAAGGCATCTCAGATGCAGATTATTTCCTCCCCTTCCCACAAGCATCAGAAGTTTTTACTAACTGCCAATATGCCTTCAAGGGGCACAAAATACACAGGAACACTTTGGATGCAGGAGGGAAGTACTGTGTACATCCGTCATGACTGGGTCTGAAACTGCCTCAGTAGGAATGCTGGGTTTCCCTTTAAACCAGTCCCAGCAAAGCCTAGTGTCGCAATGGGTGAATCTCCAAAAAGTCAAATCATGAACCACAAAAGTATTTTCTCGAGCTGTACCTCCAGTAAATATTGCTGAGAAACTTCCCACTCACCCTTGGTGCCAGTTAGCTGCACTACAAACCAAAGGGAACTGTGGCAAACTGCAAGTTATACACGAATGCTGGCTGCAAGCTTAGCCAAACATAAATGATTTCCATTCCTTGGTCAGGAAGTGAAAACTAAACATGCTGCAGGGGGAATAGGTCCAAGAGGGAAAAGTTTTTTGCCTACTAAAGACAGCTACATCACATTCAAAAGAAGGTCTGTGACCGGTGTGAGCTAGAATGCCTGGCATTGCTTGCTACCCCAAAACCACCTAGAGCTGACAAGAGTTTGCACACCTGGGGGTCACGATGTTCCTCTTTGGCAGGACTGGCTTCGTGTTGTCCCACAGCCCACAGACCATTTTAAATCAGAAGACTAATCTGAACGAGGAGCTATCGGGTTTTTGGAACCTCCAGGTACTTACATGTTGAGATCCAAGGAGGAAACTATCTGACCTACATAGACAGGCACCTCCTCCTTGCTGCAGCTGCTTCTGCTCCCTCAAGAAATAAGACAAAGACTATGAATATCTGATAATGACAGGAATTTCTGCCACTCCTAAACACTAATGGTTCAAACAACACTGGTGCAACTCAGCTAAATCAGCACCAGAATGTTATTGCAGTCTGTGGTGAGGCACACAGGAATAGGCAACACTTGAGAAAAATTATTTCCTATTCCCAAATAATAAAGGAGGCAGAGAAGATGATGAACTCTGGAAAGAGCATACCTTGGAAAACCCACAGCTGGCAAACCACATACAACCTATGAGAAGCCACTTCCCAAGGCCTGGGAGCAAATGCAGTAAAAAAACCCCACTGGTGTGTTTTGACAGGCTATTTGCAGTGGTCTAGCACTACTGAGCATCATATTCCCAATGTGCTTTTTTATTCTTAAGATAATTTTAATTAACGATCTGGGCATTAGACATATAGTCAAACTCTGATACCTGGGAGTTCTTTCTTATCTTAAAGAGTTAGACTAAAATTATTTGGGGCCGGGATGTGTGTGTTACTGCTTTGGAAACAATTGCATGGAAAGAATAACCATTTGAATTTATGAACAACGGATTAACTCAAGTGTACAGAATAAGGTGAGAAGTTGCTGTGACCTAAATGCTAGCAAAATACGCTGCATATTATACAACAACTAAATTTCTCTCCTGGTTTTACTTTTGGGTTGAGGGATGTTTGGTTAGTTGGTTTGTGTTTGTTTGGGATTTTTAAAAAGACTCCTGATAAAAGACAATCGGACCAGGTCACATTAAACTCAAAATTGAAACACAAATCAGCCTTAATGGATGGTCTGCTTTAATGCAGGGCTGCTACATGTTCTTCTTCAGTGGGAAAGGAGTTCCAACACTACTCACAATGAACTAAAGAAAACACATGATTCATGTAAGTTTCCTTAGATTTGAAAAAACCCATAAACACTTGGGAAGAGAGGTAATTGCCAAGATAAACAATGCTGCGCTGCATCTGGATTAGACTTAGCTCACAGTAAAAAAGACTAGGAACAGGTCGAAGCCTGTAACCAGGATGATCCTTGCTCATGATGTGAACCTTGCTCCAGTCTGACCAAAGTTAACCACCACAGAATTAACTCAGTTTGACTATCCACTGCAAAATGCCTGGATTTCTGTAAATCCTGCTATCTAGCAACTCTTAATCACCCCAGCCTAGTCTGTACAGTCATACTGAACGTCAGCTGGGAGTGGCATAAAGCCACTGGTAACTGCCTCCTGAATGCCATTACAGCTAAAAGAACAGGACAAGGCGGCTGGGAACAAGGTTGTTGGGTACTTGCCTACCTGTCAACAGTAACAGAAGTGGTTCTCTATGCGAGACAGAGGGTGGCTCTACTGCAGTTAGTAACTGCTGTGGAGAAGAGCGGCGTGAGGGCTGTGCAGTGCAGGACACAGAGCAGGGAGCAAAGCTCTGCCCCTGTTCCTTCCACAGCAACAGAGCAGGAAGGGAATAAGCTGTTGCAGCTGCCACCGCCAGCAAAGCATCCTTGAACAACTTCACAGGCAACAAGTGCCCCGGGAAGCCTGGAGCTTTACAGCCTTCCCTACAGAGGGACAGCAGGAAGCCTCGGCCCCCTCATGGACATTCGTGCAGACATGCAGGGGGCCTGGTGCCTCCTAGATCATCCAGGTGCACCCAGGTGCCACCAGTCTTGTCCCACAGGCTCCTGGGCTGCCATTGCATGCAGAAGGTCTCTTGTTACTCTTGTCACCGGAACGGCAGGACAGAAATCTATCCTACTGATTCCCTTTTCTGACAACTCCACTCATTCGCATTATTGAAATAAATGTCTGCACTGGGAAAAAGTGCAGGCATCAAAAAAACAGTCCCCCTTAAAACACATTTTTGCAAGCCTTTTCTTTTTTGGCCTGGCGTTTACATATTTACAAGCCAAAGTGGTAAGCCCTTGAATCATCGTCAATATTACTTGGGCCGTACATATTAAAAGAAGAAGGCCCAAAATAAAACTGGGCTGAAGAGTATAAATCTGAAAGTCACCACATAACCACAAAAAGCCCCACGCAAAATACTAAGGAAAACTTTTGTTGAAATTACTGTAATCTTGCTCTGTAGGTCAATATAAAAAAAAAGGTGTCAGTGCACGACTAAATTACATAATTTATACCAACTTTGATACAACTTCTTCCTTACACAGAAGCATGCAGTTCAGAATTTTGTCGTCACAGAAGGTTTGACTTTAGCTCATTTATTCAGACTTTGTATTTCACATTATCATCTTGAAGTGACATAAAATGATTTTTTTGGATGGCTATTATAATTTCTCATGGAAATTGCATTATTCACTTTTTTGTATTAGGTTTACTTACATATCTTAAACCAAAATATATTTTTCAGTCAAGATAAACAAATTAAGATTAAAAATCCATTAAAAAATCAATAAAAAGAAAACTCATGATCTGTAAAATGGGGAGGTTTAGTTGACTGTTTCCAGCTAAGTGCTTCCACCAAGATTTTAGAATCAGTAGACCTTCGCCTTTCATGCATATGATGTATTCAAAGATATAAGAAGCCTTTTCTTAACTGAAAATTAGCTGATGATCTCTGAAGTTAATTAGCTGAATTCACAAAATGAAGAAAGTATCCTTTCTGTTCTTGTAAAAGAACTGTGCTCTCAAAAACTTTAAAACTTGAATAATGTTCAACCAGGGCCATAGCCAAGGACTTTAATTAGTTCAACTGTCTTACTTCTTTACCACGAGGGAAACAAAGCTGCTGCTTAATGTTTTTTTTTTAATAATCTAAATATGCTTTGTAGAAAGTTCTAGCAGATTTCAATAGAATTCATATGAAGAAAAAGAGCTAAAAGTCTTGGATGTAATTCTAAATAACAATCTTCCACTTCATTAACTCAGTGCTAGAAGAACAAAGCGCACCAGGCTCCAGAGCTGGCCAAGACCATGCAGTCAGATAAAACACAACGCCTACATTGGTTGCTTTCCTCTTACAGCAAATGTTTCAGGTAAGTACAAAAATGTGTTCTCTTGTTAGTACAATGATTAAAATATTACTTATCCTCCAGATGTCACTTTATCAGACCCTACTGGGCAAGCAAAGCCAAAATGCCGGGATCCCACTCTACCCACTTAAAGGTACAAGCTTAACACTACAACTGTTTTTTTTATTTGCAAGTTACTCATATATAACTTAACTTAAACACATAACCCACATACGCATCAGCTCATAGCAATCAATATTTTACTTTCTAACCTGAGAATATAAATAAATCATGTTATTGTCTCTTGAATCTTCAAAGAGCCACTTGAAGCAATGAACATTTTCTCTTTATAGCGTGAAAGCAAAGCTGTGCCACAGACAATGTTAATAATGTTAGCAGTTTCCTGCTTTAGACATTGATCAGTATCCAGGTTTTTTAACAAGGAAGTAGAAGTGAAGCTCAGTTGCAGTTAGAAGATATTAAGGCAAATACACCAAACAACTGAATCTCTGGGCACTCCTGCACAAAGGTAAATTTCTTGGATCAAGAGCAAGATTATCTACGTATCCTATGCTGCCAGGGAGAAAAGAGCTAGGACATAAGCCACCCAAGAAGACAGCACAATGAAAACATTCCTGTCATGGTAGACCCTCCAGAACTATGAAAATAAACATTTTAATCACCTTCGCCAATCAGCAGATTCATCTTCCACTGTGAGATCTGTCTGTACCATCTCCTGTTTCAGTTCTCCGATTTCTGAGGCAATTGTGTCAATGAGCTAGAAAGGGACAAAAATAGTATGACATCAAGTGAGTGGAAGAGGCGTGGAAAAGAGGCCGGGGCAAGTTTAGTCACCAGAGATTACAAACTTCTCTTTTTTTTTGTAAAAACGCATCCTATTTGGACTTCCCCTTGCAAAGGAACAAGTAAAGGTTGGGGCCATGTATAATGGTTCTCAGAGGAAGAATAATTCCTGTTTTGTGCCAGTACAAAACCTTCCAGGTTGGCTAGCCTTTTAATTTAAATGGAATAAATTCGAAGCCTCTATGCATTATAAAGCATCTAAATTATTCAACTGTTCATAGCATTTACCTTCTCAAATTAAAAAAAAAAAAAAAAAAAGAAAAATTAGAAGAGTTTCATCTGCAAGAGTTCTATTTCAGAAGGGACATTAAGCCAGCATTATGTTACTGTGGAGGATGAAAAGCAATGAAGCAAGAAGGGAATGGGTGGCTGCTTTTCACATCAGCCTTTGGACTCCACTCAAACACAACAATTCAGTTTAAAAAGAATTGCCTTGGAACCCTTCAGCTCAGGTGGAATCCCATCCTAATTCTGGGTATGAGGGCAAAAACTCATTTAAAGGTGGGCAAGGTTAGCACTAAGGTTGTATCCTGAGAAATGCAGAATTTGCTATCCAGAGGAGAAACCAACCATGAAGTTTACAAAGCATGCGCTTTTGAACACTTTGTGGCCAACACATCAAGTTTGCTTGTCATGCCACACCATGACAGCCTATAAACCCTAGGCGAGTTCCCTCTCTCCTGCCGGGAGGGAACCTAATGAAAGGTTTGCAGTGATGCAGTGATCTCTACCAACATCCCTGCACGTCACAGCAAACAAAAACCCTGGCACATGAAGCAAAACCAGCTTTGCAGTCTAAGCCAGAACAGTCTTCACAGCCATCCGCAAGGTACGAGCGCGAGTCCCACTCAGGGCAGGCAACTCCGTACAGCAGCATTTCAAAGAATTGCAGGTATCATCTTCCTCAATTGTTATATTGGAATTGTTATATTCCACCTCAGGAATTCACACTCTCCTTTGCTGTGCAGCATTATTCCAATCAATTCAAAAGAAGTTTTAGTCTCTGCTTACAACTGGCCAACTCCAATAAATAGACCTTATGTAAGAATGAATTACCATTACCCACACCGTAAGGGCTTCTCTCTGTCCAAGTCATAGCTTCCAGCGTTGGAAATGATACAATGTTAAAATTTTCCTTTTATATAACTTTAGTCAGGGGTTTTGTTCTCCTTTGCCTAGGGGAAAGGAATTGAGGTTTCTTTTCAAAGGATTGTTTCACCACTCCGGCCTGATGAGCTTAACATCCCAACAGACTGGGAGTAGCACAGAAGATACACAAAAGAAAATGACCATTAACAAACATCAACTCCAGACATCACCCCTGGCATGGTTCGAGACTCCTGGAATGGGAAGAGATACGTAAGAGAAGGAAGGATGAGAACCTAATTAACATGGAAAGCGAAGGGATCACTAACCAATAGGAAATCAAATACTAAGACCTTGGGACCAATGAACATTGAACCAATGACTTTCTCTGGGTTGTGACTGTATATGAAAAATCTAGTAAAGAGTTATGTGTGATGGAATGATTTTCTCTGCATAACCTGGGCAATGTATGGATGAAATTATTTCTGTTGCACATCCTGGCCAGAAAAAAGTAATGCATTAATTCTCTAACACTAGAAATTGTTGCTGGAGAGTGGTTTTTCCGCAGTTTCGGTGCCACCAGCCATATGTACCACTGGCATTGCAAAGACCTTCCACCTGCTGACTCTCAAACACCCCTGAGTCACTGCAGCCAGATGTGAGCAATGCCTCCCTGACCGTGAGAAGGGGCAGCCAGAGGAACCCAGGCCAGCCTCAGGGAGCAGCCGGAGGAATCCAGGCCAGCCTCAGGGAGCAGCCGGAGGAACCCAGGCCAGCCTCAGGGAGCTGTCTCTTCGCACCCCCCTGAACAGCTGAGCGCTGCTGAGCGCATGTCAGTTCATCCCTCCTTTTGGATAAGGGGTGAATCCAGCCCCCACACTGGCTTTACAGTGTGAAAAATTCACGTGACACTGCTGTCCAGTGGACCTCACTAGAAAGCCATCACATCCCCAATGCATGGTGTCGGACCACGGCTATAGGCAGCAGCGTCCCCTCAGAGTGGGGGACTAAGGTTAGCAGAGCAGCCTTTTCACTGAATTAGCAGTGTAACTCTACCTCTAGTGCTGCATGCACTGGTCAGCCTGTCTGGTCCCTTTCTGCAGAGCCCAGGGACAGCACTGAAACCAGGGAAATTCCATTCCCAGCTCCTTCCATTTTGTGCAATATGGTAAAAACTAAGGCCAGTCACACAAACACCATAAAGACAGTCAATCTCAGAATAATCAAGTTGGACTTGGCCATCCAGTAGTCTACAAGGGATTATTGTCGGTCAACTCTGCCTGGGAACAGATGTGTCTCCTCTAGCAGCCTTCCTTCAAACACCTTAAGATTCGGCTTAAGATTCAAGCAGAGCAACACAGACTGCTTGGCAATTTGCTGGCTATCGACACAGAGAAGCTGATCAGGAATGAGAGTACTGCAGCCAGCTCTGGGCATGTATTTTCTCTAGTGGGGATCAAGGTGCCTTGGAGTGGTCACCAGCAGAGCCAGTTGTGGGCCTTCAGAAGGGGTGAGTTTATGCATTGCCAGCAAAGCACCCCTGCAAAGCTGCTTCAGCTGGCGACTATATGAAAGCTGAGCTGCTATGAATGCTATTCCCCATGAATCAGCTCTGCACAAGGAGCTCCTCTTCACGGGCAGCATCACCTAAAGTCTTGGCATCCGTAAGACCAACTGTGGCCATAAAGAGCCATCACAGTGGTGTGCCCTGTTCCCTGACACATCTACAGACACTAAATGTCTCCCAGACCAACAGTCTGCACAACAAAGGAGCTTTTCAGCACCTCTCACTTCGAAGCACACAATGTATGAATGAGCTCTCCACAGAAGCGTCCATGTGTTTGCAGCCACCTCCTCCACGCCCGCCTTGCTGTGTCTCTTGCTCGCTCAACCCGGTTAACTGTGTTAGCGGGCTTTGACCAGAGCTGTGACAAAACCCACCTCCCTCCCAGAGAACAAAATCTTGAGGAGCTACAGCAAAGAATTCCAATCCAAACTGTACCAACAGCGAAATAATCTTAATGCTTTTGAATTTTTATGCCTGCCTTGAAGAGAACACTGCAGAAATTACTATTCCTGAGAGGAATTCTTCCATGTTTAGCAACTTTGCTTCTTTTCCTAAAGAGAACTTACACAGAATGGCATGTTTCAAGCAGCCTTATGCTCACGTTCCATTCCGCAGGCTAAATTTCTTGGGTATACTACATATCCACCACGAGAAATCAGTCTTTCCTTAGTCTCTGCAAAGTCAATACATTCTGGACAAGGAAACCAGGTCAAAGTGTTGCAGGTCAAATACCAAACTGACCTGCGCACTTCCCCAGGATGGAACACCCACCACAACCCAACCGGGACTTACCACCTACCACCGTGTACTCCACCTGAACTAAAACACTGATCTCTAGGAAGAAATGCCTCATTTTTTTCTAAAATAAGCCACCAATATTTTCTGCAATTTCCAACTAATTTTTCTTAAATTCTCTTTAATGACAAAAAAATTTGCTCTTCTCTTGATGTAAAAAAAGGAAGTTTTACAGAGTTGCATCATTTTTGTATTCGCAGACAAATACTGTTACAACAGCATTTTCCTATCAAATAACATAAGGTGTGCTCATGATTTTATGACAGCATTTCCCAGTATTTAGGATCAATGATATTTCTGTTGCACATACAGCACGCATGATGCACGTGATGCACGTGATGCACGCATGATTAGCATCATACAAGATGAGCTGTTAATAATGTGTTTCTACAAAACACAGGAAGGATCCTGCGTATGTGTGTAGTGTTATGTTCGTATGTAACTCTATGGACTGTTATTAGCTCCAGCGCTCAGGAAACAAGCGGTAGAAGAAGGCTCTGCCTTTTTAGTGCGAGGCTAAGGATACTGAAATTCTTCAAAGAGACTTCTCTATTTGCAGCAAGTGTGGTGCCTCTTGGGCTGGAAATAATGGGAAAACTCACCCCCTTTGTTTCAACAGAATTGAAGAGGCAATTTCCAAAGAAAAATGCAACTGAAGTGGATGGCTACATTTGTCAGAGGCCACTATCAGTGTAAAGCAGCATACATGAGCACAAAGACTTAGGAAATAATCAGAAGAAATCTGTTGTGGACTGCTTAGGTCTGTGAAATAGATATTACTCTGCTATGCTCTAGAACGAGGAGGTTTACCTGAGAAATGCATTTGGAAGTATGACATCTTCTGAGGTGGTTAATTATTTAGTATTTTTTTTTAAAACAAAATTAAAATGAGATCTTATAGAGCATGATAAAATAGCTATTTTTGTGTCTGAAGATTTTCCTTTGGAATTTATTTCCGATAAAGCACTGTTCTGTAAATTCAAAAGACACTACAGTATAACCACTGTAAAGCCAAATAACGATTATGACTCAGGCGGCATGAATTCACATAGCAGCCCAATACAGCGCTGCCTAACCAAAACTGTCCTAAACATTAGATTGCCAAATAGCCATGTACTAACTGTTTACATTCCTAACATCCGTGAACGACATAATGAAATGCAAACATCTTAAACCACAACATTTCCTTTCATAATGTACCACACTCTTGCTTATTGTCAATTGATTCTGAGCTCAAAAAGACTGAGCTCAGCTTTCGGGAGCTGACAAGGGTGACAGTGAAACTCCTACATACAGACCACAAACACGGCACCTCAGCACCCCAGCATTCTCTCACCACAACACATATATTTTGCTTTGCATCTTTCTTTTGCGGTACAAGCCGCAAAAATCAGAGCCAGTGTGTTCATCAGAAGCAACCCACTCCCAAGGGGCTCCAGTCACATTTATGAAGCTGCTTTGTTGACACTCACATCACTGCCATGCATCAGGGAAAGCACATGCCCAGGACCAGATATAGACGGTGCCTCTCCCAGAAGCCCAGCATAACTACAGGTCTTCTTACTCACTTGACTTGAAGAGTTTCTTGTTCCCAAGATTAAGACAGGTGGCTTTGATTTGATGTCTGTTCCAGGACAGTTTTTAGAAAAAACTGCGTGACAACTAAATTCCTGCTTTTTGTGTTGCAATGTAAATAAGCTTGTACAGAGAATTAACAAAACTGCCATCACTCTGAGAATGCACGGAAAGAGTCAGCCAAGATGACCGCTGCAGAATGTTCCCAGGCCCTGAGATTGACAAGAGCTTGAGAGGAAAAGGTAAGATGGGTGCTTCTAATCTGGCAAGGGGACATGGGCTGAAGACAGCGAGATCAGTATCAGACTGGACAAATGAGCCTCAGCACTTACCACTCCCCCTTCCTGCCAGCATCTCATTTTTCATTCTTTCTGGAGACCTGCATCCTCTTTGGCATCACATCTTTTCCTTCCTGTTTTGATAAGCAGAACGTAGCAACCCTCACAGAGGGCCCTGTGTGATGAGGTGGCCAAGCGCCAGAGACAAGCCGAACTGGGAACGCTTCCTCTGGACTTGAGCAAGCCTCTGAATACAATCCAATATTTTGATACACGGCTGCAAATTCTGGTTATTTTGCATAGTGAACTATGAATTCTCAGGGCCACTGACATTGTTCAGCGTCTTATTCATCAGAAACAAAGTTTTACCCGGTGCTTGGTTTTGGAACAGAAAAGCTTTACTGGTGTGAGACCTCTGATGCCAGTTCAGCAAAGACTGGAACATTCTGATAAGTAGGAGGATGATTCAGTAAAGAGGACATTTGTCAGAGACATATATTCAGCCCCTTGTCTTACCACAGACTCTCTCTGTAACCACTGGCAAGCTATTCAGTCCCAGGATTATCCAAGACTAATCCCATCTTTGCCTCATTTTTACTATTTGCTGGCTCTGAGCATTCACTGATTGCAAGGTGTAAAGAGCCCACAGAATTTAGCCTCTAAAGCTACAGACTTCTGCTCTGTGTAAAACAGGGACAATACTGTTTTCCTTGCATACCAACAGTCAAAAGAATGGCCGTGAAAAAAACTAAGAGATGGTTAGAAGCTGCAGCAATGAGAACTACTTAAGAACCAGAAAAAAAAAAAAAAAAAAAGAAAAATTTGGTATTTCCTGCTGGTATTTCTCAGGGATTTTTCTGGCAAATGTTGCTGAGAATGGTAAGATACTCCCTTAAGAGGATTTAAGTGCCCTGAGAATCTGCGTACCAGCGTGGTAAAGGTTTCTTAGGCAACTGCAAAGTAACAAGAACAACATGA
This sequence comes from Vireo altiloquus, assembly GCA_013396875.1. NCBI lineage: Eukaryota > Metazoa > Chordata > Aves > Passeriformes > Vireonidae > Vireo > Vireo altiloquus. Next base: position 40,027 of record VZRF01005654.1, on the reverse strand, counting down.
GAGCCATATGCAAGCACATTGCACAGTCTGTGCATGTGGGAGCACGTTCTGAAGAACAGATCAGCAGGGATAAAAGGCCGTACCTTAATTACTAGGTCTCTTAAAGACACAGACAAGGCAAATTTAAAAAAAGTAAACTCAAAAAATCTAATGTACCAAGTATTTTGCTTGTTCACCAGCTCAGCTGTAGCAAACAAATATAACTGTTAGCACAATTCTACTCAGATGAGGGAGCGAGGAAAAAAAGGGTCATTTCACCATACACCCACAAGCTACAAGGTGCACTGCACAGGTTGGGCACACTGACTGCCTGCAGCTTCCAGTCCGAATCTGTGTGCTCAGAACCATGGTCCAACAGTGCAACTTCCCAGGGATGGTGAGAGGTCTGGAAAAGTATCTCGGAGACATCTTCTTCCCTGCCAGCTAGTCCTTAAGAAAATTTAGGACCTTAATTTTCTAGCTGACAATGTTTCTTGAAATTGCCCGGGCAGACTGCATTTCTACTAGTTTAGAGTAACTGCAAGCCCATCATCATGAACAAAACAGCCATTCCAGCATCCCTTTTCTACACAACAATTACACAAGGAGATGCCAAAGGACTGCAGAAAATGACTGAGTGCTTGCTTACAGTCCCAGCTGACATCAGGAGTCCTTCAGCATGCACGTAGAGAGACAACCTAGAGATATTTCTTGGAACTGAGACAGTTCCTTGCTGTGACTGGAAAAATAGAGCTATTCTCCCTATTTGGCTGTGGAATGCTATCAACAGCTGCAGTTTGTGCTCCTGAGCTGAAGTGAAAGGTAGTTGAAGTGTGTTGCAGAACTGAGAGGTGGTTCCTGTCACTGGATGACCCTGTTAACTGCTGACCACGTGAATTGCTGGGCAAGGCAAAAGGACAACACGATGGCGCTGATCGTCCATTTCCTAAAGATTGCCCTAAGGGAAACTTCTGCCCCAGAGGAAGAGAAGTAATGGAAACAGCAACACCCCGAGAGGGCAGCGTTAGCATCTTTCACTGGAAGAAGCTACAGTGATGAATATTCTAAGGGATGTGATCATGGTAAGTTAATTCAGTGCTCAGGAGCACCTGTAAATTTTGATGGCTCCCTAAAGCAAAACCCTGCCCAGCAAGGCAGCCACTGGCATATAGTTAATAGGATTCAGCCACCTTCTGAAAACTGCACCCTGGCTTTTTGGGATGCCAGCTGTTCTCAAAATAGATGGTGAAACCAATTTTCAATCCAATAATGGAAATCATAAACCCGAACCACAATTTTAAGTGGCACAAATCCAGTTATGAAGGCTCCAATAGTTTTATGGTTGTGCAAATAAAGCTTATATTCTCAGCATTAGCAGCAAAGAAAGTCATGACCTATTTTACACCAAATATTCTATTTCATGTACAGAAAAAATATACACGTGAAATAACTGGGGGTAATCTAGCCACAAACACTGCCTGTAAAAAGTGATGCTCAAGAAGTACTTCCCGTTTTACAGAAAAGGCTTACTATGTATCACAGGGAGTACTGCACATTCTGCAGCGCTCATTTCACATAAACCCACGTACTTTATGTTCTGTATAAATATCCCATTTACCTTAAAGAAACTCCCTCTTTTGTCCAGACAACAGGTTTTCATTGTCAAAGACGACATCTTCCCTGAGAAGACTCCACTGTATGCCTTGACCTCCTAAAAGCAGACACATATTTGTAATGGTTAGTCCAGTCTGTAGGAAATTCCTCTGCAATTCTAAGCCACAGAAACAGTCACAACAAGCCTTCTGCCAAAACCCTTTCCGTCAACAACATCGTGCCATTTATTTCCTACCAGAATCCTTACATATCCTTTCAGTCCATTATTTTTCCATAAATTGCTTCAAAAATACAGTGCTACTCAGAGTTCCATATTTCTCCCTTCTTTTCACAGCTGATCCTGTAGCTGTGAGTAGATTTTAATGTGCTCATTAAAAAAGAATGCTAAAACATAATGATTGCTTTCTTTGTTTACTTGACCTCAGTCTGCAGTACAAACAGAACAAAATGTTAGATGTCATTACAATCCACTCTCAAATATTACAGTATTAGCAGGACTTACCAGGAGGGGAAAAACCAGTTCAAAGTCACTCAAAAGGGAGAAAACACTCTGCCATTAAAGTAAAAACCAACAAACAACAACAACCCCAAACACCCCCCAAAAAATGCTGCTTCAAGTTTCTAAAATGCAATTGCATCATATTCAAGTCCAGAACTGAAAGTGAAGTTAGGAAGAAGCTGCATTTTCCACTACCAGGTAAACTGAATGAACAGTTTAACACCTAGGACAATATACTAATGCATCATGTGAGGAATATCAAGGGGGCGATCTCCATCTGAAAGTAGAGTAGCAGAGTTCCTCTAAAGTCACAACCAATTCACACCAGTAATTTGTGAATCGGCTTCTGAACTAAGCAGGAGTCAGTTCCATGGCTAAAAAGTCCTTCTAGGATTTTTACAGGTGAGCCTGTATTGTATTAAAAGAGCCTAACTCTCCTCCTTGCCCACATGTTTACCAACCACACAGCAGGGAGCTTTGTTGGAAGTTTCAGTTACCAAAAGGGCAAATAATGCAAGTGCAAAACATTACAGAGCAGAGACAGAGACACAGCTTTTGATTTGATACAAGCAGAAATTAAAATAAGAACGGCTGTCAGCAGCAGTGAAAACCAAGTTTAGTGGTGTGGCTGCAGAGGGAGATGGAGCAGAACTAAGCGGCTGGGACAGAGAATGCTGACAGGTAAAAACCCGACATTTGACACAGACCCCACATCAAATGCATGCTTCTGCTTCCCTCTAATGCCTTATGTGAAAGAATTGACATGGCTAAGGAACAGCAAGGCAGAAGGAGGAGCTTAAATGAAAAAAAAAGGTTAAATGAAAAACCCTGGTAAGCAAAAGTACATGAGAAAACTGAGAGCTACAAGCAGGAGAAAAGAAACATTCTGGTTTTAACATGTAGCAGGAAGCTTTAAATATTTGGCCCTGTTTCCAGAGGTCCTACCACAAGAGCGCTAGAAAAGGTTACATTTTTCCACTTGGATTCTGGTTAAAAAGCAGCCATGACAGGAAGCTCAGGAACCTGCCTGTTTTCCAGGCAGGGTTTGCAGACTTTGAAGGCTGAAAGAAAAATCTTGAATTTTGCATTGTTGTGAAAACCAAACACTAGGGGATGAGCAAGAGAAGACAAAAAACAGTGCTGGGGAAAAAAAAAATTAAAAATAAAAAAATCCAACTTTCTTCCTAAATCAGTATATTTAAAGGATACACTCCTGGTGAAGCTCTAAAGAATTGTGAACTGTGTTTCTTCACCTAGAAGTGTGCCTAAATAACTTGACTACACTAACCCCATACAAGATGATGTTCAGTGAAGTGGGTGGTTTTGCAGGTGCTATTAAGTGAGTTAAGCTCTGTCTCCTCATTTACCACATACACAAGGGTAGAGAGCAGTTGTTCTGCTCTGGGAAGCATAACAAGTTATCTGAAAAAAAAGAAAAAGTCTTCTTTAGATCAATTCTGGAAAGCAAATTTGCACCTGAGAGTGTTAAGGTGGAGGGAGACCCAAGAAACCCAGAAAAGGAATTAGAATAAGACCTCAAATTTCCAAGTTGATCCTATTCTCTTAATGACAACACCAAATTAAATGACACAGGAAAAAAAACCCAGAGGTTTTAAAGGAGTTACATTAGAGGGTTATGAGCAAGATTCTGCAGTTGTCTGTGCATCTCTAGTCTCAGTCATTAATCACTCCATTTGCAAACAACAACCCCTTCACAGGAAATCTCATGGGTTTTAATTTTTTTTTTTCAATTTAACCACGAGAATGTCTGCATGCAATCCTATTACCAAAATAAAACCATGCTGGGATTTTTACATTCTCCACTCAAACATACAGAGGAATGAAAACACACAAATACACAGTTTTTGCCCTTCAGAGAGTGGTATTGAATCACCCCAAAACGGGCTAGGAGACGCTTCCAAGACAAAGTCAGAGAAGCGGGTATTTGCTTTATTCAGCGTGCTGGATGCGCGGGGGTCACTCCTCCAAACACGCACACCCAGCACTCCATACAGTCCAGTATAATTGGTAAAATTCACGAATATTCGTCACATTCCTTGGGATAGGAGTGGTTATACAAATTACTTCTCAGAAGTAATCATTACTACATTAGCAAGCAGGCCACGCATGCGCTGTGTATCCTGGTGGTCGTACTGAGGAAGGTTCCTCTTCTTCCTCGGGGTCTCTGTGATGAAATTAGTAGTCTGCATCAAAATGCACTTTTCATCTTTCTTTCCGGAGCACGTGCAATCCTTTGTAGAGTGATTCCACAGCTTCTGTGTTGGTTTGAAACGAATTCTTGTTCTTCTTATCTTGACAAGATTAAAGCAAATCCTGCTTCTTAGGTTTTGTGATTAACATTTGCTGTCTCCTGATAGTTAACTGTGCTTACATGAGTTAACTGTTGATCAACCCCTATCAGTAAGACTCCAGTCAGAAGTAAGCCTCAAACAAAACCACCGCTTATTTCACTTGTAAGATGTTCTGGAGCTCCAAACTTCTTCCTAACGTCTATTATTGTTATTATTTATGCAACATTACTGCTATCGGTAGGACATTAACTCTGAGCCTCAGCTGAGCTCTTCTCAGCTCCACATGGCCAGTGGATCCAATCCCTCACCACCTTTTGTGGTTACAATGTCATTTCAAACTAATTTAGGGTAACCTAAATAATGCTTCATGTTTGAGTGGGTTTTAGTATTTCTGACTAAAGTCAGCACAATGGGAAACCCTGCTTTTTTTTTTTTTTTTTTTTTTTGTACTTGTTGGGAGGGGTTCTTTTGGTGCAGATACTTCTTTTTTGCCACCCAATACACAAGAAGACATTAGGGCTCGCTGGTAAAATGGATGGACAGGCTGGCTGCAACACTCCAAAACCTGAGGGCAGGCTCCTACCTCCGAGCTGAGAGGTATCTCCACATCATACAGAAACAAGTGCAGAAAAACAAACCTACTGTCAGGAGGTTTCATTTCTCTACACAGCTGTGCACATCTGATGCTTACTCAGATCCAAAACAGGCTGGAAAACCACTGCTCTGAGGTTGTCCTTGTTGAGTTTGGACCATATGGGGCTGTCAGAAAACAAAAAATCTCCCTCCTTAGATCGGGAAGCTGGGTGGATAAAGTCAGCAAAGCATATGTCATCTCCTGTACCTGCTGGAGAGGAGCCTTTTCTCCTCCTTCTGTGTTCCAGGCACTGAGGCAGAGAGCCCAGACAGATTCACCCAGACATTGCCCAGGTGCCTGCTCAGAAACCTGCCTGGAAATGTCACCAGGCTGCAGGAGGCAGCCCTGTGTAATTCACGTGGCCTTTTGCCTGGCCATCTGGAAGGGAGCGTTCTGCGTGTCCCAGCACTCTGCCCCAGCTCTCCACAGGCAGAGGTGCCAGATGGGTCCTACCCACAGCGCTGTCTTCCCATAGCTCCTCACATCCAGGACAGAGCTCCCGTGTGTGACCAACAAGAAAGGGCAGGGAGAAGGCGTGATCTGTGTGCTTGGCAAATTTCCCTGAAGTCCAACATTACTGCATGGATGCTTATGCCCACACAAGCTGTGTGTTGCAAAAAAACAGGTGCTTTTCGTCTTCTTTCTTCCATTCCCTTCTCCTGGTGGTTTTCATTCACACAGGAATGCCAGAGCACCTTTCACATACCTGTATGCAACCAAGACTTCTGACTCCTCATCGAAACAGCTCCTACTTTATTCCCTCTACTGCAATTTTTATTTGGATTTTTTTGTATGTTCTTATTCTTAACTATATTAGAGCAAATGACCACCTCACTGGACTTCTCGGGATCCTTCCCTTTAATCCTCTCATTCCAATCTTGCTTTTACAAAGCAAAACATCCCATTTTCTGTAGCCGAAAGTCCTAGCAAAGATGAGACAGTCTGTCTGTATTCCTCCCCCGAGCTCAGCCACAGCAATCTGAGGAACGTACAAAGGAACGTGCCCACAATCCTCCTTATCCCACCTCTGCTCGGTTTCCTAAGGAATCAAGGCTATCCAACTGCACCAACTTCCTGTTCCTTAGTTCGGAACTAGGATTTTTGATCTTTTGGCCAACCTAACAAGACCTGGCCAAGGAAAAGAGTCTAACACTGACGAAAAGATGGCAGAAGAGACTCCATGTATGCCACCACTGAAGGAAGAGATCTGCAGCCTTCCTTTTTCTGGTTGACCCACAGAATTATCACCTTTTTTTTTCCCTGTATTTTAAATGTAAGTTATCCCACTGAAGAAACTCTCTTTCATTCTCCACCTGTAAAGGTTATGCAGTCACTGACCACAGACTCTCACAGAAACTACCTCAGGCAAATTAAGAGTTACACTGTTCTGCAGCCAAGAAAACACAGGAGAAAATATCGGTCCAGACCTTAAGTATAAGCTGGCAAAGGTCAGTTGATGTCAGAAGACTAGTGGTGATTGCTACCGGTCAGGCCGGACCTCCATTTTGTGGGAGAGGCTCTGGCACCCAGCCACGGTCCCAGCCCTGTCTCCCCTTTTGCTTTACTGATTTTTCAGTTCTCGATAAATTATTAATAACTCATTTCCATAACTGATCTGGGTCGTTTATAACAACAATACGCCAAGAGATATACACAGAAGTTCAGGTTTTCAGCAAATGTAATCATCCTCATGCATTTCATTTTCCTGTTCTCCTAGCACATTTGCACAGTCCGAGGGAGCGGGCTGTGTTCATCTCTAACCTACAAAGCTCTGGTTTGTCCAATTACTCTGACCTTATCTGAATCTTGGCAAAATTAAACTTTTCCTTTTGAAAGTATTTCCTCTGAGAAGCTGACTGCAAGCCTCCTTCCAGGAATATAGATACAACTGAGCACAGTATCACTTTGAAAATCTATCAAATAAGACCTTCAGTCTGCAAACTATCACTGGTGCCAGGATCTGGCAGACCTCTCAACTCAAATGTTGCATTGTGTTAACACAGCTGTATCCACAAGCAAAATGCGAGGGGATTATGTAAAAAGAAATTCTAACTTCCATCATTCTTCTGGCTGCAGAAAGGGTTTACAGTCTGCATTGTTTTCTGTTTTTTTTTTCTTTTTTAATTCAAGTAATGCAAGGGCACTTGTAAAAAACAAGTAAGACATACAGCAAAAATGGCAAGTCACTCTTTACACACTGGTGTATTTTTGTATTTTGCTATTTTATTGGAAGAGTTTAAAAAACCTTGGAATAACAATAATTCCCTCACCCTCCTTTTCCTTCAAACACCCTTTATACTTTTATCTTTGCTGCCTGAACAAAATGTGTTTGTGTTAGCTGCTTTCCTGAAGAAAGCCACCAGTATGATGTCAGTGAGTACTTACTCATCTTTTCTGCCCGCGAGGTAAAAAAGATATTACAAAGATAGACATTTCCTACATGTGTAGGCAGAAGGGCCGAAGGTTTGCAATCCTTTTCGGGAAACAATACTGTCTTCATAAACTGCAAAGGAAACATAAATATGCAACACTCCCAAACTTTTCAAAGGGAATGAGGGGCTCACAGGTAAACTCTATCAATGCTGCTCATCCTGCTTAACTTCACAATGCTGTTAAATCACAGCCAGCTCTGCAAGGACGACTCCACCTCACCACGCATTAAGGCACCAAGTATCAGCCAGTGCTTAATAAACTGTCACCCGGACAGACTGATCTTCAGGGGCTGTGTCCCAGTCTATGCATTCAGTCTCGGCATAATTCTCGAAGTCAGCCTGAGGTGGGAACATCACTGCCAGACTTATCCACTGATCTTCCTACATCTGGTTTCAGCCAGAGTCATCACTCCTGCCTCAACCAGTCTTTTGCCTGCAGGCTTATTTTTTCCCCTTGATTCCAGATCCTACTCACTGGCAGTCTTTTATGAGACTAAAGGATAAAGAGGAATTATTACTTTGAACTTGTTTCAGCACAGCACTCTCAGGAGAGGCTTAAAGTCCCTTTAGATTTTGGGCAGATCCACTGTCTCACTCACAGCTGTCCACCCACTTCTTTTATCTATGAAGCCATAAATTCCAAAATGAAAGCACCTGAAAATTCCATCTGAAAAGGGCACACGAATCAGCCTGACTGCTCTCACCGACATGAGCAGACATGGCATCACTCTTTCCAGCAGGAGCACATAGTTATGCAAACACTGGATGCCTCAGGAAACCCGACCCTCAAGCCTCGCTGAGCACCGCACACTACCAGGAGAGTTCTGTTTGCTGCTACCACTGTCTCTCTTCCCAAGTTTCTTCTTCCTCTCTTCCACTAAACAACCTCTTCCTGCCTGCTCCCGTGGCATACTTTCCACATTACTGAAAAGGAATAAAACCCCAAGTCATTTCCTCTGGCACAGCATTTAGTCATGGAGAATACTACCAAATCTCTTATAAGAGACGGATTGTTTATTGGTACATTCATGTCTTGTTTTGCCTCTGGAAATGTCAGAGAAATACATTTAGGAGGAGATTGGCTTTGATTTGGATAACCTTTAAGAAGGTTTCTATTCTTCCCAAATTCCCTGGCCTAGATACCTCACAAAAACTAGCATTTCTTGTAGTATTTCTGTAATTTCCACTTACTATTCCTGCCAAAACCACTGAATAATAAAAATAAAAACATTCACAAGTGTTTTCAAATGCCTTAAAGAAGTTTAACATTGAGCTGCACTTCCTGGAAAAAGCAAGAAAAAGTACTTGCTTGAATTACAATATTAGCTTCAAGGTCTGGAGGAACTCCAGAATTCACAGCGACACTTTAATGCAAAGAGATACGGGGTTCAGCACCTGCATTTGAACGGAGATGCACAAGACAACCACCTGCTGGGCTTGACCATTTTAGGCACCTGGGAAAAGCATCTCTCCCCTGTACCATGAATGCCAGAGCAGGATGAGGATTTCAGGGCTCAAGTCCTAGCCCTGACCTCCTGGCCCAACAGAGGCATCAAAACAAAGCTCTGACCACACCACTGCCAGAGGTGACAATCCTCCATGCAGCAAGGGGGAAGAACAAATCTGACTTTCTGATGGTTCAGAGAGCCTGAACACTTTTATCTATTCACATATTTCCATGATCATAGAATTGCAGAATGGCTCGGGTTGGAGATCTAAAAGGGTCTCCTTCCACCCCCCTGCTCTAGGGAGGGACATGCCCCACTATCCCAGCCCTGTCCAACCTTGCCTTGGACACTCCCAGGAAGGGGCAGCCACAGCTTCTCTGGGCAAACCTGTGCCAGGGCCTCACCACCCTCACAGGGAAGAATTTCTTCCTAATATCCAATCTGGCCTAAGCTTACTCTGTCCGTTTGAAGCCACTCCCCCTTGTCCCACCTCAAAACATTTCTCCCGTGTGGCAGAGTATTATGTACATCAAAGCCTGTGCTTGTTTTGCTCAGCATTTCCAGAAAAGCTTCAGCTGATTTCCAGTAAGAGCAATTCTCTTTTCAGAGCTAGAGAAACACAAATTCTTTTGATAAATTCTTCTTCAAATAACGCATTGAAAAGGACTGCATTAGTTTACCCAAAGCAACACACAAATGGGGAAAAAAGGCAGACAGATCTAAAAGCTGTTTGACCTTAAAAGTAAATATGAGACATGGATTGTGAGATAGAAAATTGATCTTAAAAGAACAGCAAAAGCTGTGAATTTTTTTAAACCCTAAATATATCTTTTAGGCTCTTCACTATATTAAAAAAAAAAATATCGAACGTTAAATAGTTCGCACACCACTGAACAATGACAAAACATAGCTTCTTTAAATTCTAATGCAATAATAGCATTTTCTAGTTGTGTTTGTTGCATCAGCAATATGCTTAATAAGTCCCTTAAAAAGGCAAGCAGCAGGTTTCATTATTCCCTATGAAACATTTTGCAAAGTAAACTGCTGCTCAGGAGGCAGCCAATGCCAAAGAAACTACATCCTGCATTTCACAGAATCAACAGAAAGATTTCCACTGATGGCCATAATTACTGGAATGTGCTCAGCACAACGCACTAAATGATGTGCAAAAAGAATCTGTAGGATCAGAAGCCCCTTAGGGTGCTATTCCAAGCTCCACTTAAAAGCTTGCACTGATCACCTTGAGACCAGTGAATACAAACGCCAAAAGGGCCATTTGCTGTGCACCTCAGCTTCAGCACAGGATGAGGCATGGGACAATGATCAACCAAACATCCTCTCTTTATTCTGCTGTTGAACTTAAGCTCATCTTCCATGTGACACATTCGAAAGATAATATGTAAATTGTGTCACTGATCTAATGGTTTAGCTATTAAGTTAGGAACCAGATCATCAGAAATGCACCACACTTGGCACCTTGTTTTTTGGATAGCTCCCAGGGACAGCAGCTGCTCATTTTGGGTACGCATGCTGCTCTTCCTCTGAGCCAAGTAAGCTATGGCAGTTAAATATAGAGTACTTTATTTCAGCCGAGTCTACGGTGAGGGCTAATATTTTAATTCCTTAATCAAAACTGTTCAGACGTAATCACCTGGGACACTTCTCAGTTTAGCCCTTAGCATTAGATAAGAATAATTTCACCCTTTCTTCTTAATTCACACTCTTAGCATTATTACATGAAATAGTAATTTTGTGGACCACAAAAACTCAGGCCTATATCAAACGCTATGTTCACAAGTATCAAGGAGACAAATCTAAACAGTGTGGCATCATCTTTAAAAGAGAAAGATGTTTTGAGATTTCAGGAAGCACACATGTCCTCTTTGGACTATGCACGGTCCCATTAGGACAAAAAGTACCAGTAGTTAATGCACTCTCATGAATTAAGAAATGGGCCTCACATCTGGTGAGAACTTTGATGTGTAATTAGTTTCTGTTTCCCATGACAACTGGGAACAGTACTGCCCTATGTCAGAGGGTTTTCTCAAGGAGTAAACCACTCAGCAGTGACAATTTCTGACACTGCATTGATGGGGTAACCCACAGGAACCCCTCATTGTCACCAGGGCATGTGCAGAGGAAAGAAGGGTGTGATTAGAGCAGAGGACAAGGTCCCGAGCTCTTGATCAGCCTGGAAGGAGGGCTGGACTAGCTGAACTCTGGAAGCCCCTTCTAACCTCTGGTTTTTGCAAACACATCACAAAGCGGGGTGGGGTAGGGCAGGGAATGGGGAAGTGTGTGTCGAGGAGCTTGGATTTTAGTTTTGGTGGGGTTTTGGCTTCTTTTGCAATACCAAGATACCAGAGGAAAAGCATGAATTTTTCTTACTCAGTTTCACACAGTGGCAGGAGCCCTCCACCACTCCAAGCCCCACTTCTACTTTTCATCACACAGGAATTATTGCTACATTTGCATAATCCAAGAGGAATCACAAAATCAAAAAGCATAGTATCAGCCTAAAGAATTAATAAATCAGACTTTTAACTTTGTATATATTAGCAAATGATATATACCTGAGCACACACACACAAACTGGGTGAAAAAACATCTAAACCTGGAGCAAACAATTTAACGTACTATTGGAGCCACGTATCAGCAGGAGTAAGAAAAATCTGGATGGATGTTTGTTTAGTCAGGGACAACCTGACTAAACAAACCAGAACTATTATTTATCTACCACTGGAAAATGTTTAAAAATACCCCGGGCAGCTCACCTAGTAAGTGATATGCAAACATTTATCCAAGTTTAAACAAATGGGGTAGAAATTACAGTGACTGAACCTGATTTTTCACCTCCTAAAGTAAGTACACTAAGCGTTGTGGGTCAGCTAGTGTAAAGCCACTGAAATTCCTGGACCTAGAAAGGATGTATTTTCAAGATGCCTGTCTAAGAATGCAAAGCATCCCACATACTGAATGACGCCAGGTCAGCACCAAGTGACTAACCTGAGGGCACTCCAGCTATGCAGGCGTGCCGGCGTGGGTTTGCTTTCCGTTCAGTAACAATCATATTTGCATGTCATATCATGCACATGTCATATATTTGCACTAGTGCTTCTGACCAAGAGGTTGATGTAATTCAACAGACTATGTGAGGAAGATCACATGCGAGTTTTTGAGGTTGCACTGTTTATTTTAAACAGCTAGACATGGGACATGATGGACAGTTTGCCTCTTTATTCACTCAGCACTCACTACTAATTTTTGAAGAATACAATCAATTGCTTTAAGAACCGCTTTTTGTAGCACACTTCCAGAGTGGCTCCCCACTCTTGAGGGTGCGCGAACGGCAAACCATGAAGCTGAGTACCAAGTAAAAGACTTATTTCTCAATGAACAAAAGAAAATATTTTCACTAGAAAAAATTTAAAAGAACAGTGCTTATGTCTTGATCTATTTGTTTTGGTTTGTGCACAGAAGAGACTCCAAGAAAATCTTGCATTAATTAAACCAAGGTGACTGCTCTGCACACAAAGATGACCAGTGTAAATACACCAGACAGCAGAACACTTCTGCCTATAGCAGTTTTCACTGCCCTAACCTGGCTAGGATTCACTGGCAATGAACAGATAAGCTGCTCGCTGTAGAAAAGCTTGCATCATTGCTTGTCTTGGCTGTGGAGACAGGCTTGGGAACTGCGTTAGCCCCACTAGGGACCTGACAACTTCTGCACCACCACAGCACAGCACTGCTAACCTGTATTATGTAGAGGGAAAGCCACCACCGGGCTCAGAATGTGTCATGTGTTCCTGAACCACACTCAGACTATACAGACTGGAAAAAGCAGACTGGGCCACAAATGTGTGCCAGTTCACTGCTGCACAAGTGTGCCAACACAGCAAGCAGGACAAGCCCAAAGCACAGTGCTCTCAGTGTCCTGTCAGCTGTGCCATAAACACATCATCGGAGATGGAATGCCTAGACAAAATGCCTACACTTATTTTGTGTTACTAGGAGGTTGAAAACCAAAACAAACCCACAAATCAAATCCTGGAGGGAAGAACTCAGTTTGCAGTCTTTATTTCTTGCCTGTTTGAGGACCTGTTTGGGGACAGAGGGGAGGCATGAACAGGCACAATCTAACAGCTCTTCAGAACAAAGTCTGCAGATAGCATAATGCATGGTATTGCCCCTACCTGACCTATCTGGAAAAATCAGGAGGTCATTTTAAACCTTCAAAATCATTTCAGACACTTGTACGTTCCTCATCACGATCAGGTCTATAAGACTGGTTATAAAGAGTGACTATTCTATAAAATCCATGCACAACTTTGACCAACTATGCTCTAAAATATTAAGTTTTCTTTTTTTTTTATAAAACTACTGAACTACTGCTTATCTGGGGGAGTGGGGAGGTGGAGGGATTCACCTGGGAGATGCTTTCTTTTTGAGGGACATGAGAGTTCCAAATATTCAAATATTTAGAATCCACAATTTAGTTTCTAAATATATGTTCACCAAACAAAAAAGTCAATCACGACATATGACTCTGATAAACAGTCTTAAATGTTTCTTCTTCCATCCTATTTCTTTATTGAAAAAAAACCATTAAATAGTGAAAACAAGAAGGTTATGACACACACCAATGAAACCCAGGAAATTCAAAGCCGAAGGCTGTTGAAATAGCTGTCTCAAGTTAATTCCACCCCTCTTCCTGTTTTTTACATAGACACCATGGACTGGCAATGTCAGCCTCAACCAAACTTCCTGGTTTGTGTAACTTCGAGGTCACGTAAGCACAGGTCACCCTTCCTGTCCTCATGGTACTCTTCTTGATCCTCCTTCCAAAGACAATTGTTCCCTCTGAATTCTCCCTGCAGCTCTTCCCTCTGATAACCCCATCACCTGTCACAGCTGACTTGTAAATTTATCAGCAGTGCAAAGGTCACTGCTGCTTGTCCCAACCCTCTTCCCTTTTCCCATTAAGTTGTTCCTCACCAGCACCATCCTCTCACTCTGGTTGTCCTGAGCAGCCCCAGACTCCCCTACCACAGCCCCTACACCCAGCTTGCCCTCACTCTTGCAGCTGAACCCCTGGGGATGAAGCCTCATGACTCCTCCAGCTTCCTTCCCTGGACCCGTAAGGTTTCCATCCACCAACCCAATCCTCCTGTTTTTCAGTTTTCACTATTTTCTGCTTCCTACTAAAGCTCCTCTCCTTTTCTACCCCTTTCTCCCAAGCCATCTGCATAAGGATCCTGGACAGACAGGATTTCATATTCATAGAATCACAGAACAGTTTAGGTTGGAAGAGGCCCTAAAGGTCATCTAGTTCCAACCCTCCTGCCATGGGCAGGGACACCTTTCGCTATAAGGTGGACACCATGCATGTTCCACACCTTCACTTTGTGCAGGTCTGAGCAGCCTTCTCACCCCTTTCCCTTCTTCCATCACATTTGTATTTAAGGTGGACCAAGATCATCACATCCTAATAACTCCCCTGTCTGCTCCCATCCTCCAATCCCTCGAAAGGCCACGACATATACAGCCCATAGATAAAGAGGGAGGAACTGATGCCACAGCACCAACTGGCTCTAACAGCAAGGAGATCAGCTTAAAGCCAGGTTGTCTTCTTCCAGACTAGGAGGAATGCAAGTCCTCCCTAGGTTTTGGGATGAGCACTTTTCCCTCCTCTAACTTGTATTTCATCCTCTGGTTGAATGGGGGATATCATTACAGCCAAGCTTTCCTTCCTCAGCAGCATCAGCAGTCCCACCAAGACCCCTTTGATTAGAACTAAAAAGTTTGTCCTTACTCACTGGATTAACGAGTTCATAGAAGCTCTTAGCAGGGGAACTCCTGAAGAAAGAAGCGTGGGTGTTTAGTTCTTATGTGTTAGTTTGCTTGTGTAAACAATTTGTTTTCTCTCTCCTGGGACAGCGTGTTTTGAAATAGGCTTTTTAGAAGACAATAAGCCTCACTGGTTGAAACGGTAAAACTGGGTCCAAGTACTGCCAAAAGCAGAGCATTCCAAACACACTGGTGACTCCATGTATTTACTGTACGGGGGAGTTACGTTAAGCACATAGGTCAGACAGAGTCTGCTGGTGTCACTTTTTTTTTCGGATCTGAACCAAATGCAATCAAACCCAGAAAGTAAGGCAGCAGTCAGATGACAGGCTAGGTTTAATTCTCGCTGACACACTGGTACCAAAACATTCCCGTGACTGCCGGCAACAAACATTGGCAATCGCTGTGCGTGGGGAGCTCGGACTAAGCATAGTGGGATACACACTTACTTTGTCCTTTTAAAAAAAGAAAAATTAAATTGTTTACCAGCTAATAGATTCCATCACTCTCATCCTGCAGATAATAAAGAGGAAGCTGCCAATAGGTGAAAATATTTCTTAGGTTACATGCCACAGTTTCAAGACTTAAGACGGCACTGGTTTATTGCTTCTACATCTGGTGCCAGTTATTTTTATACAGCTTCTTTGCATAAATTCAACAACATGGAAAAAAACCCTTCCAAGTCTATCAACCACTCTTAAAATAAACACCAACAAGTCCATTACTGTCTTTTGTACCTCAGCTATGACTTAGCCCCTGCACAAACATGAACCCATGTCCCTGGGGAGTCACAAATCTCTTGAGTAACTTGACCTGCTGTGACTGAGCTAGGGGAACTCAGTCCAGCTCTAAAATTAATCTTTTTGTTCCCAGTCAGTCTGCCTTTGTTCCAAAACCATAGGACCAAAAGGCTAAGCAAGGAGAAAACAAACACCTTCCACAGTTTGTGGACCATGACCTCATGTGGCCAGGACTGCTGTCCTGCATCTCTTCCTACTTGCAAAGTCCTGTTCCAGTGTCTACTGGAAGAGGTGAACAATGCCCCGCAAAGGAGCTGGCACCAGCTTCCCCCTAAAGACAGACATCAAGTATATTCCATTATTTCTCTCAAGGCCTGCACACAGGACAACTGGAGCTGCACAGAAAGACCCTGCTGAAGCCAACACCCCCTGCTCCCCAAGGGATTAGCTGGCATTTGATGCCGAGCATCCCTTGAAAACAAGGAAAGCATAAGCGTGCTGGTCTCCTCTTCCATGCTGTCCTTCACTTGCCCAGGGGTCTGTTACACTCAGCCAGGCTTCCTAATGCCACTGGGGTTCAAGCAGGAGCAAAGCTCCTTCAGTTGCCTATACAGCCCGAAGTTTAACAGCAGCAGCTGCTGTCAGCTGCCACTCTGCTCTCAGCTGATGCTCCCCAGCTCGTTTATTCTCAGGCTTGAAGGGCTAGGACCATTTTTTCCCCTTCTGCCCTTCAAACAGAAGTTATATGCTACAGAAGGTAACTACAATGGTCCCTCTCTTGCGTGGGGAATCTAGCGTTCGGCAATGCACAACGCAAAGAGATCCGGATTGTAATCCAGCTTTAGGAACACGTAAATCACTTTCCACTCTGGAACGCCCTTTCTTCTTCTGTGCTCTGTCCATTCTGCCAATGACATCTTAGCCTAAGCTTCCTACCACTGCTTCCGTGTAGAGCAAACATTGTCCTACCAGCACTGTACAATTCTGCAGCAGGAGCTACTTGTTTGAAACCTGCATGTTCAGGGAACTTTTGGCAATTTCTGCTTGTTAATCTTTCGATCGGAAATGGATTCCAAGCCCAGCAGCACCTTCAAACAGCTGTCATGCCTCTTAGCACCCTGCCACACAAAAGCACCTCCCTCCAATCTCCTGAAACACACAGCAAATTCACACAGAAACATTGCACTAACATGTTTCACACCTACACACAAATTACACTGTCGTACTCAGGCCTGGAAGAGTAACAGTTCAGCTTCCCATTCCATGACCACCAAGGCTGCAATGTAAGAAACTGCCCCTAAGAAATGATAATTTTGCCAAGTGCCCCAGACATTTACATGCAGCCTCGGAAGACCTGACCTTGAAGGGATGACCATCCTATGTGCAATTTGGTGTCAGCACACACATTGACCTCATGGACTTGAGGACTCAGCGGCGCAGGTGCTTTGCTGAACTGGATCTGAAAGAGGAAGATCTAAGCCCTGTTGGGGTGAATGACTATCAGAATGGCAGGGAAAAGACCACAGCCTAGAAATGGGTTGAAACACCCAAGAAAAGAACCATATCGCCTTCAGTTAAAAGCTGGCCAGCTTGAGAAAAAAGCCTTTCAACTGACAACCAGGTTTCCGTGCTGGCCACCAGACAGTGGAAGATCAGGAGGAAAGGAGTCCACAGAACTCTGAAAAAGCCACCCTACAGGCATCATACAAAATCAACTTGGCCAAAACTTTACACAAGCTACTCTTCTTCAGAGTTGGAGCATTCAGACTAAAAAGGCATGCACTGTGGCTGTCGGAGACCATGTATACAACCTGTGAGTGACAAGACCTGACGTTTTCTCTTTGTCTGGACCTTTCCCCAGTTTCCTGAGTTAAACATGATCTGTTGGTCTGAATCAGTGCTATTTTAACAAAATGCATCAACCAGCAAAAGCGTGAACAGAGAAAAATGGATGAACCATCCACAGCTAAAATTAGAAATTAAAATATAAACACCTGGCTGGATGGAAAGCTTACTGGCAAATGAGCTGAACCTACACCCTACTTTTCTTAAATTTCTTGTCCTTCTAATGCACCAGGTTTCAGTAAAATGTTCCAAATGAAGATTTCCACTAGCAAAATAAAGGCTATCTTGCCATTCTGTTGGGGCCAAGGGCGTGCTCTGCCTCGACACAGGGCAAATGCCTGTAAACCAGCGTTACAATCCAATCCTGTGCAGCTCACTGTGGAGTAGTGCAAGCAATGGTTCTCTGCAACATGGCAAACAGAAGGCCACCAGCAGCCTGGGAAGGTGCCCCACGTGTCTGCCAAGGGGCTGTGTGCACGGGAGTACCCCACTCCAGCAAGGATCAAATGACACAGGATCCGGCTGAAACACTTCTCTTGCTTCCACAACTGTTGTAAACCACATGGAAATACACCACAGCTATCACGATGTATCACCATAAGTGATGGCTAACATATGCCCAGCCAGTCATTCATGAAATACCAAGGGATTAAATAATATTTTTCATACAGACATCAAAAATTGAACCTGAACTACAAAAACCCAAATATTTACTTTGGCAGATCATATCTTCTAGCAAAAAATTTGCAATAAAGTTAAACATTTAAAGGGACATACTGCAAAACAGATGCTGAGAATATCTTTGTAGGGATTCCTGCCAAAGTGGAGGAGCTATGCATCTATCAGTGCAACAAACACGATGCAAGAATCTTTATGGAACCACTAAATAGAAACTTTGAACTATCCACAGGAAAAACAGTTGCTCGCTTGATGGTGAACTCATTTTTTCCTCTGCTAAAAATTCCAAGCAATATCGTTTTTAGAGGATATACTACATAAATGAAGAACACCAATACAAGTTAGAACTGAGCCTTTCTACCTAACTCATCAAAGATCATTTTCTAAAACTCCACTTACTTAAAAGCAGTTTACAAAGATTTCAGCAGCAATTCCCAGCTCTAATACACATTCGGAGAAAAAGATCAGGATGAGTTTTACTGCTATTTACCTACTATTTAAGTCAATCTGGTTCAAGCTACCAGCACATTCTCTGCTTATATCTCCCAAAACAGTAATCTCGAACACTTCTGAAACAACGATCATTTTAAAAGCTGACTCTAGATAGATCTAGTAAAACCTAACTAAAAATTTGGGGATATGCTGTGGCACAGGTGCATATACAAGTAACCTAGAGCACCCTATAAAGGTTCCCAGTCACGCATCCAGACAGCTGCGGCCCTTAGCAATCACACCACAAGAACCCTGCTTCCTTCTGTCCAAAGTCTCATTTTTATTCTTGCATTAATGACCAAGAACGCTGTGAGTAAATGATTATTTTTTAAATCCCCAGCTGTAGCTAAAATAGCTTATCACAACATTTACTGAGGGCTGACATTTCATGGTTGCCAATATCTAACTGCTTTCCTCAGAAATTACAGTCTCAGCAAGTTATGCAGCATAAAGCATGCCAAGGCCTCAGCTGGCACAAGGATGCATGTTTATTTTTGTGAAGGTTATGGTTTTGGTTTGTGGCTGCATTGAAAAAAAAAAAAATCAGTTTAAAAACAACTTCTTTGCAAAAGATGGTGAGCAGCTTCCCACACGAGCAGATCCAGAACTGGTAGCAGGCATTCCCAGGCCTCAGAACAGGCCTTCTTCAATTCCCAAGTTAAAATTATCACAAGGCTCACTTACAGAACCTGCACAGAGCTGGAGTACACGGCAGCACCTTGCCACACCGGCTCAGGCACACAGGCTGGGCTGCAACACAACACCTGGGAATTCTGTCCACTGCTCCACACAGGAGAAATCCCTCATGCCACAGCATGTGGCTTTTGCACTGAACACCTGGCCAGGCACCTGCACGGCAGCAAGATAAAAGAGGGTACCTGTAAACAGCATTGCTCTGGGCACCGGCTCCCCGTGCTGCTGTGACCACTCACTCAGACCTGCCTTCTGCCATCCCCACGTGCTCCACTGCGCCAAGTCCTCACCTGAACCACGGAGTCAAGTCAACGTTCCCCTCGCTTTCCACATGCTCACTCTCAAACGCGTTTAAAGACATGTCTTGGCACGTGCTCAAAAATCATCATCCCTTAGGAGAAAATATTAAGCAAAGGATTTAGAGGAAGACAAGGCTACAGATCCACAGTCAAGAAGGGAATGTCAGCATATGCAGCGCACATCGCACACAAGAGCAAAACCAGTAAGGTTTTGGGTTATTTTCATGTGCAAGTATGTATGTTTCAACAAGGTCAGCATTGAAGGGCCGTGGAGTTAATTCCTGGAAAGCACAGATTTGTATTCAGCAAATATAAACTGGAAGCCAAAGGTATAATTTTTGATGCAAAAAAAAGAGCACAAAAGAACCCTTTAAAAATCAGAAAAGTATCTGGCTGTTGTGGGTTTTTTTCTTTTCCCATACAAACCACTTGTGAGACCTTGTTTAGAGCAGTGTATTTAGTCCTGGGCATCTGGCCAGACAACATTCACATCCTGGAGCTGATGGAGCGAGGAAAAAAGAATAGTTTTGGGGTTTTTTTGAGAAAACCCCCTCAGGAAAGAGTTGTGTCTGCCTCTAAGCATGTATACGTGAGGCTGGGGAGGTGATTTAACATCTCTCACCAGAGTCAATCTGCAGTGCTCTGCTGGTTGTAATGGAGCAACAGCGATTTGCAGCAAAAGATTTGTCCTTTAGTTTCTGTATAGCACACAAAATGATCCAGTGCTTTCAGACTTTTCAGAACTCAGAAAGACAACACCTGCTTATGCGCAAAGCAGGGCTTTTGGTCTTCAAAGACAAGTTACAGATAAGACAGCTGAGAACATTAATTTACAAGGCTGTCTTGAAAGCCCTGTTCCCAGATCAGGAGGAAAAATGCACTCCCGTTTTCTCATCCTACCCTCTCGTTACACACAGCGTTCACAGAGCAGAATCCTCCCCGGTGCAGCACCATTAGCTGTCGTCTCACACAACACCCAGCACTAACGGGTGCACTAATTCCAAACAGTGTATGACGATTACATAGCACAAAGCACTGTTATTCCTGCCAGAGGACTGGTAGGACTCCAGTAACTTCCTTTTGCTACTTTCACTCTACCACGGCGAGATCTTCATACTCCTCTCCCACATTCATGCTGATGGCAGAATCCTTACCAGCTCCAAAGGAAATAGTACAGCATTAATGCACAACAATTTTCAACTGAGCTAATTGTTTAGATCAGCATTTCCAGAAAACCAGAATGAACCTACTGACAGAACGTGACTGCAGCTCCACAATTTCTTTTCCTTTACAGATAGTTTCTCTCTGCTGATCCCAAGGCAGAAATATGGCTTTAGCCATACTTCATACTTTCTGCTTTAAAAAGTAAACAATGGGTTCTGTGCATGCAGGCTCATAAAATCTACATTAGGCAACCCAAAGTTACAAGGATAAAACCAAGCTCTTGGGCCCAATTCAGCATTCACAACAGCACAAATTCAGAAGCAACTCCCCTGAAGTCAGTAAAGCATAAAACATACTGTCGACAGAGAAGAACTAGGACCACCCTCCTTAGACTAAAGAATGTACCTCACAAAGAGTGGACTTCACAAGCACGGGAGAACCTGGGAATGCTGTGCTACGTTATTATGCTTTTTGTTTTGCCTGAAAACCTCAGGCAGCAACCTTCAGCTGAAAACAGGCAGCTGTGAACACTTCCATGCCGAGACTCTTGCCCTGCCTGCTTGGGCACCGAGCAGCTGCATGCACTTTACACACGCTTTTCCCAGCAACACAACACCCAAAGAAGAAAAGGACCTGCGCTTCCACACTGCCCAAATCTCTGTCTCTGTCTTGCCAATCACATCATCAGCTGAGACAGGGGATGCTTTCTGGGGCAGAATGCCCAGCATGGACGCAGCCACGCAGTGCTGTGATGCCTGGCAGGTCCTTCACCACCTTTCGTTTCCACAGCAGCCTCGTGGAACATGGAGGCAGAGAAAGGACTGTGTGTGTTTGTCGTGGTCCATCTACAAAAAGGTCCTTGAAGCCAAATTAACACAGGCTGGGTGATAGCACAGTGTGTCTCCCCTGCCAGGCAGGGCTCACACAGGGCCCAGACCAAAAGCAGGATCAGACCACTTACACACTTCAGACTCTACAGCCAAGAATGTGAAGCAGCAGCAGCTGCCCTTCCACAAACAAACCCTGTCATGGCTCACAGCAGCTGAGACAAAGAAAATTCCATGTCCCTGCCAGCTCTTTCTCCTTGTCCTCACCATACTGCTCTAGCTGCAAATGCTCAGGACTCTTGAACATGTATGGTAAAGTGCACCCAGAGCACCTCAGCACTGTGCTCTTGTAGCTGCAGGTGGTAGATTATCAGGTACCAGTAATGCCCACAGTAGTCCTGCTCTGGATCACAAGCACCATAAACGCTAAGAAGCGGACATGACCTCCTTCCTAGCTGCCAGGAATGTGCTCCATGAGAAGACATGGGATAGGTGTATTGCATTAAGTGTCTTGATGTAGCATTTATGCATCAGGAGTAATTTATTTTCAGTGTTCTGAACTAAGACATATATTGGAAAACTAGAGCCTCATATCCATCCAATTCATACTACAACACCTCTGTGTTTTGCTGCACAATGATTCAATTTAACACAGGGTACCAAACACTCAGTTACACTTCCAAGCCCTCTCCTGATAGGAATTACCAATTGAATGATAAGTGACCCAAACAAAACAAATGGTAACTGGCACACTTGACTCTACTTAGCATTCTCTCCACAGCAACTCTTCACTGAGGAACTTTAGAGGGTTTTTTTGAGACACATCTTGATAAATCTCTGATTGCATACTAGAGGTACGTAAGGCCTCTTACTCTTGAGATCTGTATGGTACGCCAGGTATTTATTACAGCCACAGGCAAGTCCTGCACAACCACAGAGCCTGCAATGCACTTGATCACAGAACCAGTTTTCTGTACGTTGCTCCACTGATGTTTGAAGTCACTGTGTCTGTGAGTTAAAAGCATGATTTTGCTGTTGATTCCCTTTCTCCTCCTGATACAGAGCCTCTTAGTGATCCTACGGGGCAATAAACCGTGGCTGTGGTTTAGTGAGATGCTAACAAAGAACTGAGTCCCTATCCACTTGATACAGTACTCTGTCAATCCCCTGCTGCTGATGGGAGATGAATTACCTCACTTATCGCTACAATGTGACAGCCACATTATTCTCTTTCATAACAGCAGCTCTCTAACTGCTACAGTTACAACACTGTTCTTTTCTTTTTAAAGCAGCAGGTCCCTTCTGAAAAAAATTCAGTCACCCTCCTGTTCGTTCGGTCTCTCAGTAACTACTGCTTGAACTAGCTTTAAAAACAACGCAAGAATGGCCCCGATAGTTAAGTAGAGAAGCCAGTCTTCTTCTATGTCAAGAGCAACAGGAGCCACCTCTCCTGGTCCTGTCAGCCACACACCAGCTGGACACCTGTCCAGCTGTCCACTCGCCAAACGCTTCAGCAAGGAGGAGGGTGGAGGGGGACACTGGAGCAGAGCTTCACACAGACAGCACAACCACTCTCCTAGAGGTGGAGTGAGAGACGCTGAGCTGGCTGGGAGTGCAACAGGGTGACAGAGTGGTCTACCACACTGTCTCACCCTCAAGAGCCCCCCAGCACACCGTATCCAGCTGTTCTGGCAGCACCAGCTGCCAGCAGACCCCTGGCCAGCACAGCCTCATCCCACTTCCTCCTGCTGATCTAATTAAGTGGTCAAGCCCCAAGTAAGCAACTGGTATTTTTGGAACTAAACGGAGCTAAAACTAATGAACCTTAATATAGATCTGGCCTGAGGAAAGTCAAGGGCTTGGTTCCGTGGCTATACTGGCATACTTTGACCACAACAAAACACAGAATTACTCATGGAACCAGCACAGACACAGCTAAATCGAAGACAGAGCTGCTGTGGAGCAGCAGAGTCACGGCTATTGAGTCCTTGCCCTCCAGCCCCCACCCGGCACACACTCACCTCTGCAGGTACCATCAACTCCACTCACCCGACCAGTCCCTCAACTGTTACCCCAAGCTATCCTCTGAGGGAGAAAGAGTCCAGCCAGCACTGTCCTGTTCACCCCCGGGGCTTCTGCTTTCACACAAACACCTGGTGGAAATTCTGTTCTGCTCACTCCTTATCAGCTCAGCTGGGCTGGCAAAGGCACATAAAGACGTTCCTTACTTAATAAGGCTTATAAGTTACACTTCGGGAAATCAGCAAATAAAACATAGGAGAAAAAGATGAGAAGACGAGTTCACAGAGGAAAATATACCGCCTGCTTTTCTACATCTACCAAATCACACCTGCGTGATCCAAGAGAAACTTCTGCCACGACACTTACACGGAAATATTCCAGAAGCGGATGCAGCAAGACATACACTGCATCGCCGCCTTTCAAGCCCCAGGAGCTCCCGTTCCAGCCAGCAAAGGGAGCGGATGCCCGGACCGAGGGCTCCTCGTGGAGCAGGGGTTGCACTCCTGACCACGGCGTGCGCTGCCGCGGGCAGTGCCAGGGCCGGGGCCGCGCTCCCGGCTCGCACCGCACCGCGCTCCCGTCGCGAACCTGTGGCGACTGGGAGGCGGCGGGACGGACACCAGCAGGGTCCCCGGCCCAGGGCCCGCACCGATCCGGTCGCCCTTGGCGGGTAAAGGGGCCGAAGGTGAGAGCACCGGCTGCGACCGAGGCGGGGACAACGCTGCCCCGCGGCACCGGCGGCCGCCGAGGCTCGGCTGGGCCCGGCCCGCCCGCTCCCGCGGCGCTTTCGCGGGGGCAGTTTCCATCGGGCCCCGCGGGCCCCACGGACGGCCGCGACCCCCGNCCGCCGCCCCCGGGGCCGCCGCCTGCGCATGCTCCGCTCCCGGCCGCGCGCCGCGCTCCGCCCCCGGCCGGGGCCCTGAGGGCTCCGGGACACCGCGGGCACGGAGCCGGGCGGGCTCCGGGCCTCGGCGCATCGTCACCTGCTCGGGGGGCGGCGTGGCCTCACAGACATCTCCGAGTCACCAGGACCCGTGCCATGGGCGCAGTTCTCCGACTTGGGTGAAGGAACTGGTTAAGATCATTCACGGCATCGACGCCGTTAGGCTGTGCAGGATGTATTTCAGTGTAAGTTATTTCAATAACAAAGCAACGAGAGCAGCATTTCCCTTCCATTCTGGCAGCTGCCAGCAGTGCCCATTAAGAATGCCAGTGACCACGGTGAGGAGCCGCTGGCGTGTCAAGCCTGGTTACAAACGCGTTCGAAGACACACCGCAGCGGCAAAATCTGCTTAAAAGGGGGTATAAGCAATTCCAAAATCGAGACCATTAAAATGAAAGGTGGTTCTTACCTAGCTTTTAGAAGGCAGGAAGAAGGAATGCTGCCTCATGTCCAAGAAGGTGGTATTTATATTAATCGATGGCTTCCATAGAAGTTCCCGTTTATCCCTCAGGCCTAAGAGCCCCGGTTTAGCCCCGCTGAGCAGCTCCTGTTGCTGCAGCTTCCACGCAATTTGTAGCTGCCTTTTGACAGAGGTGTGAAACTCTCTGGCGGGAGCTGGAGCAATCCTGCTTGCCAGTTGTGGCAGCAGTGGTGAGTTCTACGAGGTGTCTCCAGGGCCTCCAACAACGAATACCACACAGACCTGGGACGTTCCAATGCACTTAACGCAAGCTATATCGTGACTGACTTTTCAGTCCAGTGGGGGCTGCCGGTGTTTATTCAGGAGCCTAGAAGATGGAACTGAAGTCCAGTTTTGCAGTGCCTGGTTTGGCAGAGCCATCAGAGCCCTTGGCTACCCTTACAGAGAGAGGGGAAGACACCACTGCCTTCCCCCTCCCCCCCTAGTTTTAGGAGGAGTGAGGTCAACTGCCAGCCACAGAGGAAAACGAGCAGAAAAGGCAGTAAACAAGAGGCAGGTTAGGACATAGCCAGCCCTGCCAAACTGGAGCAGAACTGAGCTCTAAGGACTGGAAAAAATTCACTGGAAAAGCCTTTGCCTGGTACAGCCTTTGAAGAATCTGAGATATGGCATCAAGTTTCATGGCTTGTGTTTCTTACTCATCCCTGACCGAGACCCCTCCCCTCAATTCAGCTCTGAGATGGGCTTGGCATGGTTTCCTATACATACAGTAAGCCTGCAGAACAGCAGTTTTTCCCAAGCCCTGAACGGCTGGGCTGTATTTCTCATCATACGGGTGTGGGTCAGGGACCAGTGTGTAGGCAGAAGGATTCAAGGTAGGATGTCCCTGAGCACTTGACTAGTCTGGACAAGACCGGCATACAGCCTTCCCCAGGCTGCTGCTCTGCTGTGTTACAAACCACAGAGAGGGGAGGGAAGCTTTCCCTTGGAATTTGGGTTTGACTGGGCCAGGGCAGTACGTACTTTAACTATAAAAATCACATCCTGAGTAGGAAGCACATTACTGGGATGGATCTCCAGTGTCCTGAGTAGATACCACGGGGACAGAATACAGACTTCCTTATCTATCGTCACACCGTGGCAGCTGCAGCAAGGAGCAGAAACTGTTAATTCCTTTGGCTAGCTTCTCTCATGGTAGCCAAGATTCCTGCGTCAAGACGCTTTCCTCTTGCACTGGCTCCTGCCCTAGACCCCTGTCATGCTGCTGTGAGCTCTGCAGGAGTGAGAAGAGAAACTGCAGCACAGGAAAAGACAGAGGAGTCGCTGGGATCTCTCGCCTGTGAGCTGAACACGTTGCTGCTACACCACAGGAACTACTGTGCCATCTCCCAGCCATGGAGGTGCATCCACCCCAGCCTCCACAACCAGGTCGTGTCCACCACTGACTTCAGAGTGACTTTTTCTCACCTGAAAACATGATGTGTGTTTCATTTTATAGCACGTGACAGTGATTACTTCAGTACATTCCAAATCTTACCCTTGGCAGCATTATGTGTATTATACTTTTGGCTTCAAGCTGGATTTCTTGTTCTGATTTGCACTCAGCTGCTCCTTATGGCAAGGGAGGAGGGAAATGGGAATCAAACTGCATGCAGGAGGCACAGGAGCAAAACAGGCAGAGACATTTTGTTTAGTTTTCCTCGCTACTTTTTCATACAGTGATCAGAGGGAACATAATTACACACATGCAAAGAGAATAAACCACCAAAAGCCCCTGCTAAGCAACAGGTGAACAAAACCCCACAGAACTGAGCCAACTAGTTTTTTGCATCCGGGCTAGAATTGGGATCCTGAGTTGATCTGTGCTCTGTTCTGTTGCCCTGCAATGTAGTCAGGCAGAATCTCTCCTCGTTCCACCTCTTCCCTTTCTCTCAGCCTTGTCCCATGAAGGTAGATCTCGCCAACAGCTTTCCAACACTCCCTCACATCAATACAGATCTCCACGGTGGAGTTCTGATGAGAGAGCTGACAACAGCTAAACTTCCCGACCAGCCAGGAAATGAGTAAATGGAAAAGCTGCATAAAACTGCATTTCCAGCTCAGCAGCATTACTTTTTACCTTCCCTCTCTAATTTCAGTAATTTTTTTGGCAACAGTATTCAAACAAAACGTCCATCCATACAGGGATGTGCGGACACTCAGGCATCTCAGCTCCCAAAAAAGATGTGCACCAGAAGCCCAGGTTTCTCAGAAAGTCCCTGCAGAGTCAGAGCAACACAGGAGCACCACACACATCCTGCCCTCTCTGTGTAAGGAAGGCGTGAGGGCCGTGGCATCTGATCCAGCTCCTCACCAGCAGCCTTACTAGCTCAGGGAGCAAGAAGGGAGGGGCAATAACGAGCCTCCAGCTGCCGATGAAAGCTCATTCCAGCTGTGTACCTGCCAAAAGCTATTCCTTTCTCTACAGTCCGAGCCAGAGTAACATGGCGGTAGTGATGAGATCTCTGTCAAGGGAGATGATGACTGCCAGACACTAGCTGTGAGTGCTCCTCAGGAACTTGGGAATGATCAGAGCCGCGTTCTGATCCCAGTGCTGAACGTGTATCTTTTTTTTTTAGGTGGCACTGTGTGGGTAGGGTAGAAGCAGTGGTAGGACCTCTGTTTGGGTAAGGACTTCCTCAGTCCACCTGAGTTCAGCATCACTGATTGCTCTCTCACCCACCACTGAAGCACAGCAACTTGAGTCAATCCAAGCTTGGACTTGGAAGTGCCAGCTACCGAGTAAACCAGCCTCTGCCTTCATTATGGTGGATGGAGTCCTGGCAAAAACCAGCATGCTCTCATCACCTTCAAAAAAAAAAAAAAAACCAGGCTAATATTTCCAGTCTTTTCTCTTACAGCTGTCTTAACTTGCAGGAAAGTAATGATTGTGATTCACCCTTTTATCTTTACACTGAGGAGGGAAAAAGACAGTGTTTGTAGCCTGCCTTTGAAACTGTTTTCTAAATAAAGTCATCTGTGCTCCAGATCTCCAGTTACACCGAGGAGTGACAAACACCATACCAATTTATGGGACAACAGGTCATTATGGAGAACTGTGATGAACCAATTATTTGTCACTTCAGCATTGTGTTTTAACAGTGCACTGTTTAACTAGGCCCTACAAAAAATTAATTACTAATGTAATTTATGCTTCTTAATTAATACTTTTAACATCTAACCCTTCCCCAGACTTGGAGTGCCCACAGGCAGTGCTGTTCTAAGGCAGCAGAATTAAGGCATTTGCTTTATTTATTACCTCCTGGCAGCCAAATCAGACCACTATGAACCTGGAGGAGAATCAGGCCCCCTCTATTCCATTATTCCAGGGGAGGGTAAAGAATTCTTGCAGCAACGCTGAAAGCTCTTGTGTTTATTAGTCAAAGTACTGACATTTCCCAGTATGTTTTCAAGTTGTAGCCGAGTATTCTGCCTTCGGTTTGGAGCTGCTTGTAAAAGGAAGTCATAGGAGACCAGTACCTTGAGGATGATCAGCTGCAAATATAACTCTCACAGAGGCAGGCAGAAGCTGGCCGGTCTAGAACCTGGTGTGCAGCCTTGAGAGTTTGAAGAATGTCCTGGGAGGGGTTTGAGAGGTAAAGCGCTTGCTATTCTCTACTGGGGAGCCAATCCCTGTATACAGAACAAAACCCATTGCAGAGGCAAACGATATTTGTCTAAAGTGCTGCTAAATATTGCTGCCATTCCCTAGAAAGGCCAAGCATTATGAATGCAAATGGCAGGGAGCAAGAGGAGGAGATGGTAGGTGAAATGTAATACCTGTGAGCCCAGGTTCATGAATCATGACTGGCACAGGCCTCCACCAAACCCAGCAGATTGTTACCTTGTATTTGGCACTTCATCTTCAGCCTGGAGAGAGCTGCATCAGCCAGGAGTGAGGACAGAGCTGTGACCATGCCAGGTTGCTGGGGTGTGTCAGACCAGCCAGTACCCTACAGGCAGCTTGATTTGAACAGGAGAGCCTCAACAACACAGTAAGTACCTTTGAGTGAGGATTACAAGATCTGGCCTGTTGAGTTTAATATTTTAATCTACTGCCCAAGTGTACTGCAGCTCTAATTGCAGCCATGGCAGATTCCTTGAGTTGCTGAAGATAGTAGAGAGACCATCGATAATCCCTGCTGTGCTGCACAGATGAAAGCTACCAAGAGGATTTAAGGAGGAAATAAGGTATATCCAGAAATTCATTATGTTCCAGTTGAGACAAAACAATCCATTAATATCTGACACTGAGCATAGGAAAACTGGAAGCAGATATTGAAAAGGAGCAAATTTCAACAGGCCTAATGCAGATGTGATGAACCAGTAATAAATATTCAATCTAGGAAGCTTTGCCACTAAGGATGGATAGCATTCGTGTTGGGAACTGTAAGGCTCTACGCCCTAGATGGCATTGCTCTGCAACATTAGAAAATACACTTCTAAAATCCGAGCTCTCCCTGTAGTCAGCACAAAAGAATTTCAGGCAGGACAAGTGTTGATTTAAGTTCACACACAAAGCAGAATTCTCTCTTTAAAATGTTACTTGTTTGAGACATTTGCACTGCAGCTGATACATTAATTACGCCACTTTTTCTTTCCCCCGGTTAGTCTTTAAAGGCTCACTTGTAAAATCTTCTTGTGTGCACAGTTCGAAGTGGTTTCACTGCACCTGCTCTCTCCAGACTGTAGTATTCAATTGTTTTTGTTTATTCTGTGCTACTCTTCTCTAGTGATTTGCATGGCACTGTAAAGAGAGCGCTGTTTGTTCCCCACAGCCAGAGGCTGAAGATCAGCCTCCTCCTCCTCCTCTCTGAATGCTCGAGGCAGCTGGATGGGAAGTGGGCAGATGCTCAGCTGTGCCCAGAGGGCTGATCACCAGCGCAGCAGGGAGACAAACCACGCAAAACCAACATACCTGCAGCTCATCCCAGGTCCTGTGTCTCCACACGGCTCTCCCAAGCACGGCCACACGCTGCCCCTGCTTCAGCCTTCCAGCCAGCACAGTCCCCGAGTGCATCCCAGCGCCAGAGACTGGGAGCTGCACTTCAGGAGCGGGGCAGCCCAGCAGCAACCCGGAAGCTGCCCAGTTTTAGGCAGCAGAACAATTTTACTTTGGCACTAAAAGCTCTAGCGATTAAGCCCTCGTTTTCCAGGGTGTGGTTATTAGCATGGCTAGGATGTCCATGCCCTAGCGTGCCCGTGCAAAGATGGGGAGAACCCTCAGGTGGGAAGTCTCACCTGGAGCTGGGAGACAAGAGCTGTACGGAAATGCCTCAGCCTTCCTGCAGTGCAAAACCCCATCGCTTTGAGAAGCCAAGCAGCCTCACGTCCTGCCCAGCAGGCACACACTCTTTCTTTTGGAATGAACAGGTCAAAATCAAATGGGCAGAGCCTGGAGGGAGATTTTTGTCTGCAATTTACAGGCAACAGATCTCTTTCCTCTGCAAGTATTATTTCAAAGCAAGTAACTTCTGGGGTGGCAAAGATACAAGTCAGGCTTCTGTGAAGCAAGCTACAAGTGACCTCCAAAGGGGAGAAAAAAACCCCAGGATTTGTGCTCTAGTTTTGCATATTTAAGATGGTCATGGTGGGAGAGGAGAGTTAGTTTTCTTTTAACCAGTTTGTACTTTGTCTCTGATCCATTTTTTTGTTCTGCACTAAGAATTCACATCTTTGCTTAGTCTGGGTTTGTGATGGTTGAAGAGTAACTGTGAAGGCAACAAGGACACAAGCTTCTAAAAAAGCAAAAGTGAATACATGAATATGAATACATATACATCCATATCCACTCCAGCGAAAGCAATGATTGCGTGCCTTTACACTCTGATTTTCCTAGTTTTAATGAAAGCGGTTAGAAATTCAATTACTCGCCCGATCTCTGAAAACCAATTTCTAACTTTCCAGGCTGTAAGCTGCACAAAAATTTTCTAAAGTGAAGCAATCACAAGGCAGAATCAAAAACTACACATATTCAGCATATCACCGTGGCAGGGGTAGGAAGCGAGAGTATCTTCAGAGTCCAAGAGCCAACTGGAGCTGCACCAAATTGTGACGAGAAGCAAGATTATCTTTGAACCAGAAAACCAGTCCTGGGGAACTATTTGCTATTTATGGAGCATCTGCATGGATTCCAATATACACTTGGGGTTGCAGGCACACAGAGATGGAAAGCAAACAATCACACCAATGGAAAATATTTTCAAGACAACTGCTGGGCTGGCAGTGATCAAAGACATTTCCTGCATTAACATCAAATGCTGCACCTCATCCCCGTGCTCGTGGACAGAGGCATAGGATCAGCATGTGTGCCTTTTCTGCACTGCAGGACCCCTCTGCACCTGGAATGAGCCGTGGATGTGTAAATAACCTGCCTAAGACACAGCACTGCTGCTGCAGACACGGCGGGTACTTCAGAAGGAACGGATCCTTTTGTCAGCTTCTGTCACAAAGACACAAGTCAAAGTGGCTAAGGTGAGGCAGCCAGACCCAATGCTGGAGGATCTCCAGTCCTTCCTTCGGGGAAGGTACAGTGGGAGGAGGGTCAGCTGAAGTGTCCCATGGGACGAGGTGGGAGGGAGAAGCATCCTGTCACCAGGGCAGGCTGAGTGGGGGGGAGGATGACACTGCAGCTCCCTGGCTGGGGCAGAGCAGAAAAGCAGCACAAGTACTTCCCTCTCTCAAAGCACGGCCTTCTGACCAGCCCTGCCCACGAGTGCTCTGCGGCACTCCGAGGGAAGCTGCCTGCCCCCTCATTATTATTCCAAGCATTACTGAGAACTTTACTCCAGGAACTGCTTCAGAGGGAGGACTGATCTCATCACCACGGCCGTCAGTGGCTGAGCAGGCACAGGCACGGATTCTTCCAGCTGGGAGAGTAACAATCAACTCCCACTTCCCTACGCTAGAAGAGATTAAGTAACGCCAGTGTAGTAATTTCAGATCTGTACTGTTGTAAAAGAGCAGAATTTGACTCTTTATATAACAACGAATAAAACTCCCAGAGTGTTTGTTTCTGCACAGATTCCTACGTGTCCTGGCTGACTTCTAAAGGAACTGCTGTGGTGCACACACCTTTACAGCAAACGCACATTCAGTGGCACAGGTAATACAAAGTATAAAATCTCTCTTTTCTTCTTCCTTCACTCCCTAAAACAGTGCTCGGGTCGAATGAGGGGCATAAAGTACTCTCAAAATTGAGCCAAAAATTAACAAATCAGTGGGATTGGAACCCACTGGGGTGCTCTAGTCCTATGTCCAAGCACACCCTGAAGTGTTAAGTTAGTACAAAGAGAGGATATTTTTATTGATAAACATTATATTGTCTTAGTGTAGATGTCTGACACATTATTAAATCAATTGACAAAACATTTAAAGTAATTCATTCTAATAAAACTTTTTGATATTCCATAGACAATAGTGCTGTGAACTTTGTTTATAGTATAACACATTAAAAACACGGAAATACAAGTTTCTAATTTCACAGGTTACCAGCAAACAGAGAAAAATGCATGCTTTCATTTCTGTTAGATTTGTAACTTACACAGGCAAGTGGAACAGCTATGCATAGAAGACTACTCTACAGTAAGCTGTAAAACGTACAGAAAGGCTGACCTTATAACACTTGTACAAGTATGACAAAACCATTGCAACTCATTTCAAAAGGTATGTCTGTGGCTCCACCATTTTAACAGTTTTATAAGCTGACTTAATGAAAAGCTATTTTGAGTAGAATTATATTACTAGAAACCACTGGTAATTTTGCTTTCTGGCTGGTTGTAAATGAACATACATTATATGTACATTTGCACTCAGTTCCACCTACATTTTCTTCCTTATGATTAGAAGCATCACGGAACTGCCCAGAGATAAGGGACCCGGACAGTGTCAGTCAATCCCCGATCAAACAAAAGGTGCTCCTGTCAGACACTTTTATTGCTGTGCTTCCTGCAGCTTGGATGCTGTGACTGTACCACAAAGCAGAGAGCTCACCACGCCCACGACTCAGACTGGCACTGTCTCAGCCACAGCAGGGATCACATTCAGCAGCCCAAGACTTCACCTGCAGCGCAAACCCCAATTTTCCATTACAGCTCCGTGAAATTATCAGATCTCCAACAGCTGACTGCTGGGCCCTGAAATGATTTAAATATCCTCCCCACCCCCTGACAGAGTGCTGGCCCTGGGGCTGTCCCCACATGCCTTGGCAATGCCAGGCTGACCGTGGGTGCTGAGCTTGGCTGCCTTTGGCTTGGCACCACATACACACAAGTTTGGGCTTGGCTTGGAAAAAACACTGGAAGGGGCTAAAACTTGTGCAGCACACTTGAGGATTAACAGGTCTGTCCGCTCACCTTTTTGTTCTGTGGAATCCTCATTCACCCGTGTCTCAATTCCCACTGCCAGGCCTGAGCTGGGGTGCTGGGCAGGAGTGACCCTTCCGCTGCTTGTCACACCCCCGTGTCTGGGACCAGTGGAAGCACCACTCCTGCCCTCCCACACGTCCCACTGGCTGAAGCTCCAGTGGATGCACCAGCAAGAGGAACACCCAAACCATCGCCAGACCTTGCCAGGAGGATTCATATTGCACAGAACTTTGACAGACAGCAAAAAATCAAACAAAACCCAAATCCCCCCAAACCCTTACAAACATCTTCCTAGTACGGTTTTATTCTGGAAAACAGACTTGATGCAAGGATGAAGGTAACATTCCATTAGTAATCTCACACACATACTGCCTGCATAGTAGGGATGCTCAGCTTTCTGAGGGGAGACAGCAAAGTCAATCACACTGTTCCTCAAGGGAACACCAAAATTCATCCCTCAATCTTCAATGCACTGCGAAGTTCACTGCACACCGGTGAACTCTCAGGTACACAGACTGCCACTTGCACACCTGTGCAGCCAGGGAAAGAGTCAGAGACATTGGGTTGGGCATCTCCTTTCTCCCTGAGAAAGGGACAAAGTATTTCTCACCTTTCCCAATCAAAGACCGAGGAGCATCCAGGCAAATCTTCATGTAAATGTGACCCCTGTGAAACCTGCCTATCTGAATTACACAACATACAGCTTTTTGTGATGCTGTACTGATCTCACTTGCATTTGCTCCCCACTGGTGCTGCACGATTACAGAATCACACTTTGTGTCCTTTGCTTCTGGCACCCATTTAAAAAAAAAAAAAAAAATCCATCAGAACAAAGTTATTACACAAGTGTCTTGCTTTGGCTTCTTCCAAAAACTGGTTGTGGTTCTATCTATGTGCTTGCTCGCTTCACCTAAGCACTTCCACAAGGCAGTTCTGTGACACAGGAATGCACGTTACACTCAGAGGTCCTGACAGCAGTGAGAAACATGAGAGAAAAAGGTTGTTTCTGAGAACCAAGGATGAACAACTCAGCTGAGCTTTATGCTTGACAGAATATGCACTCTATGCAAAACTTGAACGTTACACAAACCTTCACGAAAGACTGTGAAAGGCTGTACTTTGTGCAATCAGCCTTTATCTTCCATTTTCTTTCCTGATCTAAAATTCCTCCATGTCTTTAAAAGCTGGCAAGATAAAGACTTCCAGTCACCCCCAATACATTGTCTGTAAAAGGACTCCATTGTTGCTGTTGTATTTTCCCCAGTAAGCCCTACTGTATCCACGCTGATAGCGATTATGTGATATACACTGGAGATCACTGAACCCCTGACACCAAACCAGTGTGGTGGAAGTAAGGGAGTACTGTGCTTGTGAGTGGTGGGATGGTTTTCACTGCAGGATTTCAAGGTGAAAGGTCTTTGCCTGCTGTAAATGGGAACAGCCCTGTCATTAAGCTGGGACAACAAATGCCAGCTTCTCCCAAGCATTTGCTGGGACGTGACACCTGGTTTAGGGGGATCTTCACATTTAACCAGAGCCAATCACTTACTGTTAAAAAGAACAGGAGAACACAAGCCAAAGGAAGATTACTTCCTTAATAAAAAGGAGAAACTAAAAAAAGCCCTAAAAAATTGTAATTAAAAAAAAAATCTACTTGTGGGTAGCATATGAAATGCAAATTTTGATTATTGCAAATGGTACCTTGGGACAGTGATATTACAAACATTAAAAGTGCAAGTATTTATTATTTATATCTTTTATTATTGATCTCTTACAGATCAGCTGCAGAAGCATCCTTGGATCTCTCAGCATTTCTCAGCTTCTCTACTAATAGAAGTTACAGGAAGGTCTCACTCCTTCATATGGGCCATTTAAAAGGATGGAATGATGCTCTAAATAGCTAAGTCTGCTTGGCCCCTGATCCAGGGAAACTTTGCATTAGCTTTAGGAGGGGATTGAAATTAGGTTCCTAAATCTTCTGCCAGCATGGGGAAATGTTATCTTGAACCAGGGGCTCAGCACTCTGATAAATAAATAAATAAAATGCATAAATACTGCAGTGCAGAACTTTCTGACCTCCTCAATGTCTTGTGAATGCTCTTTTTTCCTCCTCCCTGAAGCTAACGTTATATTCAGCGACAGAACAGGAATTTCAAATGAGTAACAATAATTAGAAATATTACTGAATATACACAGATCAGCTGTTTAGGCTTCTGACCCAATATGTTACAGAAAGAGAACTGCCATGCACCACTCACAATACCCTGGTAAAACAAATAAAACCTTTGCTTGAGTTAATAAATAGGTATGTGTAAGACTGTCTTAAATACTTCACACACTTATAGCATCTTAGCAGTTGCCATGATAAGTATTCCTTTGCAGAAACAGCTGGTTACCACAGGGCTTCAATTTCACACATATACTTTACTAGGTAAAGAGTATATATATATGTATAAATATTGTATTTTGCTTGAATACAAATCTATGTTCATACATTTAAAAAAAAAATACAGAAAAACCCTGCCTATGAATTATATGAATTTATTATGACTGAGTCCCACAGCAGAACTCCCATAGTATAATCTGGCTTCACAAAGTGTAAAAGGCCCGGGTCAGATCCAGAATCCCTTAATTAGATCAATTATATTTATTGTACAATGCATGTCTTTGCACAGGGTGCAAAATTCCCTTGAAAGAGTCTCTGAAAACACATGCCCCGAAAAGTGTCCCCAGGAACTGTGCAGTGACTGATTATCCCAGTGGCTTGGGGCACTTTCCAGGCAGGCAGTTTGTGCCGTTCGGAGTCAGGCGCTTGGAGGCTGGTATGCCAAGCAAGGATCTGCTTGCATTTCCTCCCACCAGCTTACTGGATCAAAGCCTGCACACTATTTCTGCTAGCCCAGTGCATTAATTCTGTGTTACAGAAAGCAGGACGTGGCCCAGCCTCCAAAGCCAGAGGAATGCAGCTTATGAGAAAGTGGAAGCAAAATTCTGAATCCTGGCAACACAAGGAGCAAGGCAAGATAAGGAAGCAAGCAGGCAGCTCCTGGGTGTACAGGAATGTCTGCTCTTGGGAAAGATTCTGTGGAATGTCCCAACATTTGTACAGGCTTTATCCAAAGTCCTTCTGCGACACAGCATCTGCCACCCAACATCTGCCTCTACACAGGCAAAGCGAACGGAGCCCTCGTCGCCTCCCCTGCTCCAGAATTTATCAGCCAAAAGCAGCACTGACCAGAGCTAAGGTAAGGCTTGGTCCTCAGGGAAATACATGCTCCTGCTATGGAAATGGAGCACTGGCAGCAGTAACCAGTAGCCAAGGGGCCTGTGCACCAGCAGCCCTCTCCTCTCGTTACAGGACAAAATGTCCAGCAGCAGGCATTGCTCCTCTGGGAACCCAAGGTCTTGCTTTGCTTGTCAGGCACGCCAAGGAAAAACCTCAGTGACAAATGCTCAACACTGGAGCAGATCTGTAATCAACTACAAACCTCCTCACGGGGTCAGGCGTGGAGGTGTGCTTTTCCCCAGCTGGCGATAAAAACTGGTTATGTTGCATTGCTGCTGTAAAATTATCACGTTGACTTTTAGCACCATTCAAATCCTACCTGGCAGTTACACTGATAAGATTTCTGTTAGGTTGTTCTGGTGTGGAGGGTTTCAAACTTCTTCTGCAAGTCTATTAGAAAAACAAGAAACCTATCTAAAAAATACCACAGTGAAGTAATTTTCGCTACATAAATACATTTAAAAATACACTGCTTTTAAAAAAACTGTGCTTTCTTTAGAAGCCTTCCTGAAACTAGATGCTTCTACCCAAACCTGGATTACTTGGCATTGATGACAGACTGTTTCAGGCGAGCAAATAATTGATCTCATAGCCAATTTACATCCCCAGGGCACAATGAAACAGACTGCCATTTCTTACCCTATTGCTTTCCCAGGAATAAAGTGAACTTCTCCAAAAGGCAGAGCTTCGTCCACACACACCAGGCTTGATTCTGCAGATTCAGCCAGACAAGTCCGAACAGTTTGGACAGAAGGAGATGCATTTTGGAACTCTGCTTCAGATCTGAGGCTAGTAAGTGCTAACAGAATATTCACGTAAATTCCCTTAAAGGTGCTTGGTCTCATTCATTTATAGTAATTTATCTTTTCAGGTAAGAAAAAAAAAAAAAGGCCACTCACCCAAAAGGATGCAGTGTCCCCATCCCTTCCAGGACTCACTGCTACAAACACATCACTGACCCTGCAACAGCCACTGGGGTTCTGCCCCTGGTTTCACAAAGGTGAGATTTCGCTCAAGGCCCCAAATACTGAAAACTCTTCCAGAAACTGAGCCTTGCGTTCAGCACACTCAAGACTCTGCAGCTCCTTAAATCTGAAGAGCCTGAGGTCTTTCAAATATTCAAACTTCCACTGCTTTCCTTAAAACCACGGCTTTAAACTGATTCAGGTTAAGTTGTACCAACCTAAAAGGGACATTCCTACCCGGATTTAAGTCTCCTTTAGACAAACCTGCAGTGGCTGCTGATCAAGTGAAACTTTGTAAGTACAAGGCAGAATTGAATCCGGGTAAGCATCATCCACTGAGATTGATTTTTAAATTGTATTTTTTAACAAGTTTAAAGCTCCAGTGGTGTAACTTTGATATAGATAAACCTCGCACTATTGCATCTCCGTGAATTTTAATTGAGTGGATGAGAGTTTCCAAAAAGTCTTAATATAAGAAATATTCGTCAATCAGCAGAAAGCTATGGTTTTCTAAAAAGTTATTCAACAATATTCAATTTACATTTTATCTCACAAGTATCAATAGGGTTATTTGGAAAAGACATATAAAAATCCCTGTTCTGACAGCAGGGTATTAAATGTTACTTTTAGGTTGCTCCACCTGCCTTGAATGTTGTTTTTATTCTAAACTAGACTGCCATTCTACCTGAATTGTATTGTCAAGAAAAAATGCCAGTCCTGCACCTCGTTCCCCACAAGCACCACCATCACAAATCCAAAGCTAATCCACCGATTTTGGTGACACAGCTGAGGACAGAGAGCTGGAAACTAAGCATGCAAGTGACATCACAGCAGAACCAACAAATTACGCAAGTAAAAATCTCCCATGCACACATTTCAGATTGGTGTTCCCATCACAGAAAAAGTCTATCAAAAAGTGCGGCACATGAAAAACAAAAAAATAAAAATAAAAAAAAAAAAAGGGGGGAGAAAGAAGGCAAGTTTAATTGACCTTTGGTAGGGACAAAAGCAGCTTTCCTAGCATGTCTTAAGACCGTCTGTTATCATACCCTACCATTCTGCCTTTGAACCACTGTCAGAAGAAGGCCATCCATGTCAAGCAGATCTGAAGCCAGCCAAGGAACACATACTTAAAAAAAGCCAGAACCGCAGTGAAGCCTCTCCATGGAGGAACAGGCTCTTTAATCTCCCCTTGAAACATTCATTAAAGATAGTCTGAAACTGCTAGGAATGGAAACAAAAACAGTTGACTGGTCCAAAAACCAAAGCAGCCTCAGACGCGAAGGTGACCCTTGCTTTCAGAAGATTAAAACTGCAAATGAATCCTAATCACACACAAAAAAAAAAAAACCAACACAACCCAGCAGGGTTCTCTCCGGCACCGTTCATCCANATCCTAATCACACACAAAAAAAAACCCAACACAACCCAGCATCACTGGTGGCTCCCTGCAGCCCCCAACCCTGGGCCTCAGAGTCCCTCAGCTCCCTCCTTCCCCCCTGGAGCAGCCTCCCCCAGCCCCCAGTGGCTGTGCCAGGCCAGCTGGCTCCTGAGGCCCTGCATCCTGGAGATGGCTTGCAGCTCGGGCAGCCGTGGGCACGGCAGAGCCTCCCACAGGGACGCTGAAGCCAGGCACCGGCCACATTCCGGAGGAGGGAACCCGTGGGAGGAGAGAACCCCTGGGAGACTCAGTCTGCTGCAAGGCCAGTAAAGCTCCGAGTCTGTGACGCAAGGGAACAGAAGGATCCAGGCAGCTTTTGGAGCCGGCGAACAGGCAGGAATCCAGACACTGCCGGCGAACAGGCAGGATTCCAGACACTGCTGGTTTTCTGCTCCTCCTGCGCAGGTTGTGACTGTGCTGACACACGTGAGAGGCACACTCTCTCCGGCACCGTTCATCCGTCTGCTCTCTTCCAAACCAGGCCTGCACCCGACGGTTTAGCTGCAAATTACGAGCACATCCGGCAGGAAGCATCACATCTAGGACGTGCTTATTAATTCATCTGTGGCACAGGTAACGGCAGGCCCAGGCACCTTTTGCTTCTGCTTAGAACAAGTGACTTGCAGAACATTCTGGCAACGCACACGAGTATCAAAGCAAGGTATTTCAGGTTTTACACACAACACAAAACTACAATTACTACAGTATTTAATGCACACCAGTAGGAAAAGTTCCTAAAAAATACTTGTGCAGTTTTTGTGCCGTGGGATAGGTAATGGCTATTTCGCAGAAATAGATCCAACTGGCTCCATTGGAGCAGCAGTATAAATATTCAAAATAGAAGTAATAATAGGCCCTGATATGGAATTTCTCCTTTTTTTCCCCTTCCCCTTATCAGCAAGGACACACTCTGCTTAGGAGCAACTGCATCTCGCTATGGGAGTAGAGCTGCGTGTTTGTGGGGTGGCTTTAGTGACACGTGCCACATTGCTGCAAACATCATTTGACTTAAGGAAGTATTTTAGGCTTTTAGTGGTC